>JH792477.1:479275-514618 GCA_000291705.1 Sphaerulina populicola P02.02b
TCACTCGCCTTGATAACGACAGTCGTTTCTGCCCCTCCTCCGTCGGCCTTCATCCTCTTGGCTTTCTTCGGCTTCTTGGTCTTTGGTGTGCTTTCATTCTCAGGGCTCTCATCATCTACCTCACTCGCCTTAACAACGACAGTCGTTTCTGACCCCTCCTCCGCGGTCTTAATCCTCTTGGCTTTCTTCGGCTTCTTGGTCTTTAGTATGCTTTCCTTCTTAGGGCTCTCGTCATCTAACTCACTCGCCTTGACAACGACAATCGTTTCTGCCCCCTCCTCCGCGGCCTTAATCCTCTTGGCGGCGCCATCGAATCTGGTGTGCGTGCCCGTACTCATACTCTCCAACTTCCGCTTCGCGCCCGCCTTCTCCCTCTCCTGCCTCTCCTTTCTATCGGCATCATATTTCTCATTCCCGCTCAGCCCATGCTTGATGAGTCTTCCCGCAGCACTCGTGTCCAGCTTGTTCTTGCTCCCTACACCTGCTGTCTCGGCAGTCTTGATCTTGTTGAAGTACTCCTTGACGCGAGTGAGTTCATGAAAGACTGGATGCGCTTTGGCATCAACGCCATGCAGGCGAATGTAGGAGAAAAGGATGGACTCGATGGCATACGTGGCGAGGACGTAGAGTTTCGCCTTGTCGAGGAGAGGAAGTTTGGACGTGGTGGAGCTGAGAGCGGTTTTGATGATGGGAAGGAGTGCGCTTTCGAGTTCGTCGATGTTCGTGATGAGGTCCTCAATTTGAGGCTGAATCGACTCCATCACGCAGGCGGTGGGCGTTAGAGGAGGAGGGAGGTGGTGGTGGCGGTGGTTGTTGTCGTTGTGGATGTGGATGTGGGAACCTGAAGATGCAGAAAGTATTATGGTCGTCGTCCGCGTCTCGGCCGAGAATCACCCGTAGAAGTGTAACATCAGATGTATCACGAACACCGGGCACCTCAGTGACATCCTCCTCTGATATTACTTTACCTGGTAGCCAATTGAAGGTATTGACTACGATGCCTCCGGCCAAGAAGCGTATTCGAATTTCGACCACGCAAGAAACACCTCCTTGCCGGCAGCCCGAAGAAGACACGCACTCCCTCTTCACCCAATGGTCCCAAGCCCGCGGCGTCCAGTTCACCTCGATTAAACCTGCAATTATCCCCGGTCGGGGTGTTGGCCTCCTCACGACGGCCAAGATCTCAAAAGATGAACAGATCATATTCGTCCCGAAAAACGCAATGTTCACGCCCAATACCGTCAAATCGCACTCCAAAAAGTTTCCGCCTTCTCCCTCCCCTCAAGCACACCTTGCAATAAGCATCATGTCCGAATGCCTCTCCCCTTCTTCCCCCTACCTCACCTGGAAGAAAACATGGCCAACCCTCTCAGACTTCGAGTCGAGTATGCCTCTGTTCTGGTCCCCTGACTTATGCAATCACCTGCCCGAGTCTGTGAAACAGCCTTTGGAGAGGATGCGTCAGGACTACGAGGATGATCTCAGGTACATGTTGAGTCTAAATCGTGATGATCAAACTTGGAAGGAGGAAGACTTCAAGTACTATTGGGCGATTGTGAATAGTCGAAGTTTCCATTTCAAACCACCTGGACTCAAACCAGGCTTTATGGTTCTCTGTCCTTTCATTGATTACATGAACCATGGACCCACGGGGACGGGCGTGAAGGTGAGTCAGTCGCCGAATGGATATGAGGTTGTGGCGGATAGGGACTATGGTATGTATTCGCCTTCCCTCTTTCCTATCACGTCTTTGCATCATCGCTCTTTGGGCTTCACCTCAGGTTTGCCTTCGGGCTTCCATTGCTACCTTGCATAGGTGGGATACAAACTGCACTGCCCTTCCCGCGCGTAGTGGTATATTACTGACTCCGTGATGCACCAGAACCCAATACGGAAATCTTTGCAACGTATGGATCCCATCCGAACGACAAGTTACTCGTCCACTACGGCTTCTGCCTTTCGTACAAGCCCAACGAGCCATCAGATGACGACATCCGTCTCGACCACATCATTCTCCCGGCTATGACCGCCACCACAAAATCTCAACTCCAAGATGTTGGAATGCTAGGATCCTACGCTCTCTTGCCGCCCTCCTCACAGCGACAACAGGCGGAACTCTGTTTCAAAACCCAAGTCGCGATCCGAGCCCAGCTACTCAGTGCGAATGAATGGGAATATTTCATGTTGAATGGGGAGGACATGACCTCGGATCATTCTTGGAAAGTGGCGGCGCGGTTGAGGACGAGACTGCAAGGGTATCGTAGGCAAGTCAAAGAGAAGCTCGAGGAACTTGAGAAGCTGGAGACGGAGGTCGTTGAGGGTAGCAGCGAGGCAGGAGCAGTGTCTTGGTTGAGGTTCAGGTGGATGCAAATTGCGGAGGCGTTGGATGCGTGGTTTGATCAAGAGTAGAAGGGGCTTTCGTTGACGCTGATCGGAATAGAACCTTTCCGATCGTGTAGGAACCGTGCCCTCGTGATTCGTCTCTCCTTGCCTAGTTCTATAGGCTGGCTGGCTGGCTGGCTGGATGGCTGGATGGGCATGCTTCCCGGGCTCATGGATGCGGCTTTGAACTTTGCTATCGTGCCCCGTGTATCTTTCGCGACGCTCATTCTCGAGACCCATATGCCTCCTACGAGTCAACTGCGCCGTCTCTCCTCTTTCGGCGGAGCCATCTCAATCCTCCCCCAACAAATCATCTAAATCATCGTCATCCCAGCCTCCCTTCCGTCTCTGCACTACCACTTTGCCCACACCCGCATCCCCACCTCTCTCTTCCGTCTGCTTGGCGACCGCGCCCAAGATATCTTTCAATTGCTCTTCCGTAACCCTCTGTCTCAATTGTCCACTCCGCGCAAGCATAATCAGTCGGTTCTCCACATCCTCTGCTCGTTGCGCATTCACCATTCGGATTCGTCCTAACCGGTCTGCGGCGAAGGGTTCCAGGATTTGACCGAGGATGGAGGCTTTCTGTTCGGCGGCAGCGGCTCTAGAAACAGAGAAAAAGGGACGGGATTAGTTGGGTGCTCAGATGAGATGGGGTGGAAGTGGGAGGGGTACTTTTGTTGGTCTTCTTGTGACGCGTTCCCTCCGCCGCCGCTGGCCGCGGATGTTTGTTGGGACTGGAGTTGTTGCAAGCGGGCCTGGCGGATCGCCTCGAGGTCGGAGTCGGACATTCTGGGCTGTGTATGTGTGTGTGTGTGGGAGGATTGTCGTGAAAGAGTGAGTACGTAGCCGTGAGTGAGTGAGTTACATGTAGTTTGTACCTGGGAGGGGAATGCTGAGTCAAGGTGGCTGACTAATGGCGGCTGACTAATGGTGAGGGGCTCTCAAAGTACATGTAGGTTGTGTCTGTTCGTGACCAGTCCGACCAGATCATCCACACTCGACACCTCTTTGTCGGCATGCGCACTCGGGCGCGCAGCACAGTCGATCACTGCTCCACGATGGGGAGCCTTTGAACGATCATCACCGCCAGTCCACGACGACTTCCAGCCTATACCAATCTGCGGCGAATTGACGACAGAGAAGAAAGTTAGAGAATGGGGATGAGGCATAATAGACTGGGCAATGGACAGGAGGGACAGTAAGACTCAAGGGAGAACATGATGACGGGCGGGTGAGTGCCATCGGGACGGTTCCTGGTCTATCCCGTCGCTCGCAACGAAGAAAACCAGCCTTTACAGCTGGAAATCGTGAATGTCGTGAAATATGGCGTCCTCTGGCGCCGACAACCGCACCGTCCAATCGAGGGTGCGCTCTCTTTCGGACTCGTGCCACTTCCTATTCCACTCCATCAAAGCCTCGTAGCTATGGCACTTGTGCTGACTCCCAAACAACGGAAAGTTCTCATCCTTGCTGGTCCACACGGATGGGATGATGCCAGCGTCGGCGCTGCACATCAGGCGCTCGCGGACGTTGTCTAGACAATGATCTATCACCTGGGGATCAGCGCCTTGACACGATATCACTGGTGGGAACTACGAGGCTTCACTCACTGATATGGCTCACGCGGAACGACTCGGATGTGAGTGTGTCGTTCTGAAATTGACGATAGTAGTCCTTGTTGTAATACAGAGCTCTCCGTAATTCGTTCTAGAAGCATCACGAGGCCGTCCGTTAGCACATGACCTCGATACTCTCGGTACAGATCTGGGCCTTCTCACCAAACAGTGTACATCATGCAGTGCCTGGATGAACACCGGGAAGCCATCCGCATCGTCGGACAGAGTCCCTTTCGGCGCATAAACATGCTTTCGTGGGTCCAGCCCGTACTCGCGACCTATGTCTCCTGGGAGGAGGAACCCCATGTCTTTGACCCCGAGCTCGTTCCACGCGTGGTCGACTTCTTTGCTCGGCGGAGCAGTCCATCGACTCGTTGCATTTACGCGATGATTGCTGTAGGTGGAGAGCGCGAGGGTCCGATCGAGTCCTGGGAAGACTTTATCTGCTGTGATATGTGTTAGAATCAGCGATTAGGCAGTACGGGATGATGTTTGTTGAAAAACTAAGCTGGAGGACATACTGCCTACGAAATCTTGATCGACTTCTCGTCGGAGATGTCTCTCTGCATACGAGTAGGCTGAATACGTGGAAATCAAGTTCGTGAGCAGGAGAACGAGGCCATAGAGAAGGACAGGTTTGGTTGACCAAGAAGGAGGGAAGAAAGTCGATGGCCTTCTCGGCTGCAACTCATCGCAAGTAGATGAAGCATCTTCGCTTTCCGCTTCTTTGTCAGAATATAGGCGACGCTGCTCGTCTTCAATCCGGTGAGCGTCTCGCATTGGCCAGGCTAGTGCTGGCATAGTCGGAATTCAGCAGTTGAGTCTCGAGTTGGCTCTGGACGTCCAGATGCTCAGCCAGGCTCTGAGTGTACTACTCGATGATATATGGAACTCGTTGGTGGATTCTTGAGGAGAATCTCGACACAACAGAGGCTTTGTGTTGTCTAGCTGGCAAGTTAGCTGAAGGGGCAGCTGATCATTTGTTCAGTGATCGGCGCAACCTCGCCGCCGCCAAATGCGAATAGTCGCAAACACTAGGCCTTTGCCGTCGCGAGGTAGCTAAAGCTGTTGATCTACCAGTGACTATCACACGATAACGGCCGCAAAGGAGTAGTCTCAAGACTGTGACCTCTTTGCGGTATAGCGATCAAACGGACTCGATGCTTCAGTAAGCACTGTTCTTCTGCGCGAATAAGAACAAGGTCGTCGGGCTTGTCTTCTACGAACGAGAATTTCCCGACAATTGATCGAATACTCGCCTCGGAACTCCCGCCCTCAGGGTACAACGTGTTTCAGCTTGGTACAGGCCTCTGATATGTACCAGATAAGCATGGGGGCAGTTTGGAGTTTGGGGTGGAACATTGGCACGGCCTCTTCTAGGGACATGTCGCTCAATCATACTTCACCAGATACGCACCTACGTGTGATGGACTTCTTCGAAGTGCAAACAACAACACTCCAGGTACACGAGCCAGGATCGGCGACTCCACACAGGGCATGCAGATCGCGGCATTCCTGAGCTGTCCATGCTCAGCGGGAGAAACCAGATATGATACAACGAATTGGGAGAGCTACTCGGACCACAGTCCCCTGTCGTCTATACCAGCTCGCGACAGTACAAAAGTCCAACGTCTTATACTAGACTCGCAGCTGTGCCTGCTCGATACATTCTCGCGGTCTCCTACGTGCCAGGCAATGCTCTGACACCACTTGCTGGCCTACACTAGGACAGACCACTCCGCTCGGAGCGTAACAATCCACTTTCAAAAGGCGCTCGAACCCCTAAGTCCGGTACTGCCCACGTAGGGAGCAGCAGTATGGCCATTTGAGAAGCGCTTCTTGAATTCCCGATACAGGTCGTTATTCTGCTTCATACACATTCCATTGGTGTGACCTCTTTCACCCGTACCAATGTGCCCTGGCCACTGGCAGGGTCTGTCCGGCGGACCCAGAAGAACACCAAAGGGCGGACGGTCGTCACTGTTTCGATGATCAAAAGTCCTCTTACGGGAGGCGGGGGACGATAATGATAATGATGATGATGATGATGATGATGATGATGATGATGATCGATATGCTTCCACATTCAGATCAGTGTCTTTACTGCGTTGGATCGAATGCCAGTAGTTCTCCGCGTTGCTTGATAGGTCGTCGAACGTCAAGTCCTTTTCAGAGCCGTAACTGCACCCAGCAATGCGGTATATTTGGCTCGTGAAATGAATCCAGGAACTAAATTCCGGGCCCAATGCACACAGGAAAATCATACTTTTGTAGTTGTCGTCAAAAACGACCCCTCCTTCGAGACGGTTGAAGGCTTCAAAGCGGTTATGGAATTCGCAACGAAACGACCAGAAATCCGGAGCCTGCTCGAGGGTATATTCGTGTAGTCTTCGCAACAGGGACAAAGCCAGGTCCACAGTCGGTTTGCATTCCTCGCGCAGAATAGCGCGGGCGGCAGAGACGGTAGAAACCCGCGTGAGAATCTTGGATCTCATCAAAGGGTTGCAGGTCAGTCGAATGCACTCGAGAATTGAGTCGTTCTTCCCGGTCCAGTCGGCGAGCTGCAGCATATATTCATTGTATTCCTCCACAGGGGCATCCTCGCCAGCCTCTGGAGGGAACGGTAGGTCTTCCCGTCCTTGAAAGAAACCAAGGACGCAAGTCTGTCGGCAGACTATTTCAAAGTCTTGCAACCAATCATGATAGTCCGATGGACCAGTGAGAAGACTCACTGAATCCACGAGCTCCACATCTACACGAGCCATCTCGTAAGTTTCCTGGAATTCCACGGATTCTTCTGTATACCGAGCGACTACTGGCGGCGTAGGAGCGGCTCGAGAGACACTGGAAGGCATATTGTTGCATGTCACGCCGGGGATTGGGGCTGCAGCCATATGTCGTGAGGATTCGTCAATTCTCACTCGATTCTCTTCTCCTATTGATTTGTTTTCCCAGCGTATATAGCCGACGTAGTCTGCGTTGCGTGTCTCCTCCGGCTCCGTGGTCTCATTTGCAGAATGGGGTACTGCGTACTAGAGTAGAGGTATATCTATCTATATACACGGTGCCCGGGGAGGTAATGTGACTCGGAGAAGATACAGGCTTTAAACGGACCGTCCCTATCCGACCCACTCCGGAGGTCATCGCAGTGAGTGAGAGACTAGGCGGTACATGCAAGCACCAAATTCCAATTCTTTTTTCCTTTCTATGCTCAGTGAAACCTGGTGGTTAGAAGCCCCTATTCCCTGGTAAGGACCTCTGCAAGTCAAGCCGCATTTCAAACCAAGGTCCATCTCCATCTAGATCACAATACATGATGAGCTCAATCAAAGGTGAAATCATCCAGTTCTCCCATGTCCATATTCAGACCTGCGAATATGTCTTCGTCCTGGTTCGCCATGCCTCCTCCGCTCTGGCCGCTAGGTGGTGCATCGCCCACATTCAGTCCAAAATCTGCAAACATTTGATCATTCTGATCAATGTTCATCGCGCTGCTATCCACATTCAACTTGGCGAGCTCGTCAGTGGAGGAAGTGTTCAGATGATTGGAGAGGTCCATCTGCTGGTCCATGCCCGACATGTCGGCATTGGACGCCATCGCAGCCGTGTTGGCAGTCATGGTGGCATCGACGTTGGTGTCGCCTGCGCTGTTGTCCAGCGTGAGGCCCAGGTCTTGCATCATCTGGTCGGCAGCCTGGTTTTGCAGGGGCATCGTGATGGCGGGAATTTGCGTCGCAAATGACATTTGAGCCTCTACTCGTCGACCGAGACGAACGAGTGACGCTGCTTGGCTTTTGGGCTTGTCGAGGAGACCCTGTGCGTTGGAGCTCTCCAAACGCACGCGTAAGCGCAGTCGTCCCGTCGGCGACGTCCAGTGTGTGGCTTGTTGCGCTCCCATCGGCACCGGTGCGGGCGCACAGATCAAGGAGGTACACACATCGAGTGCAATCGAAACATTGGCGTATTCGGTCTTATTGATCTCTGCGATGATCAGCTGCAGGTGCTTGTCGCCGTCCAGTAGTTGGCATGCGGCAGCAAAGGTCCTGGGCGTGTACTGTGGTGGCGGATTGGGAGGGCGAGTTGAGGAGGCTGACCATGTGATCAAGTCACGAATGGTCCGCTGTACACCTCCTTCGAGACTGCCGCTGGCCTGCACCCATTTCTCCATGTCGCCTTGTCGACACCGTACCACTCTCTGTTGGTGGAGATGTGGCTTGAGAAGCTCCATCAACTCCGTCGCTTTCTTGTTGGGGCGCTTGCTCGAGTAATCTGCCAAGGAATGGTAGAGTGGTGTGGCGACCATGGCGAGAACTGCTCGATGCATGGCTTGGGTTTCCGGTGCGTTGCTTGCTGGTTTTAACAGTTTCTCGAGGACGTGGATCAACGTCTCGGCGTCATGGTGGTCTTCCCACGAATGTTTCGCTAACCAGCCGAGGCCCATGATCAGGGAGGGAAGAAGAAAGGGCTCCAGGAGGAGCTCCAGACCGGATTTGAGAGTGTTCATCGGCAGCACCTTCATGCGGCACGCGAGGACGCTTTGCTCAAACAGCGTCGGCACCAGCGTATAGAAAGCCTGTGGGGAGCATTGCCGCATGACATCGTCGCCAATTCCACTCGTATCTCCATGCTCATCGACCGCGAACAACCCTTCAATCCATTGCGTCAGCTGTGAGGCTTGCTCAGGTTGGAGCTCGGTGAGTGGTCTGCTGACAGTCATCTCTTCTTGCAGCTTGGCGATGAAGCTTTCACCATGGATTCCAACATCGGTGAATGCCAAGTTGTATCGGTAGAGGACGGCCAGGGTGAAGAGCAATATCGATGCGAATTCCTCGTAGGCGGGCGTGAATTCCGTCTGATCTTGATCGTGTACCCAATCGTTGAGGAGATTGCACAGCGGAAGCAGAAGCATGCCCGGTTGCGTATGTTGCATCACAAAGTCCATATACGGGATTCGTCGGATCAACTTATCGCAGACCGATTTGAGAGCCATGGTGTCTTTACTCATACACAGATTGGTCACTGTATCGACGATGCAGCCGGCGATGGCGCCCACGTTGCCCTGCATCCCCGCAAGTTCCTCGACGTACTCGCCCAATTTGCTGGTATTGTTGGTACATTGTGCCGCCAGGCTGTCTTTGTTGAGCTTCACGACTCTCGGCAGCGCGACAGATTCTTGCAAGATCTGCGCAACGGTCTGCTCGGTCAAAAGACCATGCAGCACACAGGCTTGGAGAAACTCGAGTCGTGTCGTCTTCAGACTGTCCCGAATATCTGTTGCACCCGCGGACAGTGGAGGCAAGGGGTCGATGGAGATCATGCCGCCCGGCATCAGGGCCATCTGGATACATTCGTCGGATTGCAACGGAGGCTGCATATTGCTTGCCACCATGGTGATGAGGACGGGCAATTTGTTGCAGATGAAGGAGCGCACGACCCTGACGTCCTGGCGAGACTCTTTAGTGAGCATGCAATTCGTGAGCACGTCAAAAGAGGCGACCAGTAGGTCGACGACGAGTGACTGCGGATCGTCCGAATATCGACCTTGCAGGTAGCTGAGGATCGTCATATCGTCGGTCAAGGGTCTGGCGACCAAGGCCGCGCTGAGCCACACAAACACGCCGGCACGCGATCGCACGACTGGCAGCTCGTCGACCTGGGCCAGGATTTGCTCGTCGGAAAAGACGGGTTTGCCGGTGGCGTCGATTTCTACGTAGGGCACCACCGTCGCCAAGCTCCGCAGCTGCCCGGAGAGTGGCGAGTTGATCCACTGCAGCACATTCACATCGTAGCTCTGCAGCTCCGCCAACACTGTCGCACGACGCCCCTTCCACCATTGGTGTTGCATCACGACGCGCATTCCTTTGTTCCCCAGCGTCGCCAGGGCCAAACGCGCCAGGGCATCGTACAGGCTGGTGATGTGAGCATCGATGGTCTGCACACCCGCCAACTGCTTGCCGACCGCTTCCTCGCCCACAATCTTGAGCCATCGCCAGACCATGTGCACCAGGGATTGCAGCTCCAGAGCAGTGGTCGGGAACGACGGGACATCGGTGTTCACAAAGTGTTGCGTCAGAAGCGTGAACATCCTCTCTTCACACCGGGGCATGTTGATTCTGCTGATAGGGCAGCTTTTGGTGGTGTAGAAGGTCGAGTGCTGGAGCAATGCGGCCAAGAGGTCACTTGCGGTGAAGTACTTCTCTTTCAGCAGGAATTCGGCATACTGGAACAGGAGCATATCGTCAGGGCCTCCATGGGCAGTCCGGAAGCCGAGCAGAGTCGCAGCGATATGGGCAGAATTGGCGGTGCGATGGCGGGCTCGCAGGCTTTTGAATGCTCTCGCCAGCTCTGCCGGACGATATCGTTTCAGTAATGCTTTCTTGAATAACGTGTGCCAGGTTTGAGCAGCCACGCTCTTGGGTGGCTCCGTCACCAAGTACTTGGTCATGATCGATGTCCAAGGAGATGGAGGTATCGGTACAGATAAATATATCACATGTAGTGGCTGTATATATCACATGTATGTTGGTTGATTTCTGTGGATGTGGACGTGGATGTTGATGTTGATGTTGATGTTGATGTTGATGGCAGCGGCAGATTAATCCACGGGTGACGGATGGAAGGTTGCGCATTCGGCATCGGAAAAGCAATTCTTCCGCTACGACTTATGTCATCAACATATATTTCAATTATACCTATTAGG
Organism: Sphaerulina populicola P02.02b; assembly: GCA_000291705.1. NCBI lineage: Eukaryota > Fungi > Ascomycota > Dothideomycetes > Mycosphaerellales > Mycosphaerellaceae > Sphaerulina > Sphaerulina populicola. The sequence goes on from JH792477.1 coordinate 489,977, forward strand.
CTATGTACGTACGTCCTCTACACCGCAAACGGATCTTCTTTCACATCCCCTCATCCTACCAATGGAGCACTGTCAGGATACATGACCATCGGTCCGGGGCCTTGCGCCGTTCCCAGCACCTCCTCAAACAGGTTCTTCCACCACTCCACCGTGTTGCGATCCTGCTCCCAGAGCCGGAAAGATGACAGCTGCGTCGCATTAGAGTCCGGAGTGAGACCATACATCGCATTGACCGAGTTCAAGATCGAAGCAGTCCCCGTCGCTGCCGTCGCGTTCTGTCGCTCCACGCTGGTCAAGTACGACATGAACAGCTTGGCCGACTCTGGTAATGGTGTGTCCGCGAGGATGGCGCCACTTTGTGCCCACGTCAGGTACTGCTCGGGTGCCTCGGGGTTCTTGGCTCCGATGAAGCTCGCGCCAGAATCGTACGACGTGAATGAAAGGACGCGACCGAACGAGGTGTCATTGTGGCGAGATCCCATCGTCAGGACGGGAGTGCCGGTGCCTCGAACCCATTGGACATCGTTCTCCGCCAAGTCGTATAGCCATTGGAACCCATAGCGGTTGACCATCAGAGAGAATTGGTAGGCGACCGCATCGTCATCGTTGGGGTAGGTCAGGATGAGCTTGCCCTTCCACTTCTTGTCGGGCATGGAAGCGTACGAGGTCGGAATCTCCGAGGCATTGATCTTAGTTTCGTCGTAGATGAAGGCGCCAAAGGACACTACACGCGCGCGGTTAGCATCGGCAGCAGGATGGGAAGGTGTGGTCCCGGTGCCCATACTTATCGCTTGCGCCATGAAATATCCATCGGGGTCCTTCTCGGCATAGAGTATGTCTTCGAATGTGGCTGGTTTGTAGCGTAAGAGTTTGCCTTCCGCCTTCCATCTGCGAAAGTCTTGCAGGGTCTGTACGACTACCACATCCGCGGTGTGGATGCCTTGCAGGTGAGCGCGATCGATCCGGTTGTCGAGGTATTTGCTGCGATGATTAGTCACGCGGGGATCCTTGTTTGTCGCATGGACGATATGTACCTGAGTTCCACCGTCAAGTTCAGCTTGACGTCTGGGAACCTTTGCGCCCATGCGGTCTTGATCGCGTCGCCTTGGGTGGCTGCATCTCCTCCCCAGAAGACCTGCAGGATGCCATCCTCTTTGCGAGCTTCGGCATAGATCTCGTCCAGGGAGCGCGTGTCGACATCGGTTAGCGGGCTGTAGGCGGATGCGCACACCGCAAGGGCACTGAGGACGGCGGAGATGTGGGAGGTTCTCATAGCGGCTTTTGTCTGATGATGCAGTCGAGCGAATTCGATGCTCGAGGCAGACTCCGTGGGGAGTCTAGGCAGTATAAATGGAGCACCATGGTGCCCACTTTGGAGATATCCACCATTGCTGCATCAGCATCTCTTGGTTTGGTCAGCATCCCGTTGGAAGTTCATCGGCGCAGAAGCGGTAGAACTAGTCGCAAATATGGCAATGACATCAGGGAGAGAGTTGCATTCCGCCACAGAGGAGAGAATCAGAGAAGTTGATAGAACGACGGGAGTGTTAGGAGGTATGGGATGCCCAAGATGGAGGCTAGCAAGCATCGGAAGTTCGGAAGTCGGAACGCGTGACTAAGGTAGGTAAGCACAGAAAGTCCATCGTTGGTTGTCATCAGCGGCGGCGCTCGGGAATGCGTCGTGCTGACTGGTTATGATGACTTGTCTTCCAGTCATTCCGCTAGCGCCAGATCATTCTCTCGTATTTTGCCTCGCGCGCTTCCTTCGGGGGTGCCGGGACGAGGTGTGCTCAACGGCGCCAGTCCGCTCGCTTGCGGCCATCGAGTCCTGATGATCGCGGCACGTCGTGAGATGGCGAGGGAGCAGTCGGTCGGTAGTGGTGAAGCCGTGGGTGGGAGCCACTCGCCGTCCTGCTCGCCGTCGTGGTTGTACAATACCTGCACGGGTGGACGCGTGAACCAGGCGTGCGCATCGGCGACGGTCCGGATCGAACGACGGCGGTGACGGTGTCCGCGATGGCATGGCGATGATGGTGGCAGGTACAGTAGGTAGGTATCCTTCTCCACACGCCAGCCTCTTCCCGCCGGCAAGGCCAGCGGACTGATGAAAGAGTGGTGAGTGCCAGAAACGTCTAGAAGGGATTAGGAGGTAGTACCGGTTCTTGATGGCGGTGAAAGGGTACCGTATGGGAGAAGACGGTGAAGCAGATGGTGGAGGGAACACTCGGAAGGGCTGAGTAATCAGAACTTCTGAAGGACGGGAGTGCGCATGCCTCTGATGAATACATGAGAGGTATACAGCAATGGGAGAATGATCAGCCCCGTGTGTGCGGTGCGGTGCGGGGCCATCGTAGGGTCGAGATTTCTCTCAGCTGAGATAGTAGCCTACGGCTTCAATACCATCTCCTTCCGTCCTGCGACAAGACCGGGGTATGACAAGATCTCCTCGCCCTGCTTTCCATGCACTACAACCGCCTCGAAGACCTCAATCGCCGCCTCAAGCGCATCAGCAATACAGCTGCTCCCTTCCACCTGTCTATCCTTGACCCACGCCGTTGCTTGACGCGTGCTGTATTGACGAAGGAGATACCCCACGACCGACATGCCCCGTGACGACGCTACGCGAGCCTTGCCTGTGCCATGGTCCTCTACTCCACCCGTGGTAAAGATGTGCCACGCGCCGGCAAGCCTCATGACCATCACATAGTGCCAGTGATCTGCTGCTGCATCCTTGACACCGGTTGTGCGGTATTGACTTCCGCAGAGAAAGACGCGTGGAATGTCTGGATGGCCTTTGGTTTTGATTGCGCCTCTCATAGTGCTGAAGACGGTAGTTTTGTCGGCTTTTGTAGCATCCGAGCGGCCATATGCTTTCCGAGAGGCGCCCGTGTTGAAACAGAGGGCGTAGTCGGTGACTAGTACCATCGCAGGGGTAGGCAGACTGGTCATGTAGGCCGCAAGTGGGTGCAGGACGAGCAGCCCGTCCGAACACGGGCTATCAGCGGAGATGGTCGCTGCTTGGGTGCGTGCTGTCTGGATGAGTTCGGCCGCCATCGTGAAGGAAGGTAAGGTCAGGTACCTAGGTCAGGTAGTGGTGAATGCGGGAGAGGTGGAAGAGGTGGAAGAGGTGGAAGACGAGGAAGGACCAAGACGTCTCAACTCGGCATCGGTCAATGGTCTTCCGCATACATGTATTCGCTGCCATCTGAATCATCGCCATCACTGCCGCTCTCCCGTTCCCGTTCCCATTCCCGCTCTTCACGTGATGCAGGACTGCGACGTAGACGAATAGAGCGACGCACTGTGGAAGCTCCTCCTTCGTTGCCTCCCGTTTTGCGGCGTCTCTGCGCCGTGTCTCCCTCACTATCGCTTCTGCTATGCTTTTTCGAGTTCCGTCCAGCATTCAGCACGACAAGAGCTTCGAGATTGGCAGCGCGTTGGGAATTGAAGGCTTTCCGCATCTGCTCGTACGTTCGCGCGAGGTCCTCTCCTGGAGCAAGCCTATGCCGCGCTTGCGCTTTGAGGGCGTTCGTGATGCGCTTCGTGACGGAATTGTAGCTGACTTCACTGCCCGATGCAGTAATAAGAGAGTGCAGTTCGGTGTTGGTGTACCTTTGAGCCGCCCGGAGGATGTGCACTCCCTCGATGTCGGACGGGATCGTGCGGCTGCCGCGCTGAGCTCTGCCCGTTCGAGCTGTGTGCGAGGGAGTCGAGACAGGTGAGACAGGCAGGTAGTCCAACCTGCCTCTGAGGATCATCTCATTGATTGTCTCTCCGTGATCAGTGAGCCCGATACGCACGGCCTTGGCAAGTGTCATCTTCATCTCCGAGCTGAGCAATAGACCTCGCAACTGGCCGCGCAGGGGCTCAGCAGGCATGCTGGGAAGGGGATTCACCGAGACGAAGGGACGATATACCTCCTTGTAGCTATTATAGAAGCTATCTGTAAGTCGCCGAAAGAGAAAAAGAGTGTGCGTGGAACTCTTGCGCGAGATCGTTGGCAACACTTCGAACGTGTATCGATTGCCGTCCAGTGTCAGAATACCAATCTCTATCACAGAGCCCACATCCTGGTAGCGAGAGCAGATCTCGAGGTACTGTCGTGCACAGTCGATCTCCTTGTAGGCTAGCAATAGCGGAGTGCAGGAATTGCGAGCACTCTCTGCCTCGTAGATGCTCAAGTCATTCGCAACATCAAGCCCGGATGCTCGCTGTATAGACAGTGGCGCGTTGAAGAGAGACACCATCTGCGCTGGAGATGGAAGGATAGAGGCTGCTTGAATCGGCAATAGAGAGGACTCGAATGCGGCCGCTGCGGATATGCTGTCGACGGGACTGATGGCAAGGCCACCCTTGATTGCTGCGGCCAGGTTCCGTAGTGAGGTCGCGCTTCCAAAGATAGGAACTCGTAGTAGATCTGTGTCAGTAGAGAACAATCTGCTCAAATAGGCTTGACACTGTTGTGGTCGGCGACTGTGAGCGCCAGCGTGCTCTACTGTATCGATCGTGCGTAGATGTCGAGAGGCGAAGTTGTTGCGGCGCAGTCGCTTGCCCTGCGCTGCGATGTCAGCAAGGAGAATGTCGCTGTTGTGCGTCGAGCTGGGAATCTGTTCGAACAAGGCGGACGAGCTAGGGGAGGTTTCTGATAATCCCTGTCGGACTGCAACTGCAGAGCGCCGTGGAGCAAGCGACGTGCTATCACAGCTGTATCTTGTTGGATTACTGGGGATGCTTTCGAAGCTGGGCTGCTGCCCTCGGGAGTCATTGGAAGAGAGGCAATTGTGTGGTATGAGGTAACTCGGCGGAGGTTCGAGGCGGAAGTGCGACATGTCAACAAGCTGCTGGCGTGGACGAAGGGGTAAACAGCAGGGCAGCGGCAGCAGTCGATTGGGAACAGCGACCATCTTTCAATCAAACGCTGGCCGTTCGATGTTTGCGAGCACAAAGACCAGGTGCAATAGTCGATTGACTTCGCCGCAATTCGCTGGAGCATTGTTGTCTCGTTTAAGGGGGCCACATTTTGACTACCGGCCCAGTGCGAACCGTTTCCAGTTGTTTCCAAGTCTCCGAACCCCATCGCTCAACTCCCAGCCCTTTACATAACAGATCTTCCGGATACCCTCTTCCAAATAGCCGTCCATCCGGTCTCCTGCTGTATGCAAATCACTCTCAACGAGGATCATATCATCAGGCACTGCCTTCACAGCAGCTTCCACTTTGCCATTGCCGTCTTCGGCCCAGGCATTGATGGTCATGCTGAAACTGAAGAAGATCTCGCATGGTACAGAAGGCGCGATATACTGCTTGACAGTTTCAGCAGGTCCAGAGAATGAATGCAGACACACGCGTGGTGGAAAAGACTTGGGCCCTGAAGCCCCTTCTGTTTTTTCTGCCTGGGACTCGGCGTTCGCTCGCATTGCAGCCTCTGCCGTCCTCTGTTCTCGTCTCGACAAGACCTTCTTCTCGTGCCCTTTCCATGTGTGAGCAAGAGTTTCGTAGAGCACGCCGTGAGCTTGAACGCCGTGACAAGATACTGCACGATGCAGTTCGCCTGCGAGGGTCAGTTGTGCGAGAAGGATTTTCTTCTGATGTTCCATCTTGACTTTGTACGGGCTGAGCTTCCGTCCCTCTCGGCCGCCTGGAGTGAGGCCTTCATCTCGCTGGTCAGTCTCTCCTGGGAGCCATGATTCCGGTATCCGGAAGCCTCGGTCGAGTCCAACCTCGCCGATCAGGGCGAGAGGATACTTTCGCAAGTACTCTCGAGTTTGGGCCATGAAGGGACCTACAGGGCGAGGATCTGGCAATGATCGCAGGAAGGTCTGATCGTCTGATGTGGGCGTGAGCACGCTCTGATAGTGCATGACTTTTTGCTCATCGTCGAGCGATGTTGCATTGCCGTACTCCGACTCGTCGAACATCTGATGTGAGAACCATGGATGCCAACCAAAGGCTGGAATGACCTTGTGTTGCTTACTGACGTGGAGTCAGCAGTGCACCGGGTCGTATGGGCTCGTCACGGGCACCGCAGCTTGCTTCCGCCCTACCTCCAGTCTACATCTCCCTGCGCTACATCAGCCTCTGTTAAGCCCATGTCATCGGCGGCCCTTGCCACAAGCGCTTGGTCTTGTGCTCGAGTGGCCATGATGGTGAGGACGTTCGCATGCATCCCTTCAATCCGTTGCAAGCTGGCAAGTGTGTCGGTGGGATGGCAATGGGCGTCGAACACTCCTAGATGCCATGGGAACTCATCCTCGCCGCCCAGCAGTGCCATCTGGTTGATGTTGTTGTTATTGACGATGTTGATGACGATGATACCTAATGTACCTCACTGAAGTACACGTATGATGTACCTCATGAGTGGAGAGCTCTAAACCTGGCAAGAGGCCAAATCCCGAGAACTGGATTTAGGGTTACCTAAAATTAGATATAGGATTTAGAAATAGTAGGTAATCTTTTTCTCCCTAGAAAAGAAAGATACCTTTTTCCGGAATTTCTGCATTTTTTCCCTAGAATTTCTAGGGTTTCTTTGCTCCTTTTCTCTACCTTAGTTAGGATTTTTCTAGACCTTAACTACCCTTATCAAAGTTGTTAAAGTTAATATGTCCTACGGGCCTGCCCGTTGGTAGCACGGTGTCGGCCAATTTTCGTACGCGCGCGCGTATACGGGTATTCTATCTCTCTATCTCTATCTCTATCTCCTCCTCCTCCTCCTCCTCCTCCTCCTTATCCTTATCCTTCTCTTCTCTTTATTCTTCTAAGCTTCTCTTCTGAATTTTAGGCAAGGTAGCCCGTAGGGATAGATAGGTAGTTAGGAGGTAGGTAGGTAGGTAGGTAGGTAGGCAGGTAGGTAGGTAGGTAGGTACGGCTAAGCTTTCTTTCTACGGTAGGCCTTTTTTTTCGAGGTAGTAACAGATTAGGCCTAGTAGATTTAGCGCGCCCTACTATAAAATATTGCGCTAATAAGAGTGTGCGCTCTATAGAATTTCCGGCTATATACAGCTATATATACACTTTTTGCTGATTGATTGGCCTCTACTCCCCTCTTTGCCTGACCTACGCTACGCTTTGGAAGGCTTAGAGGTTATTCCGTACCAATAAATATACGTACTAATGCGCCTACTAATACGCGTACTGCGTACATAATTGCCGGCCTGAATACGTATATAAAAGAATCGCGAGAGTCCCGCGAATGTATAACAAATACGCGTACGAGTATAGGAACGCAAGATTTTAGGACGAAGTTTTCAGAAACCAAGATTAGGCCTCTTGCTAGGTTTAGAGCTCCGTCAGGAGGGGGTCGCTCTCCCCATCTCTCCACCACTACCTCCTACCTCCTCCTAGACTTCCATGGCACTTCCCCCTGTGAACACCAACCTCAACAATCCACACCTCATCCTAGAAGGATCTACCACCTCCATCCCCATTCCTCTCCAGCATGTAATGTGACCTCTCCGTAGTCGAGCAGCAATCCACTGCTGGCGACATCCTCTCCCACCGACGCATACCGCATACCGCATACCGCATCCATCATGGATGGCATCATTTCCGGAGCAATTGGCTGCTGCTGCCTCGCCCTCGCCGCACTCAGCATTCTTCCGCTGCTGGTCCTCTCGCCCTTGGTGATCATGTGCGGTGGCCCCCAGGCGCTGCTGGGCACGTGGGGCATCTGGTTCGGCCTGCTCGTCTACGGACTGGGCTATTCGATGTGTTCGGCCGCATTGCTGTACGATTGGACATACCGCAGGACCATCCATCGGCGGCAACATCTCGCCGAGGAGCGTGCACGCATCGCCGCGGAGAAGCTGTTGGTGTCGCGCTCGTCTCCGCCAAAACCGACCGCACTCGCTCCTAGCCCGAGACCAATCTTGACGCCTCGAACCACCACTACTACTATACCTTCAAGGCCCAGCAGCATCAGGTTTGCCACGCCGGCGCAGCTGCCCAGTACGCCATCCTCTCGACGGCCATCACTTGTCGCAGCAGAGCACGACGAGGCACTTCATCTGGCAAGTACGTTCCGAGCGCACATTCGAGAGAATGATACGCACTACAAATACGACGTATCACTGGATGGAGCCAGCCGGCTTTCCAGTCGAAGACCAAGCCGGGCTGGAACGGACCTCGGTGCTGCCATGGGCTCGGGAAGTGCTACTCCACGAATCGCTAGAAGCAGGGCTGGGTCTTTTTCCTTTGACTTTGGAGCCATGACGCCCACCCGCAATGGTAGCACCAGCAACCTGATGATGGGAGCAGACAGCAACAAACGGCAAAAGTGTGCGCATGTAGGGAGTGAGGCTGCATGACAGTCATGAGCCGATAGTGAGGCTCGCAGTCTTAATAATAGACAGGACTATCCCATGTAGCCTGAGTGATAGTGCCTCCGACACGGCAGTCTGAATAGATGACTCGTGACTGGCGACAGAGCCACAGAGGAAGTGATAGCAGCAGCAGTAATGTGTGTACTCGAGCTTCTTGTTTGAGACAAATCTGCACCGAACGCCTCCCCTCAACGAGAAGTTACATGTTGTCGTAATCTGATTATAGTCTGTTCATCAATCATAGGTATCCACATTATCATGATCGTTGCCGATGCCATGTCCATAGCATTTCAATTTGTGAAAGAATTGGGAGCACAACTCCCGTACAAGATCCGCGCCGCCCTCGTGCACTTTCCAATGCTCTCGGAAAGCAAAATATATCGTCTGTCTCTCAAATCTCAAACCCACCCTCATAAAACGTCGTCGTCCTCGTGACAGGCTGTGGCCTCGCGGGAGCAGGTTCCGTAGCAGACTTCTTGACTCCCATGCTCGCGCTCGTCGTCGAACCTTTGGCAGCACTCGATTTTCTCCTCCTCGAAGTAGTGGTTGTAAGAGGCAGCACATCTGCGGCACTCGTGGCAGTAGCAGTAGGAGGAGGAGGAGGAGGAGGAGAAGTCGAAACAGCGGAAATCGAGACTTTCCTCTCCTTGCCTTTGCCCTTTTCCCGCTTGCTTTCCTTGCGCACGGGTACGCCCGCCTGACCATCGCGATTGCTCCTCCACATCCCTCCATCCACAAACCACTCTTCTTTCCAAATCTCCGCCTGCCGTTTCACATCTTCCAAACACGCCTCGCCGGCCTCCCACGCCGCTTTGCGATGCGGTGCAGACACGGCAATCAAGATACTCTCCTCCCCAATGTCGACCTGTCCGAGGCGGTGAACGATCGAGATGGCGGTGAGGTGATGTTGCCGTTTGATGTGGCAGGCGATGCGCGAGAGGGTCTTGAGGGCTAGGGGAGCGTAGGTGCTGTAGGAGAGGTGGGTGACGGGGCGGTCGGAGAAGGAGTCGCGGGTGCAGCCGGCAAAGAGCACGACGGCGCCGGCTTTGGGGCTTTTGACGAGCGACAATTGGGCGGAGGCGTCGAGAGGGGCGTGGGTGAGACTGACGTGGACGTGCTCTTCGTCTTGTCTGCTTTGTTCACCGGGGAATGTGGGATCGGTGGTGGTGGTGGTGGTTGCTGGTGGTGGTGGTGGTGGTGCTGCTGCTGCTGCTAGTGCTCCGTTACTGCTTTCTGCAGCGCCCATGATGGAGTACTGGTATGAGGAGGTATGTATGTTCTTGTTCGGGTGATGTTTCTCGTTCAACTTCCTCCCATCCCGTCTTCGTCGGAGCTGGGAGCCGTGGATACTACTACATACCTCGTGACCTACCGGTATATGTACTAAGTTGTTGATGCGCGAAGACTGCCGCCGAGCCGAAGAAAGCGCAGGGTTGTATCCCCGCTCACTCGACACCGCCGCCTGACGATGGGCAGAGAGACGTGCGGGTCACGTGACTGGTTTCGAATAATGACCTCGGCAGAGTAGCTGAGTACCTCCGATGTATACACGACGCTGCAACGGATATTCCCATCAAGAATACCTCATCTCACTACCTCCTCCCACTCTGCGTCTGAACATGACTTCCTTCTCTCGATCGGGAAGAATATTCCAATCAATCACCGCACTCTCCGGTCTGCCTTCGCCATCTTTCCAACGAAACTCATAATTCTCCACCAGATACGCCAACATCAGCTTGATCTCGTTGCTCGCCAAAAACCTTCCCGGACAAGCATGTCCACCGGCTCCCCAGTTCTGGTATTCCTGCGTCGCAGTCACGAATTGATATTTAGTCTCGTTGGCAGATATTGTGCCCGTCTGGTCCGCTGCCGGCCTCGCGGTCCTCAGATGATAGAAGCGTAAACCGTCAAACTCGTCCGGCTGCTCATAAATGGCCGCATCACGATTCACAGCATCCGACGTGAAAGCCACATGACAGCCACGTGGCAATACCAGTCCATCGTGTAGAGCGAAATCTTCCACCACCACCTTTCTTTTGCACGTAATGGGCGTCGAGGGATTCATCCGTTGGCTTTCTTTCATGAAACTATCCATTTTACGCATCTTGGTCAGCCCTTGTTTGGTCCACCCGCCGCCGCCCTCTTCTGCGAGCACTTGTCGGGCTTCATCTCGAAGGATCGGGATGTATTGTGGATGCGAGAGGAGATCAAACAGGTCGTTGGTGACGCTCATCGTGGTGTTGTGGATCGCTGCCATGGTCAATCGCAGTTGGGATTTCACCACCTCTTCGGCTGATTCGCCACTGTGGGAATGGCTGTCGAGTAGCCATTGGATTCCATCGTCGGGAATCTTCCAGTTGGCGTCGTTGGTGCTGCGTCGACGGAGTCGTTCTTCACACACGGGCTTCATCAGAGCTTCTGCCTCTCGTCTTCGTTCCAAAATGGCCTTGACAGCGGGCTCGGTGTACGAGGCCAACCACATCGACCACGGCCATTTGTTGCCACTCCGCAATGTGCGCGCCGCTCCGAACGCATGCGTGGAGAAATCCACGCTCAGTCGGATCCAATCTTCATTTCGACATAGCTCTTCCCCCACCAGAACGCGACCGGAGATCAAGGCAACGATCCTTGCGAATACGTGGTAGGGCTTGACAATCTGCCAGCTCTCGCCGCGACACGGCATGTATTTCTCGAAGCCGTAAATGCACTCCTCGTTCATGGCGAGAACGAAGTTCCCGAGATTTCTGGTGATGTCTACGCGAACCACTTTGGTCCCAGAATCACTGCACGATAGGTATACACATATATCATCATCATCATCGTCATCATCATTCATCAATCAAAGCATTGAGAAACGATTCCCACGAAACACCAACAACAAACTTACGTCCTCTGTGGTACACCCGTATACCTCATCAACAGCAAATCTTCCATCTCATCCGGCAGACTCATCACCTTCTGCGAGGCGTTCTTGATCTCGGCCAGATACTTGAATGGCAAGATGATCCTCTCCCCGCCAGCGCTCGTCTTGACTCGATAGGGACGTTCATGTCGAATGTATTTCTGATATCCCCCGTAGTGTAATTGCCGAGTGGATTTGACGTAGTGCTCGTATGTATCTGGACGGTCCTCGAAGGTGTAGAGCGGGATTTGTTGGCGAAGGTTGTTCTTGATCCGTTGCCTTGGTAGTAGTAGGAGGAGGAGGTGGCGGTGGTGGTGGAAGATGAACGAATACGTCAGAAGCAAAGCGGCAAATATTGCTATGATGAGGAGAGGAAGCATTGTATGTGTGTGTGTGTGTGTGTGTGTGTGTGTGTCGGAGAGAATCGTGATGTGATACATGGATGCAATGGCTAACTGTATAGGAATTGTACTTATTCTCCTACATCGTCTCACAGAACGTAGGTACGGGCATATATTGTCCCAACGACCCACCAAGAACGTGTCGGAGTGTGATTCGTCGCGGAGCCATAGAGCTGGCACAGGAAGCCGCCATCCGGATGCGAGCATTAGGTATACATGCGTGCATGCGGGTACCTATTCCTTCGCGCCCTACACAAAATTTATCTCGGCTACATACTCAGTCGCTTTACGCCTTCAGACAGAGCTCCGGATATAGCAAAGAGGCTAAATCTTGGTTTTGAAAACGAGGGTGTTTATAAGAAATTTGACCCTCATATGTGGTGAGAGTCCTTGAACCTTGGGCACCTAGCTTTTACATTGTGCCATCTCGGCAGTCTTATGCATAATTGCGAAGTCGACTGTTATAGCTGTGTTCGTTGATCCTGGGGGTCCAGCTTTGCTTCTGAGACGTAGCAAAGGCCGGCGGGGGAAAGCGGCGTTCTGGACACTGTGAAGATCTTGCCATTACTGCAGCCTGTTCCTTCGACACCTATTGCAAGCCTGAAGATAACACTGCTGGCACTGGAATATATACGAAGGCAGGTCAAAGTGGCATTCCTCGCACTGGTGTGGCCCACGTATCCAGCGCCACTTGTCATGTACGCAGTTGTGATTCGCGCGGAGGTGGTCGATCATATCCGCAAGAAGAGATGGGGAGACCGTTGGTGCGGGATCGGGCCCTGTGCACTCCCCTGGCAGACCTAGGGCGTTGAGCTTGTTCCGACTAGCATCAAGAGAGGCCGTCGGTGCTGGATCGGGCCCTGTCCACTCCCATGGCAGACCTAGGGCGTTGAGCTTGTTCCGACTTGCATCACGAGGGGCCGTAGGCCCAGGCGGTGGAGGGGCAATTGGCTCTGCCTCAGTCAAGGAATCTGACTGTGCCTCTGGAGCATTGTCCTCCGGGTGTATTGGTTCATCGATCCAGTCCTGCTCCCACTCCGATTGTTCTGAGAAATCTTCTTCCCAAGCTGAGGCAGGGCTCACAGGCCGACTAACATCATCCCCAAGCGCGATGGCGGGCTCCGCGACCACAGGCTGTTCTCGGGCTATGCGAGCCGGCTGGAAAAGCCGGTGTTGAGGGTTGTTATTGCGCTGCAAGATCTGAGTTGCACGGGCATAGAGACGTGGCTCTTCCCATTGCGCACACGTGCAGTTCTTCCATCTCGCACCGCAAATGTAGCAGAACTCTGCGCCGCACAGGCACCTTGGAAAATGTCAACGGAAGAAATCATGTCATCACAGGTCTGTAATCAGTAACATACCTCATGTGATTGCAACCGGTCTCCAATTCTACGAAACGAGTGCAATCATAGCATCTCTGCCACTGCTCACGATTTGCCGTCTCGACGAGTTGTTGCAGATCAGTGTCGTCAGGGCAGTCGCCAGTGTGCGAAACTCCCTTGCAGATAGTACAGGTAGTTTTGGTACAGCGGGGACAGCTTACCCAGTCACGGTCCAAGGCGTCCGGTTCTGGAGCAGGAAGGAAGGTAGAACAGCCAGGGTCGTGGCAGTAGGTACGGTTCTTACTGCCGAGCTCGATCGATTTGGCCTCGAATTCGGTAGCAAGATCTGGTGGGAGGAAGAACCTGACCTGGCTGAGTTCGATGGCTTGGCCGTCACAGCGTGGGGGAAACAGAGACTCATCAGTGATCGAGGCACGAAATAGGCTGGCGAGACACTCGCGGCAGTACTCATGATTGCACGAACAGCCAATGCAATGCTTTGTGCCATTTGGCGATCATTCAGAAAGTTCTGACAGGCCTGGAGCTCTTCGTTGTACAGCTGGAGTGCGAGTTCGGCATCGCTCATGGTGCCTTCACGTTGTTTGCCTTTGGCGAAGGCGGCGAGGGTGTCGCTGTCTTCTAGTTGCAGTTTGACGGCAACGCTAAGGGGCTGTTCAATAGCATAAAATCGCATTTGCCGCAGTAACTGCGATTCTCTATCAAATGCGATTTCCGACCTGTCAAACGCGGTTGGAATGCGATAGTTCCAAATCACATTCGATCCAACTTCGGGCGGACTATCGCATTGAATGCGGTAAGTGTAATATCGTACGTTGTTCAATAGAAATATAGTAGTTACGTTCTACTATATTATATTGAAATACGGGTATACCCGAGGATAGACGTAAACGGCAATCATATCGTTTTCTACGGAGGTACTACTTCTCTCGTAGTAGTATACAACAGCTCTATAGTCTATATATACGGCGAGTACCTCGAGTTCAAGATAGTATCCAGTACTCCTAACTTCGCTACTTTCTACGTTAAACGAACCGACCAATCTACCCCTACAGTACTTTCAATATACCTCCCCGAGCTCGCCGCAACGTACGACTATCGCAGAACACCTAGTTTAACGAGAGGGCAGACCGCGAGGCAGCAGAAATGCGAATGACTGTTACCCGCTCTAGTCCTACGAAGACGAGGACGACAGACGATATCTACGATCAGCGTACCCTATTTCTACTCGACGTCCCTAGTAGGCAGCCCGCTGAGGCCCAGCTATACGGGGATATTCATACGAGTACTACATAGTACGAGTATCCTCCTCTCGACCCTGCTCTTATGTATCCTTTTAAACCGTCACTAGAGGAGGTTGGTATATTTGGAGAAAGTTAGCCTACGGGTACGGATAAGTCTCTTGCCCTAGATAAGTCTCTTGCCCTAGATGAGTCTCTTGCCCTAGATAAGTCTCTTGCCCCGGATCCTACGAGTTTTGCGCTAGACGAGGAAGAGGAGGTAGACGAGGAGGTAGCTATACAGAGTTAGAGTCAGAGTCAGGGCAACGGCAGTCAGAAACGGAAGAAAACCCTTCCGTTTCTATAGGATCAAGAGAAAGTATTAGAGTTTACGCTCCTAGAGGCTTACGTAAAGGTACTCGGTCGTAATAAGCATAGGGCTAGTGGTCTACGCGGGCATGAGAGGAACTATCTAGTTTCGGTTGTACTTACTACTACGAGAAAGATGTACCCTCAGGACGCTACCCTATCCCTACACTAGGGCCAGTGTAAATCTAAAGAGGACCAGTACTAGCGACGTATATAGGCACTCGAGCGTTTACTATTTAAGTATAGTGGATTTGGTGTCAACTGGTCTACGGGGTTAGTTACGGCTAATGATAGGTACTAGGAGAAGTACCTCGCAATGGACTGTTATAAGTATGCGAAGTCGCTACGATATAAGCCGCTTCCTGGCGCGCAGTAGTATCGCGCTATATAGGCAACAAAGACTGCTACCGGTTTCCTATCGGTTGGGGGTGTAGCTAGTGCAGCTGCGAGTAGACAGGCGAAGAAGCGCAAGCGCGCTATTGAGGATACTCCTACTACTACGGATGTAGTAGATAAGGAGGACAACGACAACGACGACGACGACGCCGAGGACGAGGACGAGGACGATCCCGATTCACCGGCTACCTACAAGGCCAACACCCGTCGCGCTAGCGCTATACCTCTCCTTGTTCCTACGCAGAAGAAGATCTCTAGCGCTAAGATGCTCGGTTATTCGATAGTTAAGGCTACTACTATTGCTGCAGATGCGAAGTTGGCACCCGAGAAGAGAGCTACTATAGTAAGGACACTGATGTTCGCGTTCTACGGTAGTCAAACCTATACGAACGTATATATGTCGACCTAGGATCAATAGCCTTAGATAGTAGCTCCATTTGTCGAGGGTAGTTACGAGTATCGGCTACGATTTATAGCTACTATATAGTCTGATCACAATACGGTTGATACTTTCGATACAGAGGTCGCTCGTATTGACCTACTACGTTCTCGTCGATAGGATCAGCTAGAACGTATCGCGACGGTAGAGAAAGCAGGGCGGAGGCACTTTGTTGCGCTTCTTCGCCGTAATACTATCGCTAATATCGACCTTGACGCTGCGAGACCGTACAAGATTAGACTAGCAGAGTCTGATAAGGAGAATACTAACGAGGAAGCGGAGCGTCGTTCCCGCGCGGCCCCGGATATTCTTAGGTTAATTGTATAGGTTACTATCCTACTACTACTGTCTTTACCGATATACACTTACTACTCTATAGTATTTATAGCCAAGATAATCTGACTATCAGGTGTTTTTATATCTCTCCTATCGTTTTAGATCTACTATCGTCCTTCCCTATAGGGCCTGGCCCTAATACCTAAGAATCTCATCCCCTAGGAGTCTATCGACTACCGTAGCCTCAAAGATATCAGCTAGTACCTCTAGCGATTCGGCTACACATCGTCCTGCTAGGCCATCTCGATAATACAGAGTTGCCTCCCGTCCCCGATCTTGCCTAAGTATATACTAGATCATCGCTATACCCTGGAGCCTAGGAATCCGTATACTCCCTTAGAGTACATCTTCCTTTGGTACACCGCTAGTAGTGTAGATATGCTAGTGTCCTCCAAGCTTCATTACTAGTACGCAATACTATTGGTCTAGGGCATTAGCTATACTAGTCGTTCGATACTAGCTAGCGTAGAGACTAGAGAAACACCCGTAGAATATTTGCCAATAGATAAGAGATCATAGGTCTCATTCTACCCTACGTAGAGGTAGTAGGTGCATTGCTATATCGCTAGCGATCGGCGACAGCCCGAAAGCAGAGTACACCGGCTGTAATGATATTAATAGGGACATTGGGTTCTAGGGTATTGAGATAGTCTTTTAATAGTCTGATTGCCTCTAGCTATACTAGACATTCGTTATCGTACTAGACTAAGGCTATCGCTGTCCGTACAGCAGTAAGAATTGCTGTAGCTATAAGAGGTATGTAGTGTGTAGTGTGTAGTGTGTAGTGTATAGTATATAGTGTGTAGTGTATAGTGTGTAGTGTGTAGTGTGTTGTGTGTTGTATGTAGTATATATATAGTAGTAGGGGTATTGTTCTACCGTCAAAGGAGTGAAGGAGTAAAGGAGTAAAGGAGTAAAGGAGTGAAGGAGTGAAGGAGTGAAGTAACAATGAAATGAGAGTAAAGTAATAATGAAATCGCAATGAAATGGTATTAAAACAACAATAAAACGATAATATCATTGTTATACTAGGGAGCCACCGGTATAATTGTTTTCTTATATTGTTCGTAGGACTTATACGGTGAAAACGCACTATATACGACCCGCGTAGGTAGGGCTTATGTTGAGATATATATATAAATGTGTTGTTTTTACGTTTGTGAAGCCAAAGTAATCAATTATTCGATATTCTAAGGGGGGCTACTAGTCTAATTATATTCCTATCTTGTTCGTAGGAATTATACAGTAAGAACGCCCTACCTACGACCCGCGTAGATAGGGCTCATATTGAGATATATATATAAATTTGTTGTTTTTACGTTTATAAAGCCAAAGTAGGATTACTAAGACATATATTATGGAACCTCAAAATCGTTAGTACGGACAACTCTACCCCTAGTAGCAAGACTACTCTTATAACTATCCTACATCTCTGCTACTATCCTGTCTTAATAACGGTCTATCTCCTTCTCTTGCCTATCCGCCGATCGACTCGACTTAACTTGATCAAACATATCGTCCCTCTGCGGAATAATAGTATCTTGCTGTATACGGGCCATTTTATCCTTAAACAATGCATCCTCTGCATTAGTCCGTCGGATGAAGTTATGCAACGCTACTAGAGCGTATATAAGTCGTACCTGGGTCTCCTTGTCGTATCGTGGTCGCTTCTCAAGTATATAGAACCTGTTTTTTAATACCCCAAACACCCGCTCTACAACGTTGCGTAGCGACGAATGCCGTAGGTTAAACAGTTCCTTTGCATCTACTAGACGTAAATCCACCTGTTTTTTACCACTACGATGCGCAGCTTCCAATAGTTGTAACTATTCCTTTAAATGATAACGAACTCCGCTAGAATATAGAATTATCGTTAGGTCCGAAGATACATAACCTGCATCCGCAAGATAGTATTTGCCTAGCGGTAGGTTGGTACCAAAGCCATTCATATCCCGAGTATGCCTAAGTATAGTAATATCCGCGGCAGAACCCTCCTATCCAGCTAGGACGTAGGTAAATAGCATATTGAAATCCACTACGGCGAGTACGTTCTAAGAGAGATCACCTTTGCGGTTTCTAAATGGCTTGCTCTCTCCTATAACGTATGCCTTGATATAGCTACCGTCCAATACACCGACACAGTCCTAGAAGAACGGGAAGAACTTGCTATTGCCCTTAATACGCTTAGGAATAGCTGTATAATCCGGCTCTTTAACAACCTCCGAGTACAAGGATAATAGCGCAGCTACAACGTAATAGAAGCTATCGCTTATAGTGCCTAGCGACCGTCGGAATTGGCCCCTAACCGCACGATATCCGCTCCCTTGTCCAGCGATATAGAGGAAGTGCATCAACCTCTCGGCAGCTGTAAGTGTACGCTCCGATACCAATCTATAGTCTGCTATTAATCGTTCCAATAAAGCCTCGAAGGTACGCCTATCTACGCGCATCAGACTAAACATAATATCCTCGTTCTCGAGGAAGTATACCGTCTGTATAGTACTATAATCGCTCTCTTTCTATAGTTAACGATCGAGGTATTCGTCTGTATATATAGCGACGGCGGCAGCGTTGGCGGTAGCTTGTCGGTTGGCTTCATCGTCGGACGACATAACGTAGAGTTGGACGTAGAATTACTACTTTTGGTAGTATTGGCAATGAACTGTAATAAACTGTAGTGAATACGATTCTGTAATGCACCTCTCGAGCCGCATTTCGAATCGTAGTAGGAAAAGGTACGGAAACGTCGCTAGGTTACTATAATAGGCAATCCGGGGTGCTAAGATAGAATGCGGTGAATGCGATCGCATTTGCCAAAGTTGGTCGCAGTTTAATCGCATTTCAGTCGCAGTTTACAACTACATTAACTGCGATTTTCGTTTAATAGCCACATTTTTTGCCGCAGCGTACCCTAAGCGCGTTTAATAGCTTTCCGAACTGCGATTTTCGAACTGTAGCAAATGCGATTTTATGCTATTGAACAGCCCCTAAATGACATGGCATCCATCGTGGCCACACTCGATCTTGGCTGGAACGAAATAGGTAGTGCGCTCTGTGAACTTGTGCGAGAAGCAGCTGAGGTCTAGAGAGTACCTATATAGGTAAGGTACATGTAGGTCTGGAGAGGGCAAACATTCGTCTGACATCCAGCGGCATCCCGAAGTCACGTGCGGCAAACAACGCGTCTGTCTCGACACGCCAAGCAACGGACACGGACGTTTGCCAAGATCCCTTTGCTGCATGCGCGCGTGGGAGGTAAGGGCATGTTGCAGTAGCAGCTATATCATATATGTGACAGGTCACATTCGTGAATCGGCAGTCGGGGCGGGTTTGAAGGGAGAGTGTATCATAATGACACGGGACTACGAACGGGAAGTCGATCTCAGATCTGTCAAAACCTACATGTACACTCTAGCTAAAGGAAGTCGAATCGAACACGTTGAGGAGCGTAGTGATGATGCTCTCGTTGTCGAGCACTCGGGATCCTAGTAGATGGCGTACACCACCGTCTTCCCCGTCTTCTTGCGGTTTGGAAGCGATGTCATGACTCCGAACAAGACCGTGTCGTACATATGCGTATTGTCCGTCAACACGGGGCCGATCAGCTTCGTGATCGTGCACCTGTCTTGCCTCGAGTGGCAGTACCTGATCATGTTGATGTCCCTCGTGCCCTTCTGGTACGCGGCTCTAGGCACCATCTCGTACATCTCGTCGTCGATGAACAGAGTCTCGGACGTGGTCTGGTCTACGATAGGCAATATGATCTTGATCTTGATGCCGTCCCAGTCCGACTGCACGATCCTGGTCGTGCCGTGCATCCTAGGGCTGGTGAGGTTCATGCCCGTCAGGTTTCTCTTGTCGTTCGAGGATAGGAGCACGTGGTCGGGCATGAACTCGTCTGTGCACGGGACGAACCTCCCGTTCTTGGTTACGATCAGAGTGATAGGCAGCATAGGACGCAGCACCCATGACCATGAGTAGGGGAAGTGGTTTTGAAGCACTCCGTACGCCCTGTCGGAGCCAACATTGTAGTCCATGATCGTGGTGAGGTGGCTGCCTATAATTGTGAACGTGTACCCCTCATTCATCTTGTTCATCAACCAGCGCCTATTCGGGATGATGTATTTGAAAATGCTCGTGTACTTGGCCATGTCCTCGTTCGGCACCATGTCCCTGCAGGTGAGGCGGAGGTTAAGCGCATCCATCGGCGTCATCCAGTACATGATCTCGTCCCTGATCAGGTCTGTGTTCATCATCGTCGAGAGGAGCATGTTCTTGTTTGGGCTGTTCGCGTCGTGCATAGTCGTCATGATGTTCATGAACTTCTACGATACCGTGAGATAGAGATGATGTAGAAACACTGATTGATGGAACTGTAGAGGAGACTGCAGTCTATGTAGTAGAGGAAGAGGTGCAGCAATCAGTCAGTACAAGGAAAGTAGCAAACTGCAGCCGGAGAGGCGGCAGAGACATGTGACTAGGACAGTAGGCAGAAACAGGCAGAGTGAACCCATCAAGTCACCCCCTCGATGGAGGCGTAATCAAGCCTTCAGCGATCAAGAGTAAGGGCAGTCTGTGTCTGCAATTGATATACTCAATAAGGGACAACCGGGGAGATTGAGCTGCTGCACAAAGTGTTCGTGTTTCTGACCATCTAATGCCTTTGTCAATCCATCAGCCTTCTGCAGATTAGTTGGTATCCATGAAACGTTCATCACCCACTCAATAACCTTCTCCTTGATGAAGCCATATCGTGTATCAATATGTTTCGTACGTGCTACGCTTGCAGCACCTCGCATTGCGATGTCCATAGCAGGCTGGTCGTCCTTGGTACTTTGTTGAGAGTGAAGACATGACTACCTGTGGAGCGACGATCGTCTGTGTCGTCAGCCTAGGTAGGTATGAGGCGTCCGCGTAGGCTGTGTGCTTGTAGTGGTTGTGGTCGTCAATGCACCCTCCGAGGACAATACCACGGCGAGCGTGACCAGTGAGTCGTGCCAATTGCGAGGAGGTCATCTACGTACACTGCAATCAGTACGTTGTCAAGCTTGAAGACGCACATGTCATTCGAGATGGGCAACTAGGAGTGCTGAGGACCACGGGCGCGTTCCTAGACTGGCAGCTTGGCGCCAAAATTCGAAAAGTTGGAAGCGCCCTACCACTCCGCCAAAGTGGCTGCCAAGACATAAGAGAAGGTATATAATTTGGGAAAAATCCTGCTAAGTCATCAATGGTCAGACTGACAGTTGGGGACATGGGATTTCCGACTAATTGAGGGGCCTTACTGTCATGGGTACGACAGTAGGGTAAGAGGGTTGTCGCCTTCGTTGAAGGTTAATGCTCCGGGATGACCAGCTAGTTGATATACGGGTTTCTATTACATTCTTCCCCGTCGGAATACGTAGAAATCTGTTGACTCGGCAGCTGAACGTCATCCCAACTAACGCCCTCGCCCTTCGGGGGGGCGAAAGTTGTTTTGACTTTTGCCCTATATAGAGAACTATTTTGATTGAGACAAAATCAAAGTAATCAAAAGTTTTGTTAAAGACCTAATCATAAGTCTTGTTAGAGACCTAATTACATGTCTTATGCAAGGCTTGATCAAACATTTCGTTTGAGGCTGAATCAAGTATTTTGCTTAAGACCCAATCTAATGTTTTGTTTATAACCTAATTAGATATTTTGTTGAAGACCTAATCAAACATTTTGTTCAAGCCAGATCAAAGACTTTGCCTGGGACCCAATCAATATTCTGTTGAAGGCCCAATCAAATATTTTGTTCAAGACCCAATCAATATTCTGTTCAGGACCCAATCAGATATTTTGTTCAAGACCCAATCAATATTTTGTTCAAGGCCCAATCAAATATTTGTTCAAGACCCAATCAATATTTTGTTCAAGGCCCAATCAAATATTTTGTTCTACCCCCAATCAAATATTTTGTTCAAGGCCCAGTCAAATATTTTGTTCAAGACCTAGTCAAATATTTTGTTCAAGACCCAATCAAATATTTCGTTGAATACCTAATCAAACATTTTGTTGTATACGTAATCAAACATTTCGTTGAAGACCCAACCAAACATTTTGTTTAGGGCTTAATGAAAGATTTGTTCGATACCTAGTCAATATTCTGTTGGAGGCCCAATCAAATATTTTGTTCAAGACTTGATCAAATATTTGTTCTAGACCTAATCAAAGATTTTGTTGAAGATATAATCAGATACTTTGTTTGAGACCCGATCGAATATTTTGTTCAAGACCTAATCAAAGACTTTGTTCAAGACCTAATTAGATACTTTGTTTGAGACCCAATCGAATATTTTGTTGAAGACCTATAATTCTTTTCACACTTGAACGAACTCTGATATATATACATAGCCCCGTTATATAGTAAAACCCTGTATAAATTAGTAATTAGTATATAGTAGTAATATCTATAATTACTATTTCTATATCTCTATAAGGTACCCTCTATATAGTCTATAGTACGAGTTTGAACGTAGTCAAATAAGAACTGCCGCCGTAGCGCCTACTATACGTCTGGCTTCGGCTTGCTTCGGGGGTGACCCTGCCGTTTTTCTGAGGCGGAAGCTTCTAGTATGTTTGTATATCTTGCACTAGAGGCGACCCTGCCGTTTAGTAGTTTTGACTAATAATACGTTGCCCTTCCTTTAAATACACATAACGCCGTACAATATACACACTGAAACCCCCCTCCGTTCTCCTAACTGTCGCCTCCTCCGCGCAACATGTAACTGCAACAACTTTAATATACGCTATTGGAGAATTACACAGTTAGGATAGTGGTACTAGTCGTAACTAGTCTAATTGTATTGGTACCAGCAGTCTGTTGACTATCCGAGCTGGCGGCTCCTACCGGGGGGATTTGAACTCCCTCCCAATAACAATCTAAGCAATGCTCACCTATCCAGAGTCAACGATTTATAGCGGACCTGCTTGCTATCGTTAACCCTAGGGGCAAAAAGACTGCCTAGAGCAGTCTTCCAAAAATCCCCTAATCCAACGTACAGACCGCTTAGATTCCCTCGGTACATCCAACTAATCCTAGCGAGAGAAGTTACTTACCTGACCTCCCGTTAATGAGATTTAACACACTAGTAAAGCTACCTGTCCGTCCCTATCAACGCACTTACCTAGTAAGCTGGAGCAGTCGAAAGATTCTATTAGATTAGATAGTTTACCCAAGCTAAGCTACCTGTCCGTCCTAATCAATTCACTCACCCGGCAAGCCGGAGTCGTCGAAAGTTTCTATTAGATCAGGTAGTTCACTTATTAGGTACATATAGAGAAGCTACTCCTACGTCCTTTAGAGACAGATCGCTCTAAACTTCCGCAGGCTGAAAACATCAACTATATACCCAAAGCTGGATATTCCTGTTAAAGGAGCTCCGCTTTTATTTATTGACCTTAAAGCAGGCAGGCGCTCCGTTTCGACAGAAATCCTTTGGCGGACATCCCTTTATAATAGTGAAGTTATAGTAGTTCAGTTTGCTAACTAGGTGTTGTAGACCTAGTGCCCGGACTTTGTGATATAGAACTAGGTCTTTGCTTATCTTCCGGAACAAAGCGGACACTCCTAGTAGAGCGTACCCCTTACCCTCAAATTGATACCCTAGGTAAGATTTCCAAATTGCCTACATAACGCAGGCATATAGGGCCTCGAACCTGTTCTTTGCGTGTCTGTCTTTTCCTCGGGGTCCTAGCGCAAAGAGCCTAACAAGTGAATTGGCATCAGATGATCAGACGGTATAGATCAAGTAGAGAAGCTCGTAAGGATTAGAGCGGTAACCCTATCAAGTGAAAACCGAGGGACACTCCTCTCCCGAGCTGTACTACCCCGCGCGTTCGAGACGGCCTTTTGGTTATTACTTTACCGTCCTCCCGCTCTAGGCGTTTTATAACATAGTTGTAACCATTAACCTATAGGACATATTTGTCTATATTTAGGGGCTAAACATTTAGGAGAAGGATGCCAAGTCTTCTCCGTATTTGGTAATACGGACTTTGGATTGCTCAATTCCTTTATAGAGGGTAGACACCCCTTCTATCTTATTACCAGATCAACAAACTGTTAACCTGCCTACCCGTACGCCGCGAGGAGGCGGTCTGCTTGTACGCCTTGTACGTTTCTACCGATAAGTCCCGTACAGGCCGAGCGTTCTTACTAGGGGCGACTACCTCCCGTTGAGAGACGCTAAGGGAAAAACTTTAATATACGCTATTGGAGTACGAATTACCGCGGCTGCTAGCACTAGACTTGCCCTCTAATACCTTGTCTTGTGTTTCCTTTATTTGTTCTCAGAGTTAGGCGGAGCACGCAACCAGCGTTCAGTTGCAAGACTTACCGTAGGGATTGAACCTACACCCCTTTCTCTTTATCGTCGGTATTATCCTCCGCAGGGTTTGTAAGGGTTTGTCACAAAGTAACCCCTTCGTTAGCAGGTTGTTGTTGTACTAAGGCTATTTACGTTTAAGATTACGACTTACAGAACAGGAGTGAAGAGGCCCACTCAGGGTCAACCATTTCTACGGGCATACCTCCTTTCAATTGGATTGGCCTAAGCTTATTTGTTCGAGACCTTACGCCCTAGGTATTAGCTAGGACTGCCCTCTTTATATGCTTTTTAGCCTCTCTAAAGGGACCTAAGAGCTCTCGAGAACTAGATACGCTATCGTCTTCTTTCCGGAGATGTTTTACATTCCTATCTAGTAGCACTAGAGAATACGTTCAAGAAACCGTTTATCGTATTCACTAGTGCTTCCATTAAGAACGAGTTATAGGCCGCTACTACTACCGCTTGCATTAGCCGACTATAGGCAACATAGTCGTTTCTACCCGTCACGGCGAGGACGTTGCAAGTCGGACTTTGACGGGCCCCTCCAATACCTTGTCTAACTCT
>JH792477.1:515235-547651 GCA_000291705.1 Sphaerulina populicola P02.02b
ATCTACGCAAGTAACCGGATACTAAGCATTGATTTCTCGTCGATTTTAATATAACATACCCTATCTAGGCTCCTACGAACTTGCTCGAGGCGATCTGTACTATATTGCTCCGTATTCAGACTTGCGAGAATATTTGACGCCTATAACCGAGGCGTATGTCCGAATTTTCCTAACAAAGACGCTAGTATTCCGCCTGCACGTTAGGCAGATATATATCGGGCACTAATTCGCTGTATCTACCGCAATAGGGACTCTCCAATGCCCCGCCGTCCTACTTCAATTTTGTCCGAACAATTATCTTCGTTTCCAAGCTCATTAAATACTGCCTCGTCAGCTTTGTCGCCGGGATATTCCTCCTCTAACTCCTCGTAATCCAGATCCTCCTTAGCAAGACGGCCGTAGTCATCGCACTCTAACGTAAGATATTCGTCTGCCCGCCGTAGCAACTCTTACTAGGCATCTAGCAAGATAGTATAGAGCGTCGGCGAGCCTCCAAATCGAAACGGTAGAGTAGGACAGATGACCTAAGGGACGTATAGGACGACCTTTATCCGGCAGAAGTCGAAAGGGGTTTGCAGAGGTTATCCTCTACAATATTTGATTAGATCCTATCCAATGTCCCGTCCAATGTCCCGTCCAATGTCCTGTCGAATGACCCTTCCAATATCACGTCAAATTAGCCTAGTTTCCCTTAGCGAAAGGGGTTTATAAAGGTATGCTCCTTGAAAATTGATTAGGTCCCGTCAAATGTCCCGTCAAATGTCCCGTCAAATTATCGATCAGATAGGAGTGCCTTATAATATTAGCCTTAGAGGTTATAACATTGTATATAGTCTTTCATATAGCCTGAATCAAAGAGCTAGGCCAATCAAGTCAGAACTACGCTAACGGATGTTTGTCTTGGCGCCAACTTTGAACAGGCGTTTTCGAGGGCAGCGAGGTGCGGGCGACGGCGGAATTCGATATAGGGGCGGAGCGGGTTTTGATGACAACGTCATCAATATTTGAAGGATGCCTAAGGCAGCGGGCGGACATTTCATAGGGCCTCGGGTAAACTCTGATTAGAGAGACTATAGATTCAGCTACGTAACATATCGTGTTTCAAGACGGCTATGTCAATCAGTCTTTCATATATCCTCCGAACATGCGGGGCTTCGAATTCTGCGTGTGGCGGGCGCTGCTCCAAAAGAGGGTGCAACGCCGGCCACTTTTGTATAGGAAAGCTTGAAAGCTGGCGAGGTTCCGCCTCGCGGTGCACCTCTAGAACCGCGCAATCGGTAGACTTAGAGAAAATCAGTAGACTTAGAGAAATTCGACTCTACGCCCGTTAGGTCAGTATAGCAGCAGCGACAGTAACCCGTTCGACGTGAAATTTAAAACTTAAGCTATCTAGACCCTATCCTCGAAGGTAGAAATTTTTGGTATCGATCGGGTAAGCTTCCTAGAGCGTTGGGTTGTAGCCTGCCTAACGCGAACGCGCCGCTTTAGGGGCGACCCTACCGTTTTCGACAGTATCCTACGCTCCACTTTAGGGTGACCCTACCGTTATTCAACTCTACGCGGTAGGTACTCCTCTAGGAGGGAGATCCAGACGAGGGTAGTTTAGACTTCTACGTTAGTCTATACTATATAATATCGTCATTTGAAGTTGTTAGAACTCTCTAGTAATATCCGAGCATAGCATATAGGCTATAATATACCTTTTGACCCGGTTAGTATATTGTTAATAAGCGGGGAATAAGAAACCAATAAGATTGCCCAAATAACGGCGGGTAAAACTGCAACAGCTCAAATTTGAAATCTGGCGCAAGCCCGAGTTATAAAAGCGTAGGGGCTAGAGGATTTTACTCCTAGTATGTTCTAGGTAGTCTAGCCGGGAGTCCCGGTAACTACGTATTAGAACTTGGTTAGGACGTATCAAATTTCAATTTAAATATAGATAGGAGATTGATGAAGAATTGACTAAGCCTAACTGATTGAATTTGGAAATTTAGTGTCACCCTATCAATTTGTGGCTCAGATTTAGTGAGATCTTATCAATCTGTGGTTCAAACTTAGTGAGGAGCTATTGAATATGAACTAAGCCCTACTAACTTAGTATCAAAACTTGGTCAGACCTAACACTGAGCCTAACTAATGATATATTGAATGTTAGTTAGGCCTCATCAAGTTGTTATTCAAATCTAGTTGGGACCTTCTAAATATTAACTAAGCTTCACTAATTAAGTATTAAAGATTTGTTAGAACCTATACTGAATATTACTCAGCCTAACTAACTACATATTGAAAGTTGGTTGGACTTTATAAGATTGTAGTTTAAACTCAGCTGTAACCTATTAAATATCAACTAAACCTACCTAGCTATGTTCTGAAATTTGGTTAGAACTTATCCTATACATTAAAAATCCCAACTGATTACGGAATGAAAGCTAGTTAGACCTTATCAAATTGTAGTTAAAACTGAGTTAGAACTCATTGAATATAACTCAGTAGGTAATGAAATCTGGTTGGAACTTATACTATACATTACTAAGCCTACCTGATTAACTGTTCAAAGTTAGTTAGACCTTATCAATTTGTGATTCAAACTTTGTTGGGACTCATTAAATATTCACAAAACGGAACTAATTAAGTATTGAAACTTGGTTAGAACTCATACTATACATTTCTGATCCTCACTAATTATATATTGAAAGTTAGTAGGACCCCATCAAACTTTAGTTCAATCTTGGTTAAAACCTATTAAACATTAACTAACCCGAGCCAACTAAGCATTAAAACTTGGTAAGAACATAGACTAGACATTACTAAGCCTAACTAATCATATATCGAAAGTTAGTTAGACTACATCAAGATATGATTTAAGCTTAGTTAGGACCTATTGAATATTAACTAAGCCTTACTAACTTAGTATTGGAACTTGATTAGAACCTATACTATACATCTCTAAGCCTAACTAATTAAATATTGAAAGTGAGTCGGACCTGATCAATTTGTAGTATTAACTTTAGTACGACCTATTGAATGTTGACTGTACCCAATCAATTCAGTTTTGAAACTTGGTTAGACCTTGTACCATACATTACTAAACCGCACTAATAGAATGTTAAAAGTTAGTTAGACCCTATTAAATCGTGATTCAAACATAGTTAGGACAATTACAAATCAACTACGCCTTACCAACTATATATTGAAATCTGCTTAGAACTTATACTATATATTACAAAGCCGTACTAATAAAATGTTGAATATCAGTTAGACAATATCAAATCTTAATTCAAGCTTAGTTCGGACTTTTTCAATATTAACTAAGCCTAACCAACTAGGTATTAGAATTCGATTTGAACCTATATTATTCATCCCTAAGCCTAACTAATTAATCTTGAAAGTAAGTCGGACCTAATCAAGTTGTAGTATCAACTTTAGTAGGACCTATTGAATATTAACTATACCTAATTAATTCAGGATTGAAAATTGGTTAGACCTTATACTCTACATTACTAACCCGTACTAATAGAATAATGAAAGTTAGTTAGACCCTATCAAATCGTAATTCAAACATAGTTAGGACAATTGAAAATTAACTACGCCTAACCAACTATATATCGAAATCTGGTTGGAACTTATACTATACATTACTAAGCCCTACTAATGAAATATTGAAAGTTAGTTGGACCTTATCAAGCTGTTTTTCAAGCTTAGTTAG
The DNA here is from genome assembly GCA_000291705.1 of Sphaerulina populicola P02.02b. NCBI lineage: Eukaryota > Fungi > Ascomycota > Dothideomycetes > Mycosphaerellales > Mycosphaerellaceae > Sphaerulina > Sphaerulina populicola. Next base: position 518,942 of record JH792477.1, read on the forward strand.
GACCTATTAAATATTAACTAAGCCTAACTAACTAAGTATCATAATTTTGTTAGACTAAGTTAGTCTCAGCCTAACTAATTACCTATTGAAAGATAGTTAGACCCTATCAAACTGTAATTCAATTGTAGTAGGGATCTATTGAATATTAACTAAGACCAACAAACTAAGTATTGAGACTTGGTTAGACCTAGCACTATACATTACTGAGTCTAACCAATGATGTATTGAATGTTAGTTAGGCCTCATCAAGTTGTTATTCAAATCTAGTTGGGACCTTCTGAATATTAACTAAGCTTCACTAATTAAGTATTGAAACTTTGTTAGAACCTATACCAAATATTACTCAGCCTAACTAACTAGATATTAGAACATAGTTAGACTTTATAAGATTGTATTTCAAACTGAGCTGTAACCTACGAAGTATTAACTAAACCTACCTAACCAAGTTCTGAAATTTGGTTAATACTTATCCTGTACATTACTAAGCCTAACTAATTACATAATGAAAGTTAGTTGGACCTGATCAAAATGTAGTTCAAACTGAGTAAGGACTCATTAAATATTAGCTAAGTCCAACTAACTAAGTAATGAATTATGGTTAGAACTTATACTATACATTACTAAGCCTACCTAATTAACACTTGAAAGTTAGTTGGATCTTATCAAGCTTAGTTGGGACCTATTACATATTAACTGAGCCTAACCAACTAAGTATCAAGATTTTGTCGGACTAAGCCTAACTAATCACCTATTGAAGGATAGTTAGACCCCATCAAATTGTAATTCAATTGTAGTAGGGACCCATCAAATATCAACTAGGCCTAACTAACTTAGTATTGAAATTGGATTGGTACCTATCCTATACATTTGGAATCCTAACCAATCAAATATTGAAAGTTAGTTTGACCCTATCAATTTATAGTTCAAACTTTGTTAGGACTGATTAAATATTGACGACACCCTATTAATCAAGTATTGAAACTTAGTTAGAACTTATACTTTATATTACTTATCCTCACTAATTATCCATTGAAAGTTAGTAAGACCCTATCAAACTGTGGTGGAATCTTAGTGGAAACCTATTCAAACCTAACTGACTCTAGCTAACCAAGTATTAAAACTTAGTTGAAACTCATACTAGACATTACCAAGGTCCAAGCCTAACTAATCATGTATCAAAAGTTAGTTAGAATACATCAAGTTGTAATCCGAGCTTAGTTAGGACCCATTAAATATCAACTGCGCCCAACAAACTTAGTATTAGAATTTGATTGGAACCTATACTATACGTCCCTAAGCCCAACTAATTAAATATTGAAAGTTGGTCGGACCTAATCAATTTGTGATATCAACAATAGTGGGACCTATTGAATATTAACAAAGCCTCACCAACTAAGTATCAAGATTTCGTCAGACTAAGCCTAACTAATTACCTATTAGAAGATAGTTAGACCCGATCAAATTGTAATTCAATTATAGTAGGGACCAATCGAATATTAACTAAGCCTAACCAACTAAGTATTGAAATTTGACTTGGCCCTATCCTATACATGGCCAATCCTTACTAATCAAATATTGAAAGTTAGTTCGACCCCATCAATCTGTAATTCAAACTTTGTTTAGACTTTCTATTTATTAACGAAACCCAACTAATTAAGTATTCAAACTTAGTTAGAACTTATACTATACATTACTAATCCTTAGTAATTACATGTTGAAAGTTGGTAAGACCTTATCAAACTTTGGTTCAATCTTAGTTAATACCTATTAAAAATCAACTAAGCCTAGCCAACCGAGCATTGAAAATTGGTCAGAACTTATACCAGCTATTACTAAGCCCAACTAATTTTATATCGAAAGTTAGTTGCACTATATTAAATTATGATTCCAGCTTAGTTAGGACATATTAAATATTAATTAAGCCCAACCCTCTCAGTATTGAACATTGATTAGAACCTATACTATACATCCTTAAGCCCAACTAATTGGATTTTGAAGATTAGTCGGCTGCAATCAATTTGTAATATTAACATTAGTAGGACTTACCTAATATTCACTAAGCCCAATCAATTCAGTACTAAAACTTGGTTAGACCTTATATCATACATTACTAACCCGTACTAATAGAATGTTAAAAGTTAGTAGGACCCTATTAAATCGTGATTCTAATATGGTTAGGTTAATTAAAAATCGATTAAGCCTAACATACTAAGTATCGAAATCTCGTTACAACTTATACTATACATTACTCAACCAAACCAATTAAATATTGATAGTTAGTTAGATTGAATTGAATCTTGACTCAAGCTTTGTTAGGACCTATTAAATATTTACTACGCCTAACTAACTAGGTATTAAAACTTTGATTAGAACCTATACTATACATCCCTAAGCCTAACTAATTGAATCTTGAAAATTGGTCGGACCTAATCAATTTCTAATATCAACTTTGGTAGGACCTATCGAATGTTAACTGAGCCTAATCAATTCAGTATTGAAACTTAATCAAACCTTATACTATAGATTACTAACCCGCACTAATAGAATGTTAAAAGCTAGTTAGACCCTATCAAATCGTAATTCAAACATAGTTAGGACAATTGAAAATTAACTACGCCTAACCAACTATATATTGAAATCTGGTTAGAACTTATACTACACATTACTAAGCCGTACTAATGAAATTTTGAATGTTTATTAGACCTTATTAAGCTGTTTTTCAAGCTTAGTTAGGACCTATTGAATTTTAACTAAGCCTAACCAACTATGTCTTAAGATTTCGTTAAACTAAGCCAAACTAATTACCTATTAAAGGATAGTTCGACCCTATCAAATTGTAATTCAATTGTAGTGTGGACCTATCCAATATCCACTAATCCTAACTAACTCAGTATTGAAATTTGATTAGGCCCTATCCTATACATTACCAATCCTTACTAATCAAACATTGAAAGTTAGTTAGACCCTATCAGTCTGTCATTCAAATTTTGTTGAGACTCATCAAATATTGACGACACCTAACTAATTGAGTATTCAAACTTGGTTAGAACTAATACTATGAATTCATCATCCTTACTAATTACATATTGAAAGTTGTCAAGACCCTATCAAATTTTGGTTCAATCTTAGTTGATACCTATTGAAAATTAACTAAGCCTAGCCAACCAAGCATTGAAAATTAGTTAGAACTTATACTAGACATTACCAACCCCAACTAATTATAAATCGAAATTTAGTTGGACTTTAACTAAGCCTAACCCACTTAGTATTGAAATTTGATTCGAACCTATACTACACATCCCTAAGCCTAACTAATTCAATATTGAAAGTTAGTCGGACCTATTGAATATTCACTAAGCCTAATCAATTTAGTATTGAAACTTGGTCAGACCTTATACTATATATTACTAACCCGCACTAATAGAATGTTAAAAGTTAGTTAGACCCTATTCAATCGTGATTCAAATATAGTTAGGACAATTGAAAATGAACTAAGCCCAACTTACTAAGTATCGAAATCTAGTTGGAACTTATACTATACATTACTCAACCAATCTAATTAAATATTGATAGTTAGTTGGACTATATCAAATCTTGATTCAAGATTAGTTAGGACCCCTTGAATATCAACTAAGCCCAACTAACTAAGTATTGAAGTTCGATTAGAACTTGTACTATACAATTGTATAACCAAATCTAATTCTATTGATCTTGAGCTATTTGAAAGCCAGTGTCGGGACGCCATCCATCACATTCATTCCCTTGGCCTTGCTCACAACGACCTCAATCCCTCCAATATCGCACTCGACAGTCATGACCATCCGATCATCATCGATTGGGGATCGTGCAAGGAATTTGGTGGACTGCTTCTGTCAGCTGGGACCCCTGGGTAGATAGAAGACGAGTTTGATGTTTCCAGGGAAGAGCACGATCTTTTGCATTGGACAGGATCATGGATTGGATGTCTCTAGCAGGCCAACGCTAGTCTTCGAAGACTGAAGTAGGTATGTAGGTAGAGCAATCCATCCACTGTGTCCAAGTTTCTTGCGGAATCCTACGAGGTGCTCGTCAACAAGCCGCCAAGCTATTCAGAATTACTAGTCATACCGCTGTTCGACCTCCACGCGCGCTTACTACTATGGCGTCGTTCTTTCATACCATCACAGAATCTGCGTGACCATGTTGCACACGTTTCGTGCATCAAGCTGGCGTGCTGGCACCCGCAGTGATGGTCGTATATTTGCGAAGAGTCCTCGTTACTTGATTCGGGGCCAGAGTCCTGGTCATATCACCGCGCCTCACACCTTCTGGAAGGGCTTTTCAGACATGATTCCATCCGATCCGCATCATTATACGTGTGGGAGATGGCTCCGTGACGATGCAGCGAGAAGACAGGCGCGCTACGTCGACTTCGATTTCCAGCTCCTTTGCGACCGAGTCGTCAGGCTTTCCCCAGGTGCGACGGCTGTGAGATCATGGCAGAAGAAGGAAGGCGGGTTCAATCGCATCTTTATCATGGACTTGGATTCTGGATCCAAACTGGTAGCAAGGCTTCCGTATCCGGGTGTTCATCTGCCACAAAGACTAGCCACTGCATCCGAGGTGGCCACTATTGCCTACTGTACGTACCTTCACAGGACTTGCATCGGTATGACTGAGCGCTCACACAAGCCATACAGTACAGCAGCACACGACCGTTCCAATCCCTCGTGTGATGGAATGGAATTCGGATCCTCAGAATCCCGTAGGGTGCGAGTACATCATCATGACAGAAGCTCGCGGAGTAATGCTCAGTGAGAAATGGCCTCAGATGACAGGGCCGCAGAGGGTGTCTTGCATCGCTTCGATTTTTCAAAACATGAAGCAGCTTCAGAATCTGGAGTTTTCTGGTTACGGCAGCCTATATCTCCATGACGAGATCTCCCTGGTATCAACGGAGAAGTTCGACCTAGACCCCGGGTTTTGTCTTTCACAACACTGCGGTATCAGATATTGGGACAGCGACAGCACACGCCGTACGCCAATTCATCGCGGTCCATGTAAGCTTTCAAACCCATTTGGAAACTATCAGGCTGATGAGATCTTGCAGGGAGAGACTTGCAGGAATTTGCGGATAGTCTTGTCGATGTAGGCATTGCACGTGTCCCTACTAAGCCTACAATTGCACCGGGCCCTCTATACCAGGGCTTACCTCAAGAGCACTGTGACATTCTGAGCACAGGTCGCTCCGTCTTGCGGGCCATATCGGCTAGCCCGAGTGTACAGAATGCCTCGAAACCGCTCCTGTACCACCCAGATCTCCACGCTCGCAACATCTTCGTTTCCGAACATGACCCGACAATCGTCACCGACATCATCGACTGGCAGGGCACCAGCGTGGAGCCTGCTTTCTGGTACGCCGATGAAACACCAGACTTCGCCAACCCGAACGATGAGCTATGTGTCCAGACTTTTGCAGTATGCTCAGCCTTCTTGATGCCAAAGCTTGCGGCGGCTCAGCAGATGGATGAGAACGTTTTCCGGCCTTACAGGTACTGTTATCGTACTTGGAAAGACGGCATCGCGGCTTACCGGCACGAACTGACCGAAACGTTGGAGGGTTGGAGCGGTTTGGATTTACGAGTCGATCGGCCCGAGATTGATGTCGATTCCATCCGTGGAGATGGTCAGTCATACGATTTGTTTGTCACCGCTCAGACTCTTAAAAAGGACCTAGCTGGTTTGTTGGAATGCGAGACTGATGGATGGGTGCGAGTGGAAGCGTATGAGGCGACCAGAAAATACCACAATGAGCTTTTTCACGGCATGTTGCAGGCTGTGCTCGAAACTGACGACCCTGATCCATCCGAGACGGTCAAGGACGAAGAGACTTTGCGAGCGATTTGGCCGTTTGATTTGGATGTATAAGAGGGATGCGATTTGGTTACGATGCAAACAGGCGGCTGGCACACAGGCCACTGAGCTTACCGGGAACAGACATGCACGACATTCTTCAAGAAGTAGACAACTGTCGGTATGCCAGTCAGAAACTTGCAGAGCAACATAGTGCTAGAAGAATGAGCTGATTTGATAATATCGGAACGGCGCTATGTTTGGTAGTAAATCACTACCTAAACAGGCTTGTCCGATGCTTCAAATTCACCTAGCGATCATTTCTTGAGGTTCTTCATAAGATCTTTGAAAAGATTGTTCACTACTTCCTTCGGATCTCCCTCGTCGATAGGTACGTCCGCTTGTGACCACACCTCGTGGGAGTTCTTGTCCGCAAGAGCCCTGAGGGTTTGATTTTCTGCACCCTTGTTGACCTGCAATTTGTAGCGCTTGAAGTTCTTTCCGTCTTTGACGATGGTATCGGCGTTATCGAGGCGAACCCCAATCTTCTTGTCGTTGTTGCCAGCCTATCGCTCATCACATTCCAAGGATGTGACGGTTCCAGATCTGATTGCATGCTCGTGAGTCGTCGCCTATAGTCTGAACAGGGCAGCCGCCGAAGCTAGTCTAGCGGGCGGCAGCGGACGGGAGGCGGGTGTGATGTCGGCGTTTGTCGATATCATGTACACGCGCACCGAGAATGTGCTGCTCCAGCACATTCGTCTAGGCGTAGGGCAATGAATCGTTTGTTTGGGCGTCTTCGAGCTGGAAAGATGGCGGTGGCACAGAAGGCTCTAGACTCACTGCCTCATGCGGTCGCATCTGGCTTCACCATGGCAAGGAAAATGCACAGCCCAACCTGGACAATGGAGGCCGTCTCGAAAGAATGTCTGCCATCCGACGCGGAAATATTCAATTTCACAAGGGGTCGATTCGTCACAAACGAGCAACACGAGCTGTCGCAACGCCACCGTACATTCAACGTCACCGAACTCGCGCGACACGCAGCGCACGCCGTACAGGCACATTGCTGCCTCAGAATCAAAAAGTACCCTGATGGCATGTACAATAGAGTACTGCTGCTCTCGATGGACAATGGGAAGGAAGTCGTCGCCAAAATCCCAAATCCTAACTGTGGTCAGCCTCATTTCACCACTGCGAGTGAAGTTGCGACGATGGAATTCGTAAGTGATTCGTCAGTCATGATTGCGCATACAAATACTACAGGTAGGTGCTTATACATGCTAGGCTCGCGAGGTCCTTCGCACCCCGGTGCCCAAAGTATATGCTTGGAGCTCAAGAGCGCAGGAGACTCTTGTTGGTGCTGAGTTCATTCTGATGGAGAAGATGAATGGCATGGAGCTCGAACACTTCCTGCCAGGAATGAAAATTCAAGACAGGCTAGAAGTCGTGAAAGCCATCGCTGGCCATCAGAAATCCTGGGCGTCTGTCTCGTTTGAGCAGTTTGGAAGCCTCTACTTTCTCGAAGACGTAGGCGGGTTGGCTCATTCGCCATTGACCTATCTCGATCATGAGAGCCGGAAAGTGAGCGATCCAAGGTTTGCCGTCGGACCCTCAACAGGGCGCGAAATGTTCGATGATGGCAGAGCCAACATTGAATTCGATCGGGGTCCATGTAAGTCCTAAGCCCTTCTATGCACCGCAATCATCTGACTCCGTTCAGGGAAGTCGCTAGAAGACTATCATGCTGCTATTGGGGAAAGAGAGATGGCATGTGTACAGCACATCTCGCAACTCCCGCCATCTCCCGTGTCTTTACATGGCCCCGGTCTATATCAGCCGACACGCGAGAAGAAAGTAAAGGCCCTTGAAACTTACCTCAAGCTGTTCAAGCGCCTTCTGCCTACTGATCGCTACTTGCGATCAGCACATCTCTGGCACGGGGACCTTCACGCGGGCAACATCTTTGTGGATCCAGCCAATCCCACCCAGATCGTAGGACTCATTGATTGGCAATCTACAGAGCTATCCCCCTTATACTTCCAAGCTCGTCAGCCTCATTTCATAGACCACGAAGGGCCAGCCATGCATGGCCTCGAGCGTCCCTCCTTGCCGCCAGACTTCGCGCAGCTTGCCGCCAGCGAAAAAAGAGCAGCCCAGGCCTTGTTCCTTCATCAATCGCTCTGCGCACTGTACAGAACAATTGTGCATCAAGAATGCCCGAAAATTTATGAATGCTTCGAGTTCCAGGAGTCTCCGGCATTCGCGCTCCTTCTCCTCGCGCGAAACATACTTATCGACGGAGAAGCATCGTACATGGCGCAAGCGTGCGAGGTGAAGGACATCTGGGAAACCCTTCCCGGAGCTCAAGGCAGTGCCTTTCCAGTTTCCCTCTCACTCGCAGAGATGGAGACCATTCAAGCGGACGTAGGAAGTGCATCGTTAGGCATGGCTGCGATGCAGAGAATGCGCGAGATTCTAGGGGATCTCTTCCCTGAACAAGGATACGTATCGCCGGATCGGCACCAAGAGGCAGTCGATGCTATAAATCAGACAAGGGTCCAAGTGCTATCTGACTTAGCCAAGGGCGGTGATAGTATCGGTGTATAGCGCGATATAATAGCGATCAAACCAATCGCCTAGATTATTGTAATTTGGGAAATATAGATAAAAGTGTATAATTGAATGTATGCAATATAGTTGACTTACTCTCTCCCTAAGGCATATAGGGCAATCTTACTCCTAAACTGCCTAGGAAAAATCAGCGAGAGAATCCTAGCGAAGAGGTTAAGCCTGATTGCGGAGAAGTACCCGCTACTTTACGACTCTCAAATCGGTAGAAGGAAGGCAAAGTCAGTAGTTAACATAGCGATGATCCTAACGACGAATACTATTCCTTATCTATATCTGGGACATCTTTTCTCCCCTATAGGACGTACTACCTCTATCCTATATTGACGATATAGGATTAACGACGTCCTTAACAAGCCTAAGGAAGAGCGCAAAGATCCTATAGAGAGAAGTCCGTAGGATTACGGAACTAGGAAAGGAGAACGCTATCGCCTTTGACCTCGCCAAAACCGAGCTTATTCACTTCTCGCGGGCAAGATTGTATAACTTATCAATTAAGATCCTAACGGGAGAGACTATTAAACTAGCGACAAAAGCTGTCTGATGGCTAGGCGTCTAGTTTGACTCTCGTCTCTCCTTTAAGGAACACATCCGTATAAGAGCATCCCAAGTACAAGCTTCCTTTACTAGGATAGAACGTCTAGCAAATACAGAAAAGGGCCTCTCGACAAAAGCACTACAACATCTCTACAAAGCCTGCTTTAATACTAAAGGAGACTACGGATTCCCGGCAAAGAAAATCCTTAAAGAGATCCCTCCGCAAAGGACGCAACAGAACGGGTACATCAAATAAAGGGAAAACACAAGAATTGGCGAAATGTAGAAAAGAATTGACTTCCTAGACGGAATAGGGAGTAAGAAAGAGGAACAACAAAGAGAGATCCAACGGCTAGCCGACGAAGCTTGGACTAACAAATTCCGCAAAGATAAAGCAAAGAGACGGCGAACAAACTACAACTCTAAGAGCTACTACTTCTAATTCCCGGGTACCCTACTAACGGAATTAAGAGCAGAGGGGAAGAGACAAACAACGAGCGCCTTCTACGGGATTATCCTAGGACATACCTACCTAAAGGACTACCTAGCGAGGATAGGCAAGTCTGACGGGACCGACTGTAGATACGGAAGGGGGAACAAAGAAACGGTAAAGCACCTTATTCTCAATTGCCGGGAATATAGGACAGCGAGACCGGCTTCTTTCAACCCCAAGAGAACGATAGCGTCTATAGTTGAAAACGAGACGAAAGAGCTCCTACAGTTCCTTGCGGAAACGGGGATAGCTACAAGAGAGTAGCACCTTAGTAGGAATAGAGAAGAGGAGGAGAAGGAGAAGGTAGAAGAAGAAGAGGGATAGGCAAGGACTACGGCGTTCTAGGAATTTAAGGGTATTATTTATTGTTTAACGGTCTTTGGTTCTAACGGTATAGGGGAAGGCAGAGTCGGTTTGGTTTAAGGAGTACACTCGCTCTGTTTTCCTTGCGTTAAAAGTGATTTAAGTCCCTAGCCTCTAGAGCACAGGATATATGTTGAAGTAAATGAATAAGTTGCATAGGTTTTTGATTGAGTGTCTGTCTAGTGGATATATATATGTGTGTACTGACTTATGTGTGTGTCTGTTTGTATCAAACAGATCTTATAAGTCATGTATTACGTAGTTTGGAAGTTACTTGAGTTATATGTACTAATATACTCTAGGTCAGACACCTGATATACCTGGGTTACATAATGTGCCTAATGTGCCTAGTATGCCTAGGGTATCCGATATGCCTGACATGTCTTACGTGCGTAGGTCAGCTGACATGGGTCAGCTGACATAGGTCAGCTGACATGCCTGAGACAGCTAGTGTGCCTAAGTTCTGTGGTTCTATCAATATCCCCCTACCTTAGTACTAAGGCATCAATCCAATCCGGCTAATAAGAGCGCTCGAAAAGGGTGTCAGTTGTTACAGGTATTGTTTTATTACTGCAATCGACTCTTTACTATGATTGTGAAGTCGTGCAGTCGAGCGGTCGTATGATTGAGCGGTCGTGTGATCGACTCGTTACTGCTATCGTGCAGTAGTCACTGCCATCGTGCAGTAGTCACTGCTATCGTGCAGTAGTCACTGCCATCGTGCAGTAGTTACTGCTGCCTACTCTCGTGTACGCCAAGAGCCTTTCTGAACTCTACGAACGCTGGTCGTAGTAGTAGCTTCGTAAGGCTATCTGCGACTATACGGTTCGTCGGTGTCTATTGAATATCCACCTCTTCACTTTCTATCTTCTCGTACTACTAGCGCTCTTGAATAGCGATGTGTTTCGTCCGCGAGTAATACGCCTATAGGTTCTTCGCGAGTGCGATAGCCCTAGCGTTATCACCGAAGATCACTATCGCTTGTGCCTGCCCTTCACCTAACTGTTCTAATAGCCGTCTTAACCAAATCGCCTCTTTATATACCTAGGTCTGACCTATTAGCTCGGCTTCGTAGGTAGAAAGTACTACCGTAGGTTGTCGTTTCGAGCTCTACGTAATGGCGCCGCTACCTAGGTTGAACGTGTAACCGGCGGTTGATCGTCTCGTGTCGGTGTCGCCGGCCTAATTGGAGTCGGTATAGCCGTAAAGGTTAGTAAGTTCGCCGGTAAAGGTAAGCTCGTAATGGATAGTGCCGCGGAGGTAACGAAAGATGTCCGTTACTACTGCGTAGTACTCGTTCGTAGGGTTACTAGCGAATCGACTCACTACTAATACTGCGTAGGCAATGTCTAGGCGCGTGCCTAGCATCGTATACATAAGTGAGCCTACCGCGCTCTAGTATTTGGTACGGAACGCGTCGGCAGCTTAATAGCCGTTCGGCGCAGGGGTCAGTTTTCGACTTGGATCGAGTAGAATAGCTTTGACCTTTACGTTGTTCTACATATCGTGTTTCTTCAAGAACTGCTCGATGTAGTTACTCTAGCTTAGGTGAATAGTGCGTATAGCGCGGTTACGTTTGATCGTTATACCTAAGTAGTAATAGTATAGCCCTAGGTCGCTTATCTCGAATCGATTACTAAGGTGTTTCTTTACGCTATTGATTTCCGTAATGTGTAGGCCTACAATAAGTAAATCATCTACGTAGACTGCGATAAATGTCTTACCCTTCACGAACATACTTATATCTGCGTCTAGAGTAGTGAATCCGGCCGCTTCCAGGTACGTAGTTAATATAGCGTACTAAATACGAGGTAACTGTCGGAGTCCGTAAAGCGCTTTGAGCAGTAAACAGACGTTGTTAGTACCGTCGGTGAATCCGTCCGGTTATTCCATATAGATAGGCTCTTCACCGTCGAGGGTACCGTAAAGAAATGCTGTCTTTACGTCTATCTGCTCGATTTCGTAATCTCTGGCTATAGCGATAGCAAACAGTACTTTGTAGCTTATAGGCTTCACGACTGACGCGTAGGTTTCGAGATAGTTACTGTCTTGTATAAACCCCTTTACTACCTAGCGGCACTTATACTTCACTGTATTACTAATGCGTTTGATTTTGAATACCTACCTACCTTTGAGGATCTTACTATTGGCTTCTGATCGTTTGATCACTCGCTACACTACGTTGCGCTATAGTAAACGGTGTTCGTCGTCTAGTGCGGGCTTCTAGTCACTCTATCTGCCGCTGCGGAGCTTGGCGTCGTCGTATAAAGACGGCTCGTACGGCTCTGAGGCTAGTGAATAGCTTATAAGTATAAGGAGTAATAGGTTGAACTGAGTATTGGAGGCGTTACTTTGGTGCTAATAGAGATGTCTCGGTTTGCGCTATCGTTTACCTTCTTGAATGAGTTTGGCTAAGGGCGCGTCAATGCCGATTGTTTTGGGCCGTATGTTTGATACGTAACCCGGAGGAGTAGATAGTAGTAATTGCTCGTAGCCTAACTACAGTGACTCGTAGTCTCGTAACTCGTAGTTCGTAGACTCGTATTTCGTAGACTCGTAGCCTGTCTACAGTAACTCGTAGCTATAGTAACTGTGGCTCGTTATAGGGCGAGTTCTTTTTGATAATAGTAGGTGACCTGTTGCTAGTCGTTTTGTGGATGGACCCGCTTTTTCTGGTAACCCCCCGGATCTGGTTGGGGTGTTAGCGGAAGTGATTGGTTGTTGAGTAGAAGTGATTGGTTATTGAGCTGTTTCTTTATCTCCCCCTAGCTCTACTGCCGTATTATCTGCGTCGTTACTGTCGCTCGCAGTAACGCTAGTACAGTTGGGGTGTAGTTTATCGAAGTCTACGTCGAAGCGCTATTGTGGACGCCTAGGGTTCTCGGAAGTAACGAGGTAGTGCCCGTTACCTTTGAACCCTAGTAACTGTTCGATTCTAGCCTTAGTACCAATTAACTTGTTTATATCGGCAGTTAATCGATAGACGTATGCTTTGCAGCCGATGATTCGTATATTGGCGAGGTGCGGTTTGTTGCCTGTCTATGCCTCGTATAGAGTGACTGTTAATCTGCGATATAGTAATCGGTTCCGTAGGTACGTAATTCCGTGTTCGATTACTAAGGACCAGTAACGTAGGTCAAGGTTTAGTGAATATAGTATAGTGGACTGCGTTTTCTGTTCGATCACTTTGTTATAGGCTTCGGCGATACCGTTCTACTAGTATTGTTCGGTACTAGACAGGTGTAACGTAATCCCCCTATTTCGGAGCCATCTAAGGTAACTGTCGCTTATGTTCTTACCCCCCTATCTTGGATGAGAAGGGTCGTAAAGCATTCGGGGGTACTATTCGTAGTAATGAATTCTTGGATAGCGACTAGCGCGTCGGAACGTCGTTGAATTGGTTTGGTGACTCCCTATTAGCTCTAGTCATTAATAATACTAATAAAGTACTTGTAACTATCGAATGACTCAATTGGCGCATATACTACGTCGGTGTGAATAACGTCCATTTTGTGACGTCCGCGCGGAAGGTGATGGTTGTATGGTTTCGATAACTGTCGTCCGAGTACGCAACTTTCACAAATGTAGTAACTATCGTCGCGTATTGTCTCTATTCTAGTAGCTATAGTTCGGAGCTTGATTAGGCCGCGCTCGCTAAGATATACTATTCGCTCGTACTATAATCGGAGTAACTTGTCTACGGAGTAGGCGGCTCCGTAGAATCCGGTGACTAGTAGTTAAGATAGTCATTCTTGGTATATATCTAGCATCAGTAGTCTACTAGTGATTGTTGTAGTGAACTCGTTACCTCCCTACGTGAAGGTGAGGCCGTTACTAGTTTTCGAGATGCTCTAGATGTATGGCTACATAGCGTTAAGTGATAGGAGGTTGACGCCTGCGCTTAGTGAATACTGCGTATTAGGTATCTGGATCTACCTGCTATTTCTGCATCGAATCCGTAACGTACCCTAACCAATTGGTGTAAGCTTCGCGCCGCTAATGCTATTAGACACCGCCGCAGAATCGATAGTATCGTAGGTTCCGCCGATGAATAGGTCTTTGCGACCGATGAGTAATCCGGTCGCTCTACTATCAAGGATAAAGCAGTCGTAAAGGTTGATACCTCGGTGAATAGCTATATATTCGCGAGTAGTGTCGTAAGATGTGAAGTATATAGCTTCACCTGTTAGCAACACGTTGTGTCGTTCTTCACTCTTTGCTACTACTGCCTTGTCTCCAAATACGGCGTCGTCGGTGGTTTTTCGCTTTTTGTCTAACGTAGCGGTAGTAGTATTATTGTTTCGGTCGATCCAACCCTAAGGTGCCTTGCTAGCGTCTATAGTCCAGTATGTACCCTTGTGTCGCTTGCTGTAGTGTTTGCAGATAGGGTAGTCGAAGGTTCGTCGCTACTATTGATTGTAGAGCGTTATATTACTATCGCTCTAGATACGGCTGGCGTGTTCTTCCACTTTTCGTCGTACGACTACTAGGCTGACTACTGCCTGTAGTATACTATTGATAACTGTCGGAACCAGTAAGTACTATAGATTAAAGGCCGTAATAAATTCTTTGAACGCGTTACTTAGTCCGCTAAGGTAAGCCTGCACTAGGTATAACTCTGGCAGTACTAATCGATCGTAAATAGCGACTATTCTATCGTAAAGTTCGGTGAATTTGGCGCTGTAGTCGGAGATGTTGGTACAGCCGGAGAGTAAGCGTGTCGTAAAGCTGTAGTACAGTTCTTAGTAGCGGCCTAAGCTAGCAATCTCGAATTCGGGGCGTAATCGTATATCGATAGCGGTAAGAATAGGTTCGTAAATTGCTTCGGCTGTTTCGAGAAGTAATCGAGCGATCAGACTATAGTATTCCTTTACTAGCGCGTAGGCGCCGAGTTGTTTCTCGCTCTAGCTCTCGAGCCGCTGTTTATAGGCTTCGTTACTCTCGGCGGGTATCGTTACTACTAGAGTATTGTCGGTAGCTAGTGTAACAATGACTTCTGATCGCTTAATAGGTATGAATTTGCCGGTCGAGATAGTAGTACTATAACTACTAAGAATGATTTTGTTAACAATACGCGAGCGCTAGAGTGTCCACTGTAGTAGGCTATTAAGACGAGTGAGTAGTAGCGATCGTGTGTTATCAGACATAATAATAGTAATAGCGCTGTCGATAGTAAAGTGTACAAGGAAGTGGTTGATGATCGTAATAAGCGTAATAGGCGTAATGAGCGTATTGAGCGTAATGGACGTGGTCGTAATAGGAGTATATACTATTCGAGTGTTAGTATCGATTTGTCTTCATAGATGTGGATTGCTATCGTCGTCGCCATTGTCTCGCTCATGTCCGTATCCGTGATTCGTATTACTACGTGACTTTAGTTTTCTTGATTTTTCTGTTCGGTGTCGTAAATCGGTCGGTTTCCGTGTTTGCTATATGTCGGTCTGTTTCTGCATGTTTGCTGCGCGCTGTGTGTTAGTATAGACGTGTTATCGATAAGTTGGTGGATATTTTGTAATATAGTATATTGGTATAGTAGTATAGGTTGGAAGTTCGTATAGCTCGAAGTTCTATAGTAGGGTGCACGTAACTATTATACGTGACTGTCGCATAACACGTTCGTATAGTACGATTGGTTCGCTCGTAACTGTTAAATAATACGTCGTATTGTTTGATTGGTTCGGTTCTTATCCGAGATTGTAAGTCATATCTTGGAAGCTTCTAGTGTAGTTCTTGTAGCCTGAGGCTATGCGTTTATCTGATACTAGTATAGAATATACGCGCAGACCGAATTGGGAAGGTTGTTTCTTCTAATAATATATAATATAGAAACCTGCGGAATTCCGGGCTTATAACCTATTGAAGTGAATAAATAAGTTGCATAGTCTTTTGATTAAGTGTCTGTCTAGTAGATATATATATGTGTATACTAACTTATATGTGTATCTGTTTGTATCAAACAGATCTTATAAGTCATGTATTACGTAGTTTGGAAGTTACTTGAGTTATATATACTAATATACTCTAGGTCAGACACCTGATATACCTAGGTCACATAATATGCCTAATGTGCCTAGTATGCCTAGGGTATCCGATGTGTCTAACATGTCTTACGTACGTAGGTCAGCTGACATAGGTCAGCTGACATGCCTAAGATACCTAGTGTGCCTGAGTTCTATAGTTCTATCAACATATACCTCCGGGCTACGTATCAAACACGCGGCCTAAAACAATCGGCATTAACGCGCCTATAGCCGAACTTATCTAAGAAGGCAAGCGATAGCGCAAACCGAGACATCTCTACTAGTAATACGAAAGTAACGCTACTAACGACACCGCCTAATTCAACCTACTGCTTCTTACACTTATAAGCTATTTACTAGCCTCAGAACTATACGAGCCGTCTATATACGACGACGCCAAGCTCTATAGTAGCAGATAGAGTGACTAGAAGCCCGCACTAGACGACGAACACTATTCACTACAGCGCAACGCGGTATAGCGAGTAATCAAACGATCAGAAGCCAATAGCAAGATCCTTAAAGGCAGGTAGGTATTCAAAATCAAACGGATTGGTAATTTCTAGTAATATATGTAATATAGAAACCTGCGGAATTCCGGGCTTATAACCTATTAAAGTAAATGAATAAGTTGTATAGGTTTTTGATTGAGTGTCTATCTAGTGGATATATATATGTGTATACTGACTTATATGTGTGTCTATTTGTATCAAACAGATCTCATAAGTTATGTATTACGTAGTTTAGAAGTTACTTGAGTTATATGTACTAACATACTCTAGGTCAGACACCTAACATGCCTGGGTTACATAATGTGCCTAATGTGCCTAGCATGCCTAGGGTATCCGATATGCCTGACATGTCTCACGTACGTGGGTCAGCTGACATAGGTCAGCTGACATGCCTGAGACACCTAGTGTGCCTGAGTTCTGTGGTTCTATCAACAATATACTCCCCTCAGTGTAGAGAACCACTAACTTGAGAGAGACGGGAAAACCCCAACAAGACCGATAGAGGCCCTCTAGAGGGCCCTACCTGTCCTATATAGTTATAGACTCAGACAGGACGTTAATAGAACAAACAAACAAACAAACAAACAAACAATATTCTACGCTATCTTTGGTATAGTTACTTACTAGGAGCCAGATCTCGATAGGGTTCCCCTTAGAGAAGCTTCCTCTCTAGAGCGGGTTATTAAAATGGAGAGGCACTTAACAAAAAGAAATACGGTTAGTAGTTTTAATAAGTGTTTCATTGTAAGTTCTATAGTCTTTCCTCCCCTATCTTTGGGGGGACCGGGGGAGGCAATACGTACTCCTGTTCTTACTCCTCTATCTGATCCGGCTTCTCTTCCTTATCCTCCGGCTCCTTTATTTTTCCGCCCTTTACTACGAACGTTGAGGTGTCCCCTAACTGATTTGTCCCGGACTTCTAGTACGCAAAAATGTTGTAGCCGGGTAACTAGCAGAAACGGCATTAGCGCCGGGGCTCCTCTGAAACCAGAGCAGTCCCCTAGCGTATGTCCATTTGCTTTAGGAAGTCCGACTCGGGTAGTGCCTCCTAGAAGAGCACCGCCTAAGTCCCCGTGTTTACGCTACCAATTTGCTTCGGCCGGAGAGTCACTTCCGACGAATACCCCTTCTCAAAGTTCTTTTTGAAATAGCTTTAGAGGGCTTTGGTAAGGGTATCCTTAGTGTCGAGCGGGGACGCGGGTATCGACCACACAACTTCCAGTTGCGAGTCCTTGAACCCGAAGGGAGCTACGTTGAGCTTCTACATCTTGGACCTATACGGATACTGGCTTTAGCCTAAGACTGTGAGCGCGGCTTCTGCTTCCTCTATAGTGTTGAACAACACCGCGTAGTAGCTGTGACCGGCTGCGAGAATTGTAGCCAAACCTAGCAAATGTTTATCCAGGATGTAGCTGCGTATTCCGGTGAACGCAACTGCCCTCCCCCCCTTTATGCCGCTCGGCAGAGACACCTACAACGCTCGTCTAGACTCCGATAGTTCCTCCTTTTAGGACTTCGATAGTCTGGTAGCCGTTAGATTCATAGGTCTTTTCTTGTCCGTTGGAGAGGATTCCTTTATAGGGTCCTTAGGAGCATCTGCACCTTATAGTTTTGCTAGTAGTAGTATAGTATTAGGAGCTGCAGTTGGTTCAATCTCGTCCTCTGCTTGTAGCGTTTTCAGGACTCTCTTCTCCCTTTTCCGTTAGCGATTGCTCTTGTTATAGCTTTCGTACTATATGTATAATAGGAGTCCGCGTTTAATGTAATCTGTATCTCCTCTAGCATTCAAGGCAGTTGCCTCCTGTTTAAGTATTCGGAATCTAGATTATTTGCTTGTTTACTAGAAGGCTTGCTTCATCTTTTTTCTATATGTTTGTACCTATAGGAATTGCTCAGTAGAAGGTGCCCGAAGGCGGTTGTTGGTCCTACAACTTCTTCCCTCGAACCGGGACCAGCCTGTTCGAGAAAGGGTACGCCGCCTTTCGCTAGTAGGACTACCGTTCACTAGATTCAGTAAGACCTATTGACCTAGAACTCTCTACTATAGTATACAATTACGGCCGACATTTTCCTTTTAGTATTAGGACCTAGCGTCTTAGCTCTTCCTATCCGGAATGTAACGGCGTTACAGGTATTAAAAATTTAAAAGGATTAGGGGTTTGAGGGTTTGAGGGTTTAAGGGTTTGAGGGTTTGAGGGTTTGAGGGTTTGAGGGTTTGAGGGTTTGAGGGTTTGAGGGGTTTAAGGTATAAAAGGGGTTAGTCGGGTTAGGTAGTACAATCGTTTCCAGACTTCCTTGCGTTGAAAGTGACTTCAGTTCCTAGAGAATAGAGCACAGGACAAACTCCCCTTAGTATAGAGAAATAATTTGTTTGGAGATACGGAGAAACCTAAATACAATAGGTAGAGACACTCTAGAGGGCCCTACCTGTCCTACGTAGTCATAGACGCAGACAGGATGTTAATAGAATAAACAAACAAACAAACAAACATTATATACCTACTTCTAGGTTACTAGAAGGTTCTATTGTCCGCGTAAGCCTACGTTATTGCTTATGCGTCTCTAGGACTAATTAGGAATAGGATACAATATCGTAGAATAGAAGAGGAGAATATCTTGACGATAGGCGTTTTAGATGCTTCTATCGCGTCCGATAACATTCTACTTATAGAATATACTAGATTTGAGAATAATATTCTCCTATAAGTGTACAGGCTTACGTAGAACAAGTAAGAGAGTCCTAGGATATACTAGAAGCTTCGGCCTTAGGAAAACGGCAGGGTCGCCCCCGTAGCAAGCCGAAGCAAGATGTAGAGTAGGCACTGCGGCGGCAAATCTTTCTCCTAGAAATATACAGGCATACGTAGAATAAGTAAGAGAGCCCTAGAGCATACTACAAGCTGTAGCCTTAGGGAAACGGTAGGGTCGCCCCCAAAGCAAGCCGAAGCTAGACGTAGGGTAGGGCAGTTCTTATTCGACTTGGTTCAAACTTGTACTATAGACTATATAGAGGGTACCTTATCTATAATTACTATTTCTATATTTCTATTGTTTGTTGTTTGTTTGTTTATTCTATTAACGTCCTGTCTGAGTCTATAACTATGTAGGTGTAAGAGGGGGTGTGTAGCGATGTATAGAGTCCTCTTTCCTACCGCGTAGGAAAGTGCACAAACTAATTCTTACCCTTCCGAATGAAGGGGTGCGAGGGAACTGATATACGCCTGCGCTGCGCCTGCGCACCACATGCGAGGCCGTCCGAGGTCCGAGGTAAATTCCTCTCGGAACCTCGCTGCTCCGGCTATCCGGGTGGGTCAGCTTATGCAGGCCTGCGGCCATGCATACAGGCGGTCAGGGTTATGCAGGGTTGTGCAGGTTCAGGGGAAACCTAGCTGTTACAATTATCTCCTCTCCCTAATGGAGCTGCCCCCAGCGACGCACGTGATACGCATGCATTCCGCAGGTCAGTCGCTATAGCAGGAAATCCTAGGGGTTACGGGCATTCCGCATTCCACATTCCACGTATGGTATGGAACGCGACGGTGACAACAAACATGGCTGTATGCAGTAATAAACAAGGCCAGCAAACATTCTATTACCTAGCAACGCTAGCATGATATAGAAGTGTTTCTCTCTCGCCTGCTGCTCGTCTCCTACACTCCAGTTTTCTTACTTCGCCCGTTTTCCGCTTCGCTCTCGCCTCGCAGCACGAACGCACACTACACGCACACACACGCACTAACTCCCCTTTTCGGCATAATGCCACCCAAGACCGCGGCTCGGATGGCGATCACCCGTCCGCCTCGCGACGTCGCCTCCGGCGGCGCCGATGACGGTAGGGGGGTGTGCTGCCTCCGGTGCATTACGCACATGTGGAAGAGTAAGTTATACTGCGCTACCCGTGCGCTTGTCATGCGCTCAGCTGTCTAACTTCTCGCTAGCTAAGGGATCGGGGGTTCTTACCCTAGCCTGTGACGCCGCCCTAGCGCTAGGCTTAAAGAAGAAGTGTGCTCGCTGCGCCAAGGGTCGGCACAAGTGCGAGCGTCTAACGGACCCCAATTTGATCCGTCAAGCTCAGCACCTGCTCTCCTTGCGCGCCGCCTATGCGAAGGCTACTGTTCCTAGCCCTCGCGCGGACCAACTGAGGCGTCGCCTTACTCGGCTAGGTGAAGCCATCGCCTAGAGTAAACGAGTGTTCGCTTCGAACAAGGGGAAGTCCGTAGGTGTGTATAACATACCTAAGAAAGGGGGCGTAGAGAGCAGTGCCGCGCCTGCGGCCAGCAGCGCACTCGCCGCTACGGGGCTGTTGGAGGTAGCGAAAGCTACTAGTGCCCTGTAGGGCATCTTCGAGCTGCAGTACGAGGTAAGTCTCCTTACCCTTGCCCTTGCCTTCACCTACGCGTGCTTACGCGCCTCGTAGATGGCTCGTATAGCCGGCGCGTCTGGGGCTGCCCTGGACGCGTCTATAGCTACGGCCTTCCCCGAACGGGGTGATTGGAAGCCGGACCAGTCCGGTGAGGACTACAATAGCGACGACGACGGCGACGACGACGACGACGATACCGCGCTCGCTAGTGTCTTCGGTGCTGATCCGGTTCCGGCTGTTTCGCCTGCGCCTGTAGCCACGCCTGCTGTTGCCCCGGCTGCGAGTAGCAGTCGGAAGCGCAGGAGGAAGGAGACGACCTCGCCGTTGTCGTCCCTAGAGTCGGGGACTCTATAGGCGGGTGCGTTTCTCTTGCGCCTCGCGCGCGCGTGTTCTATTTTCTGCTTTGGTGCGTTTTGCTCGATTACATATTTATCAATCAAAGTTGTTTCGCTACTATAGAATCACGACGGGGTTCTCACTATGTGAGGTATTACGACGGAAGTCTCACTGTATGAGGTATTACGGTAGATAACTTGCTGAAGCACTATTCACGTAGCTACTTACGTGCTTTTCTAGTGCGCTTCGGCTGCGCCTCGAACTCGTCGAGCGCGGCACATTCGCCTACATGCTCTTTAGGTTCCTACTAATCAAATTCCTCGGGCCAGCTACGCTAGCGAACCAAGTACTGCCTTACGCCTTTCCTTAGGCGTGTTCCTAAGATCTTCTCAACCTCGTAGAGGCCCTCTTCGTCTGCGAGCGGCAAGCTGCCCTTATGCGCTTCTCCTACGCGACTCCGATAGGGCTCGAGGTACGAGATATAGAATACATTATAGATCAGCGATCCAGCTAGGAGTGCTAGGCGGTACGCCTGCTTGCTAACAACGTCGATAACCTTGAACGGTCTAGCGAACTTATTAGCGAACTTCTTGGTAGGTACCTTTAGCCGAAGGTTCTTAGTAGATAACAATACTATGTCTCCGACGTTGAAGCTTATTAGGGTGTGCTTTTCGTCGAAGTACTTCTTCTACGCTTCGCTTGCGCGTCGCCAGCGTTCGGTTAGGGTCTCGTAGTTCCTCTTCAGCCGTTCTGTAGTATTAGCTGCGGCCGGTACCTCCCTTTCCAAAAGCTCGCCCCGAGCGTCTCTCGTACGAGTCGCTAGCTCCGGGTTAAAACTATACAAGGCTTTGAACGGGGACATCTTCAAGATAGTATAGTCACTGTTGTTATAGGCGAACTCGGCCTGAGTAAGCATGCCTGCCTAGTCGTCCTGCTGCTCTGAGTAGTAGATACGCAAGTAGGTCTCTACTACTTGATTCATCCGTTCCGTTTGGCCGTTAGTTTGAGCGTAGAAGGCTATACTCAGCCTGCGTTTAACCTGCGCTTTATAACAGAAGTCGGCCTAGAACTGCGACGTGAACACCGATCCGCGATCGCTTACTATACCCGCGGGTAAGCCAAAACGACGGACAATCTTATGGACGAGGATATCGACGAGGTCCACGCTAGTGCACTTCTTGGTAGTGGGCACGAACGTAACCATCTTCGTGTACCTGTCGACGATCATAAGGATCGCATCGTATACGCTGTCGCCTCGCTTACTAGGCGGAAGGTCCGTAATAAAGTCCTAGGTCAGTTCCTAGAACGGCCTCTCAGGCATCGGCAGCGTAGTCAGCTCGCCGTAGGGTCGATGGCGCCTCGCCTTTGCCTTCTAGCATAAGTCGCACTCTGCGACGTACTCGGACACCTCGGTGGACATGCCTGGCTAGAAATACTTCCGACGGATTAACGCGATCGTTTTGTCCTTGCTAAAGTGCCTAGCCAACGGGTCATCGTAGTGCATACGTATGATCTACGCTCGGAGTGCGTAGTCCTTAGGTACGTACAGTACGTCTCCGACCTACAGGTTCCTATTACGAGCCGTATACTTATCGCATATGCCTTGGTTGCTTATCGCCTACTCGTACACTACGCGGGCTTCTGGTTCAGACTAAACTAGGGCGCGTATGTATCCGAGGATCAGGTCTGATACGTTAGTATACGGATGGTCGTCTTGCGCAATCACTCTTGTAATACGTATTAGCGACGTGTAGCTCCACTGTATGTTGCTACGCTACTTAGGGAATTCAACCTGTCGCTGTTTACGGTACATGCGCTCGTAGGTTACACGGATGCGAGCCACCTTCGGATGGTCTGCTTCCATCGTACGACCGTCCCACAACTGCAGCTTCGTCTGCAAGGTAGGCAGGAGGTTGGTTACCTCTTGCGACTCTTGTGCGTAGTCGCTGCGCCGCGACGGCGCGTCCGCTGGATTCTTCTTGCCGGCTTAGTAGGTAATTGTGAAATCGAAAGCCGTAAGGAATGTAGCCTATCTGGCCTGCCTGCCTGTAAGCTTCTTTACGCCTATGAACCTACGTAGGTTCGCGTGATCGACAAGCACCTCAACCGTATGCTAAGCGCCTTCGCAGTATAGTCGCTATGTCTTAAACGACTCTACTACTACTAGCAGCTCCGAGTCGTACGTCTTATAGTTGTACTCGGCGGGGATTATCTTCCGAGAGTGGAAGGTAATAGGGTGCCATTCTGAGCTAAAGAGTTGACTTAGTACGCCTGCAATTGCAAACGTAGAAGCATCGCTTTCGATACGCAGCCGTAACGCCGGGTCGTAGTACCTTAATAGAGGTGCTTACTAGAACCGCAATTTGATCTCCTAGAACGTATACTCTTCGGCTGCGCCCTAGTTAATAGGCCTAGGCTTCTTCCCTTTGACGGCTCCTTTGGACAGTGCTATTAACGGAGCTACTACCCTCGAGTATTCGAAGATGAACCTACGATAGAAATTCGCGAAGCCTAGGAAGGATTGCACCTCCGTTAAGGTAGTAGGTATTGGCTACGCCTTGATTGCGTCTACCCTACTAGGGTCCATAGCTACGCCGCCAGTAGTCACGACAAACCCAAGATAGTCAACCTCCTTGCGGAAGAACTTGCACTTTCTCAGTTGCGCGTAGAGTGCGAAGCGCCTGAGCCTCTTAAGCACCGTACGCACGTCCTTCACGTGCTGCTCGCGCGTCTTACTGTAGATAAGGATGTTATCCAGGTAGACGACGCAGATCATATCTACTAACCCGCCTAGGGCACGGTTGATGTAAGCTTAGAAGGTTGCTAGGGCGTTGGTCAGCCTAAAGGGCATGACCTTGTACTGGAAGTGACCGTAGCGCGTACGAAACGCAGTCTTCCAGCGGTCGCTTAGCTTGATGCGGATGCGATGGTACGCGTCCGCAAGGTCGAGACAGGTGAACCATTCGGCTCCTATAAGTCTGTCCAGTGTCTCGCCTATAAGGGGCAGAGGGTATCGATTCTTGACGGTAATATCGTTCAAACTACGATAGTCGACGTAGAGCCGTAGAGTTCCGTCCTTCTTAGGTACGAACAGCACTAGTGTACCTGCCTCTAATAGGCTACCCTCGATCCAGTTATACTCTAGAGTACTTACGATATACTTGTAAAGGTAGTCCAGTTTAGTGCCTGACTGGTGGTACAATGGTCGGAAGGGCGGCACGGTGCCGGGTCGCAGGTCAATCGCATGCTCTACGCCGTCTATAGGCTTGCTACGCTATTCTTCCGTTAGAAGCAATACGTCTTGGAAGTTACGATACTCCGCTAGGATGTCCAGTAGCGTAACGCCTGCTTCTGTCTTGCGCACTATAATAGCGTAGACACACGACGCTTTGGACATGTTCTTATAGAACTCCGAGGCGTCTTAACACTACACTTTGAAGAACTCTCCTCCGTAGCGCTACTCATTTCGCGCTACTGACCATTACCTATTGGTCACGCCTCTATAGGCGACCTAAGATCAAGTTCGGCTCTAGTGTGTCGTAGGCGTAGAACAAGCCTCCCGACGTGCGTTCCTTGCCCGTAGAGTCTGCGAGTGTGATGCGCAGGTAGTGCGCACCGTAGTAGTAGCCTATCTATCCTGTAAAGGACGTGGCCGGGGGAAGGATAGCATTTTGACGACGGGCTAGGCTATACTGCAGTATGAAACTGCGAGACACTACGTTGATGTCGGCGGCGTCGTCCAAGATTATAGTCGCTACTACGCGCTTGTTATACGCGTCGACTACTCCCTTAAGCGTGCGGGTATAGTGTACCTAGATAGGTAATAGGTCGTCGCCGTACTCGAGTTCAGTATCTAGAGGTCGCGACTCTTCTCCGATACCTTGCCTTTTTTTGGATCAGACTGCGAGTCGGCTGCGGTTACCTTGCGGACCGCATTCGAAGACTTCTTACGGTCGGTATAGTTAGGGCAGATAGAGTCGGAAGCGATATGACCCTTCTTCTTGTACGAGTAACACTCAAGGTTCTTATACCTAGGTACGGTAGAGCTAGAGGATGCTTTGCTATTGCCTCTACCGCTGCGACTACTGCGGCTCTTGCTGCGGTCGCTACGGTCGTTACGACGCTTGGGTGCGTTACTCTCGGTACGCTTGCGTTTGCCCTGCGCGCTGTTATCGCGGCGGCCGTAATGATCGTCCTTCTGACGGACGGAAAGAGAAAGGTCGGCCTGCTCTAGGCGACAAGCTAAGGCGACAAGGTCGGCACGCTTGGTAGGGATCTTATGACCCTTAACGATGTCCTTGCGAAGCGACGGCTTCAACTTGGCGAGGAGGTAGCGAGTTAGCTGCGCTTCGGTGTAGTCACCGAGTTGGGCTTCTAAGTAGCTAAGCTGACCGGCGAAGTAGCGTACCCCCTGCTCGGGGCCCTACTTAGCCTTGTCGTAGTCGATCATTACCCCGATTAGGCGATTCGACTGGTTACCGACAACGTTATGTAACCACTCCTTGAAGTCACTCCAAGTGTAACCGTTAGGGGGCTTGCTATTGTCGTGCTTATTATACTACGTCTCCTGCGCTTCGCCTACGAGCTATATGATTCCGTACAGCACCTTGTCTGTGTCGGTACGATACTCTCGCGGGCTGTTAAGAAAGATGATCTCCAAGCTGCGGATAAACTCGCGACACTCTTTGTCGGTTTCTCCCTTGAAAGCCTTCGGTTTACGAACCTTAGGGCTACGGGTAGAATACGAGTCGCGGGCGACTCGCAGGTCGCTCGCACGAACCACGTCGTCCTCCTCGGAGTCAGACGGCTGTTCTGGTACGAGTGACATAGACGGTGTCCGTGTCGATAGGGTGCGTGTCGCTAAGGTGCCTCGAAGGCTTAGTTGAGCGTACTGCCGCAGCAGACGCTAGTGCTCCTCTTCGGCGGCTCGAAGAGCTATCTCCTCGCGCAGCCTATTATTGGCCTGCTCGAGTTGCGTAAGTCTCGCCTGCGCCTCGGGTACGAGCCCAAGCTAGGTAGAGGGAGTCTCTCGTAGAGGGACTTCCTCTCCTAGTTAGTAAGGTTGCGCCTGAGGTTGCGCTTCCGCCTGCGGTTAGGTAAGGCCTTAGGTTTCCGTAGAGGCTGACGCTTCTCCCTAAGGGGGTTCGTCATCCTCTGCTTCGCCCGTAATACGGCCTACCTACGCAGCGGGTACGTTGCGAGTTGGTCGTAGAGCTATTGGATTGGACCTCTATAGATCACTACCCTTTAGAAAGGTAGAAGAATTAGAAATGTAAGAGGGGGTGTGTAGCGATGTATAGAGTCCTCTTTCCTACCGCGTAGGAAAGTATACAAACTAATTCTTACCCTTCCGAATAAAGGGGTACGAGGGAACTAATATACGCCTGCGCTGCGCCTGCGCACTATATGCGAGGCCGTCCGAGGTCCGAGGTAAATTCCTCTCGGAACCTCGCTACTCCGGCCATCCGGGTGGGTCAGCTTATGCAGGCCTGCGGCCATGCATACAGGCGGTCAGGGTTATGCAGGGTTGTGCAGGTTCAGGGGAAACCTAGCTGTTACAGTAGGACGGGTAGGGCCCTCTAGAGGGCCTCTACCGATCTTGCTTAGGGTTCCCTATATCTCTTAGGTTAGTAATTCTCTACACTAAGGGGAGTACATCCCGTACCCTAGAGACTAGGGACTTCAAACACTTTTAACGCAAGGAAAACAGAGCGAGACTCAAGAGCGCTAGCAGTATAAGAAGATAGAAAGTAAAGGGGTAGATATTCAATAGACACCGACGAACCGTATAGTCGCAGATAGACTTACGAAGCCACTGCTAAGGCTAGCGTTTGTAGAGTTCAGAAAGGCTCTCGGGGTTCAAGAAAGTCGACTGCAGTAAAGAGTCGATTGCAGTAATAAAGCAATACCTATAATAACTAGCACCCTTTTCGAGCGCTCTTATTAGCCGGAATGAATTGATACCTTAGTACTAAGGTAGGGGGATGTTAATAGAAGCATAGAACTCAGGCATGTTAGGTGACCCAGGTATGTTAGCTAACAGGCATATTAGGTATCTTAGACAGTCTAGATACGCTAGGCGTACTAGGCACCTTAGGTATATTAGGTAACCTAGGTATATTAGGTATCTAACCTAGAACGGGTTAGAACATATATAACTTAGGTAACTTTCAAACTACGTAATACATGACTTGTAAGATCTGTTTGATACAAACAGGCCTATATATAAGTCAGCACACCTATATATATATCCACTAGACAGACACTTAATCAAAGAAGCATACAACTTATGTATTCACTTCAATAAGTCGGACTAGAAGGGTATAAAAATCAAGGTCAAGATCCCCGTTACAGGGGAGACTATGTTCGAGGCTCTATTGATCGACGACGCAATGTACGAGATAGTGCCTTATACCCTGTACTAAAAGGGGATAAGAAACTTCAACGCGATCAGGTATTGCTATATAAACCAGACTAAGTATATAATCTTGAAGCTAACCTAGCCGTTACTAAGGGACACAAAGATGTGTATAGAGTAGTGTTGATAGAACCACAGAACTCAGGCATATCAGGTGACCCATGTCAGGTGACCCATGTCAGGTGACCCATGTCAGGTGACCCATGTCAGGTGCATCAGATGCCCTAGGCATATTAGGCTCATTAGGCATATTATGTAACTAAGGCATACTAGGCATCTGACCCTAAACTGACCAGAACGTACATAACTTAGGTAACTTCCAAACTATGTAACACATAACTTATAAGATCTGTTTGATACAAACAGACATACACATGAGTCAGTACATATATATAAATACCTACTAGACAGACACTCAATCAAAAACACTATACAACTTATTTATCCACTTCAATAGGTTATAAGCCCGGAATTCCGCAGGTTTCTATATTATATATATTACCAGAAGAAACAACCTTCCTAATTCGGTCTGCGCGTATATTCTATACCAGTATCAGATAAACGCATAGCCTCAGGCTACAAGAACTACACTAGAAGCTTCTAAGGTATAACTCACAATTACGGATAAGAACCGAACTAATCAAATAATACGACGTATCATTCGACAGTTACGAGCGAACCAATCGTACTATACGAACGTATCATGCGACAGTTACGTATGATAGTTACGTGTACCCTACTATAGAACTTCGAGCTATACGAACTTCTAACCTATACTACTACACCAATATACTATATCACAAAATATCTACCAAATCATTACAAACACGTCTATACTATCGATAATACGTCTACACCGACATACAGCGTACAACCGTATACAGCAAACATGCAGAAACAGACCGATATACAGTAAACAGCGGAAACCGACCGATTTACGATACCTAACTAAGAAAAATGGAGTTACGTAGTGATACGAATCACGGATACCTGAATCAATCGGACATAAGCGAGAGACAATAGCGACGACGATAACAATCTATATCCGCGTAAAGAGACAATCGATACTAACACTCGAATAGTATATACTTCCATTACGACTACGCTCATTACGCTCATTACGCTCATTACGCTCATTACGCTCATTACGCTCATTACGCTCATTACGCTCATTACGCTCATTACGCTCATTACGCTCATTACGCTCA
>JH792477.1:553626-573746 GCA_000291705.1 Sphaerulina populicola P02.02b
AGAAAGGGTAGGAGTACGGAGGAGACGTAGGCCGCGAGAGAAAGCATGGATTACGAGGGAAAAAGCATGGAATATGGGAGTTAGGGTAATATATTCATTTTTATACTAACGTGCAGCAGAGAAGAGAGAAAAACAAAAAAAAAGGCACCTACGCGAGAAACACCGGAAAACAGAAGAAAACAACGCGAACACCAGAAACAAACAAACCCCCCGAAAAGAACGCGAACACCTACCAAAAAACACCGGACGCCGAAAACACAAACCAAAGCAAACAAACCCCTAAAAGAAAACGAGCCCCGACCGAAAAACACCGGATGCCGACCGCGGGACCACGACGAACGGCCCGACGAGAAAGGAGCGGACTCCAATCAGGTCGACCTACGCGCCCCGAGAACCAGGGCGGGAGGCAGCTGTCCGCCTACTAGCTGCGCCTGCAGCTGGACTTCATAACGGACGGACAGCGCCAAGTCCGTCGCGATCCCCGCAGAGAGTAGGGACGCCGGCATCACCTCCGTGAGTGCCTTGGCGGCCTTAAGCATGGTCTTAAGACCTTTAGCCGCGTCTACCCTAAGAAACGAGACGTTAGCCGAGTGAAAAGAGGCGGAAGCCGAAGGAACTTACGCCTCTGCGTCGGCGGCCCGGGTCCATGTCGCGTAAGCGACATAGCAGAAACGGGGGCTGCGAGGATATTAGTATACTGTAGGCCCCGAGGCTTCTCGAATGGCTTATATCTCCAAGCATGTTTAGTGCTTCTTTGCGCAGGCCGCGTAAGCACCCTGTCCGGGCGTCTTGGTGCCCTGAGATGAAGTCAGCGACGTCCGTGTAGAAAGTATCGGAACCCGAGACCTACCGCGCGGTCCACGCAGTCGCGGCCTATGCTCGCGCAGAACCAACAGTATAGGGCACGAGGCACTGTTATCCGGTTAGAAAAGGACGGAACCCGTCAGAAGCGGGAGGGAACTCACTGGTGGTGGTGGTGATAGGTAGTAGTGGTGGTGGTGTTGCTGTTGCTGCTGCTGCTGCTAATAGTGGTAGTAGCGGTAGTGGAGGCGGAGGGGGGGGGCGGAGTGTGGTGTGGTAGTGGAAAGAAAGAGAGAGGAAGTTTTCTAAAGAAAGATGCTGCTTTATAGGAAAAACGAACAATAGCGACTGTTTCCGGCGATTGACAACAAGAAGTGGAGGTGGCCCGTACGAGAGCTATTGAACACCCGTGCGAGAGCTTTGGACAATAGACGCGCTCTATTGACAAAGAGAAGGAGTTCGTAAGTGAACAATGGCAGAGGGCACCTACAGCTTTCACGAGCGACGCGCTACTGATCGCGAAGCTTCTATTGGCCGGGGAGGACCCGCTTATGGAGCTACCCCGGAAACAGTTAGCTAGGCAACTGAGTGAATGAATAGGCGAGTGAGTGAATAGAGGGTTGGAAACTACTAGAAGAACCGTCTTCTTTCTAACGTTCTCCGTGCGAAAACTCGCGGGGGAGAGGGAGGGGGGGGGTATTGTGAAGGGCGAGCCCTTTTGGAGATATGCCCTAGTCGATGTGGCATCACGTGCATCACGTGAGTGCCCCTGACCAGGGCTGGGCTGCTGCGGCCTCCGCCTCTTTTCTCTCGTCGCCCGCGACCTTTAGACAGTTTTCCTTCCCTATCGTACTTGCTGTATCAACACTGTGAACTCCTGTGTATACGTTGTTCTTCCCGTAACACTAGCGCTCGCGCATTGTTAACAAAATCATTCTTAGTGGTTATAGTACTACTGTCTCGACCGGCAAATTTATACCTATTAAGCGAACAGAAGTCATCGTTATACTAGCTACCGACAATACTCTAGTAGTAACGATACCCGCCGAGAGTAACGAAGCCTACGAATAGCGGCTCGAGAGCTAGAGCGAGAAACAACTTAGCGCCTACGCGCTAGTGAAGGAATACTACGGTCTAATCGCTCGATTACTTCTCGAAACAGCCGAAGCAATTTACGAACCTATTCTTACCGCTATCGATATACGATTACGACCCGAATTCGAGATCGCCGGCTTAGGCCGCTACTAAGAACTGTACTATAGCTTTACGATACTCTTACTCTCCGGCTGTACTAATATCTCCGACTATAGCGCCAAATTCACCGAACTTTACGATAGAATAGTCGCTATTTACGATCGACTAGTACTACTAGAATCATACTTGGTGTAAGCTTACCTTAGCGGACTAAGTAACGCGTTCAAAGAATTCATTACGGCCTTCAACCTACAATACTTACTAGTTCCGACAGTTACTAATAGTATACCGCAGGCAGTAGTCAGCCTAGTAGTCGTACGACGAAAAGTGGAAGAATACGCTAGTCGCATCTAGAGCGATAGTAATATAACGCTCTATAACCAATAGTAGCGACGAACCTTCGACTACCCTATCTGCAAACACTATAGTAAGCGATACAAGGGCACATACTGGACTATAGACGCCAGCAAGGCACCTTAGGGTTGGATCGACCGAAACAACAACGCTACTACCGCTACGTTAGACAAAAAGCGAAAAACTACCGACGACGCCGTATTTGGAGACAAGGCAGTAGTAGTAAAGAGTAAAGAACGATACAACGTGTTGCTAACAGGTAAAGCTATATACTTCATATCTTACGATACTACTCGCGAATATATAGCTATTCACCGAGGTATTAACCTCTACGATTGCTTTATCCTCGATAGTAGAGCGACCGGATTACTTATCGGTCGCAAAGGCCTATTCATCGGCGGAACCTACGACACTATCGATTCCGCGGCGGAGTCTAATAGCATTAGTAGCGCAAAACTCAAACCAATTAGTTAGGGTACGTTACGAATTCGATACCGAAACGGCAGGTAGATCCAGATACCTAATACGCAGTATTCACTAAGCGCAGGTATCAACCTCCTATTACTCAACGCTATATAGCTATACATTCAGAGCATCTCCAAGACTAGTAACGGTCTTACCTTTACGCAAGGAGGTAACGAATTCACTGCGACTATCACTAGCGGGCTGTTAATACTAGATATACACCAAGAATAACTATCTTAATCACTAGTTACCGGATTCTACGGAGCCGCCTACTCCGTAGACAAGTTACTCCGATTATAGTATGAACGAATAGCGTACCTTAGCGAACGCGGCTTAATCAAACTCCGAACTATAGCTACCGGAATAGAAGCAATACGCGACGACAGTCACTGCATCTGTGAAAGCTGCGTGCTTGGCCGATAGTTATCAAAACCATACACCTATTATCTTCTACGTAGACGTTATAAGATGGACGTTATCTACACCGACGTAGTATACGCGCTAATCGAGTCATTCGACGGGTGCAAATACTTTGTTAGTATCATTAACAACTAGAGTTAATAGGGAGTTACCAAACCAATTCAGCGACGCTCCGACGCGCTAGTTACTATTAAAGAATTTATTACTGCAAACAGTACCCCCGAATGCTTTACGACCCTTCTTATCCAAGATAGGGGGGGTAAGAACATAAGCGACAGTCACCTTAGATAGCTGCGAAATAGGGGGATTACGTTATACCTATCCAGTACCAAATAATACTAGCAGAACGGTGTCGCCGAAGCGTACAACAAAGTAATCGAACAGAAAACGCAGTCTACTATACTATATTCACTAAACCTTGACCTACGTTACTGGTCCTTAGTGATCGAATACGGAATTACGTACCTACGGAACCGATTACTATGTCGCAGGTTGACAGTCACTCTATACGAGGCATAGACAGGTAACAAACCGCACCTCGCTAATATACGAATCATCGGCTGCAAAGTATACGTCTATCGATTAACTGCCGATATAAACAAGTTAATTAGTACTAAGGCTAGAATCGAACAGTTACTAGGGTTCAAAGGTAACGGGTACTACCTCGTCACTTCCGAGAACCCTAGGCGTCTATAATAGCGCTTCGACGTAGACTTCGATGAACTATACCCCAACTGCACTAGCGTTACTACGAGCGATAGTAACGACGCAGATAATACGGTAGTAGAGCTAGGGGGAGACAAAGAAACAGCTCAACAACTAATCACTTCCGCTAACACCCCGACCAGATCCGGGGGGTCACTAGAAAAAGCGGGTCCATCTACAAAACGACTAGTAATAGGTTACCTACTATTATCAAAAAGAACTCGCCCTATAACGAGCGACAGTCACTACAGCTACGAGTTACTACAGATAGGCTACGAGTCTACGAACTACGAGTCTACAAACTACGAGTTACGAGACTACGAGTCACTATAGTCAGGCTACGAGCAATCACTACTATCCACTCCTCCGGGTTACGTATCAAACATACGGCCCAAAACAATCGGTATTGACGCACCTATAGCCGAACTTATCTAAGAAGGCAAACGATAGCGCAAACCGAGACATCTCTACTAGTAATACGAAAGTAACGCTACTAACGACACCGCCTAATTCAACCTACTGCTTCTTACACTTATAAGCTATTCACTAGCCTCAGAACTATACGAGCCGTCTATATACGACGACGCCAAGCTCTATAGTAGCAGATAGAGTGACTAGAAGCCCGCACTAGACGACGAACACTATTCACTATAGCGCAACGCGGTATAGCGAGTAATCAAACGATCAGAAGCCAATAGCAAGATCCTTAAAGGCAGGTAGGTATTCAAAATCAAACGGATTGGTAATAAAGTAAAGTATAAGTACCGCTAGGTAGTGAAAGGGTTTATACAAGATAGTGAATACCTCGAAACCTATACGTTAGTCGTGAAGCCTATAAGCTATAAGGCACTATTCGCTATCGCTATAGCTAGAGACTACGAAATCGAACAGATGGACGTAAAGATAGCGTTTCTTTACGGTACCCTCGATAGTGAAGAGCCTATCTATATAGAACAACCGGACGGATTCACGGACGGAACCGATAACGTATGCTTACTACTCAAAGCACTATATAGACTACGACAGTTACCTCGCATTTAGTACGCTATATTAACTACGTATCTCGAAGCGGCCGGATTTACGACACTGGACGCCGATATAAGTGTCTTCGTAAAGGGCGAGATATTTATCGTAGTCTACGTAGATGACTTACTTATCGTTAGGCTATACATCACCAAAATCAATAGCGTAAAGAAACACCTTAGCGACCGATTCGAGATAAGTGACTTGGGCCTATACTATTACTATCTAGGCATAACTATCAGACGAAACCGCGCTATACGCACTATTTACCTAAGCTAGAGTAACTACATCGAGTAGTTCTTAAAGAAACACGATATATAGAACAACGTAAAGGTTAAAGCCATTCCACTCGATCCAAGTCGAAAACTGACCCCTACGCCGAACGGCTATCAAGCTGCCGACGCGTTCCGTACCAAATACTAGAGCGCGGTAGGCTTACTTATATATGCGATACTAGGCACGCGCCTAGACATTGCCTACGCAGTATCAGTAGTGAGTCGATTCGCTAGTAACCCTACGAACGAGTACTACGTAGTAGTAACGGACATCTTTTGTTACCTCCGCGGCACTATCCATTACGAGCTTACCTTCACCGGCGAACTTACTAACCTTTACGGCTACACCGACTCCGATTGGGCCGGCGACACCGACACGAGACGATCAACCGCCGGTTACACGTTCAACCTAGGTAGCGGCGCTATTACGTAGAGCTCGAAACGATAGCCTACGGTAGTACTTTCCACCTACGAAGCCGAACTAATAGGTTAGACCCAGGTATGTAAAGAGGCGATTTGGTTAAGACGGCTATTAGAACAGTTAGGTGAAGGGTAGGCATAAGCGACAGTGATCTTCGGTAATAACGCTAGGGCTATCGCACTCGCGAAGAACCTATAGGCGCATTACTCGCGGACAAAACATATCGCTATTTAAGAGCGCTAGTAGTACGAGAAGATAGAAAGTAAAGAGGTAGATATTCAATGGATACCGACGAACCGTATAGTCGCAGATAGCCTTACGAAGCTACTGCTACGACTAGCGTTCGTAGAGTTCAGAAAGGCTCTTAGCGTATACGAGAGTAGGCAGCAGTGACTACTATACAATAGTAGTAACGAGTCGATCACACGACCGCTCAATCATACGACCGCTCGACTGCACGACTTTACGATCACAGTGATAAGTCGATTGCAGCGATAAAAACAATACCTGTAACAACTGATACCCTTTTCGAGCGCTCTTATTGGCCGGAATGAACTAATGCCTTAGCACTAAGGTAGGGGGATGTTAATAGAACCACATAACTTAGGTATATTAGGTAACCTATATCAGGTAACCTATGTTAGGTGCATTAGATACCCTAGGCATATTAGGCTTATTAGGTATATTATGTGACTAAGGTATACTAGGCATCTAACCCTAAACTAACTAGAACGTATATAACTTAGGTAACTTCCAAACTATATAATACATGACTTATAAGATCTGTTTAATACAAACAGACATACATATAAGTCAGTATATACATATAAATACCTACTAGACAGACACTTAATCAAAAACACTATGCAACTTATTTATTTACTTCAACAAGTAGGACTAGGTAGAATCTAGATAGGGCAATTCTTCGCTAGGATTTTGGTCGGTAGGCATTGTATTGCTATCGACTGCTATCCTCCGGAGATATAGTACGAGGTTGAGAGCGAAGAATAATTCAAGATACAGGTCGCAAATACTTTACTTGCGAGGACATTAGTAGTTGAATTCAATCGCAGGCGAAGCAGGACGTAGCTTGTTGATAAACGAAGCAAAAAAAAGGGAATATTAGTAGTATAGCAATATACTAAAGTATAGTACAAATTGAGCTTGGCTCTAATTTTAGTCGAATGGCCGTCTCTACTCAATCGATGTTGTATCAATAGTCAACAAGATCCATGCGGCCGTAGGGCAGCTAGGTAGGGCGAACAGTTGCTTATATGTCCTTAATCGACGTCGCCTAAACAAGGCAGGGACTCGGGAGGGAGGATTGGAAGTCATCACAAGCCTTCGCTTCCTCCGCCAATCAGTAGAATATTATACAGCCGCCGCGGGCCGGCCCGACTGCAAGTGCGGCGTGCATTCAAGTTATACTAGGAGGCATCGAGACATGCTAGGAGGCAAGCGCGTACGTCCCTTGAGGCACCCAAAATCTATGACTGCTACAGCTTGAGGTCCTCATTCATGAATCAAATGGCTCGTCTCAGGACTGCTTTATGGTCGCGATACGCATCTATGCAGTCAAGACTTTCTTCCAGCCGCTCAGGGTACGGCATACCGCCGCGAAAGATGGAAACCTCCGAATTTGAGGAATTCTACCGTTACACCAGCGGACGCTGGCTATGGGCTGAAGAAGCACGACTCAAGGAGCGATACAAGAAATTCAACGTCTCTGGCTTGAAGCGACTCGCTGCGAGCGCCAGTGGAGCGCATTCGTGTGTCAGCATCACCAAGCTCGCCGAGGGAGGATTCAATAAAGTCTTCCGGCTTTCTATGGACAACGGCGCTGTCGTGATTGCAAGGCTCCCAAACCCGAACGTGGGCCAGGCATGCAAAGTCATAGCGTCCGAAGTCGCTACGATGGATTTCGTGAGCCTTAGTTCTCGTCTGCCTATCCTTGAATGCAAAACCAATAACTGTTGAACAGGTGCGGAATGTCGTCGGCATCCCAGTGCCGAAGGTACTGGCATGGGACGGAGGAACCTCCAACGGTGCAGAATCTGAATATATTCTGATGGAACTTGCCAAGGGCACGCAACTAGAGGAATTGTGGACGGAAATGGATCTGAGTGACAAGTTCAAAGTGGTTGACGACGTGGTTGCTATACAGCAGAAGCTGCAATCCATCACATTCTCAAGGTCCGGACGCCCTGCCCCTATAGTTCGAGCCCAAGGCTAATACTAGAGAATCAGATACGGCAACCTCTACTTCAAATCGGATGCCTTTGAAGGCTGCTCTGAGTTCGACGTATCTGGTGAATTCTCACATTCGGCTAAGACATATGCGGAAGATCGGTTTGTAATTGGACCTGTTGCTGAAAAGGAATTTTGGGAGAACGGAGATGCATCACTATTCACCGATCGAGGACCTTGTAAGACTGCAGCTGAACGCTGTTGGAGCACGGTCCACTGATTGTTACTCTTAGGGCTTGATGCACAGAGCTATCTTCGCGCGATTTCTCGAAGAGAGCAGTCAAAGTTTTCTTCGACAGAGACACCAGCAACAGATCAGGCTTCCAACAACGATTTTGACGTCTTAGACTCACCACAGGCTCGGCTTTCGCTTCTCGATAAATTCGACGCTGTGAGTCCTTACCTCCCACCAACCGACCCTGGCTTAAATAGGGCAACACTGTGGCATTGGGATCTACGTGCTCCCAACATCTTCGTCGAAGATGGTCGAATCACATGCCTGATCGACTGGCAGGATGCTTGGGTAGGACCGTTCTTCATGCAAGAGAGGCGTCCTCAACTATTTGAGTACCATGGAGAAATTATACTGCGACTGCCGGATTACTACGAGGCAATGGAAGACAAAGAGGAGAAAGTCAAGCTGGCTAATAAGGTCGAAAGATCGATAATTTATTGGTATTATGGTCGAGAGACAGGTGAGAAGAACCCGGCGTTACAAGAGTTATTCGATCTTCCCTTGGCCCGCAAACGACGGGAGCTCGTGCTGTTTGCTTCGGAAGTGTGGTATGGCGAGACCATTCCGCTCCGGGAATGCCTGTACCACGTACAACGGTCAGTGCTTCGGGCGGCTCTCTGAGAGCCAGAACGACGGCTTTGCTAATACCGAGGTCAGACATTGGACCCAACTTCAAACGGGCGTTCCATGTCCAATCAGCTTCACGAGCGAGGAGATTGAAGCTCACGACCGGGCATCAGCGGACTGGAATGAAAAGGCCGACTTCTGGTCCACCTTGAGTGGATTCGTCCGCCGTGATGGTTACACCTCCGTGGAACATTACGAAGACGCTCGCAAGATGTTCGAACAGCTGAGGGAAGAAGGGCTGGCTCACCTGACCGGTGCAGAGTTGGCCGAGTTCGAGGAGCAGAGCCGATGGGCAAAGCGAACGGGTGGAGATTCATAGGTTGTACCGCGACCATCTTTATATCTCGACAAGTTTCATTCAGGAGAACGCGTCTATCACGGAGGTGGGAGCACCACGTCCACCTCTGCCTCGTAACGGCCGATCAAGGACTTCGAAGGCGGGCAGGAGGTAGGTAAGCTCATTGACTACAGGTGTGCGTTGTGCCGTCATGTGTCTCGTTCTGGTGCCCGGTCAGCCGGCGATTCGTAGGTGCTGATAAGGGAAGGTCGCGCTGGGCTGCGGTCCTGGCGGATGTCCGGTGTTGCGTTTCGTGCATCCGGACGGCGAAGTCGGTGTGGAAGTCTCTTGGCTCTCCTGCTCCAGAAGCTAGGAGGGCTACCACCGATTGGCAACAAAGGAGCTTCGGCCTACCTTGATTGTGGAACTGCTTCAGGGCCTAGTCTGGAAAAGGACATCGCAACGATCACAGGAATACCAGAGCGGGTACTGCGTAATTATGCGACAAGCGCCGATATCAGTGTCGAGGAGAAGCTGAGATGGATGGAGGGCCGGATAACCACAGAACCCGAGGACATGTCGTACGCTCTTTATGGGATCTTTGGAGTGACACCCGGAGCGAACTATGGTGAACGACACGAAGGGGCGAGGCAGCGCCTCTTAGCTGCAATACACCACCGAGACAATCTCACCGGACAGCGAGCAGACCGGTTTCAGACGATCGCAGCTTGGCTCTCACCGCCGGATCCGTAGACGAACCATCAGTCCGCACGCCAGCTGCACGAGCCACGGACGGGATCCTGGCTGCTTCAGTCGACCCGATATCAAGACTGGAAGACCTCATCGACCCGTTATTTGTGGCTACAGCTGTAGAAGACATAAAGGCGTACTGCGAAGGTCAGCCCAGTGTCGGATATGCCATCTTCTACTTCTCCTTCTCCGACGATCGGAAGCAGAGGCTTGCGGATCTGCTCTACTCCCTCGTCGTACAACTCGGCTGGAAAGAGCCGGCTTTATCGATGCTGCAGCAAGCGTACGACGCACGACAAGCCGAACAGAAGCGCACCAGGAGTGCATGAGCTCGAGAACATCCTGCTTGCCTGCTTCGAGGCGTATCACAAGGTGTTTCTAGTCGTCGATGCGCTCGATGAGTGTCCTGAAGATCATGACTTCCGGTATAGTATGCTAGAATGTCTGATCAGACTATCGCATAAAGCGCAACAGGTCAAGGTCTTTGTAACAAGCCGCGAGCTCCCCGATATAATGGAATCCCAAAGGCGAGTAGAAGCGCTCCGCGTTGCTTGGTATCCTCACACGTCTGTAACTCGTTCTGCTCGTACTGCCCCTAGAGTAAGGACCCTACTGCTTTCCGAGTCGTCTTCGGGTCCGCCTTGCTCTCAAGAGGGAGTTGATTCACTAGTGTAGCGGACTGCTTGTCTGTATCCTCTAGCGGCGAGCTGTACGGTTTCCTTGGGCGTCTGCTGTACCCTCGGAGTTGTCTACATTTGAGTAGAATCCGCTCCTAGAGCCTCTGCATATCCAGATATATGTCTGGTCTCTGCTTTTGTGCCGCTGTTACCATCCTCCCCTCTATGCGCGTTGACGTCCGCTCCGGCATCTACCAGCATCTGCACCACCTTCTCGTAGCCTCTCTATAATGCCGCCTGCAGCGTAGTAACACCACAATGTGCACCTTCGGCCGTTAGCTCTGCACGGGCATTTCTTCGGGCACGATCTGCATTTGCATCCGATAGTAGCTCGGAGGTCGCTAATAGCCTCCAGTACAGATTGATCGGGGTTCCCACGAGTCTTTATCAAGCTCTCTAGCTCATCAACCACCTCTGGCAGTTGCAAAGCCAGTGGCTCATTAGTAGTGCATTGGTCCTCAGCCGTGTATTTCAGGAACGGCATCAAGCGCTTCAAATTTTTCTCATCCCAAAACATGCCTCCCTCCATTGCACAATCTTCCACGGTATAGACAGCATGAATAACTGGCTGGGGCATGACCAGAACGTCGTTCTGCTTGATAAGTAATGCTTGGGCTTTTTCTCCAGGATCCCACTTGTGTCCCTGCCACTCGAATTCTTCCCAGTCTTGTTCGCTCATACTTTCGTGCGGGACAAACCACCAGATCTTGATACCGAACAGGTTACGGAGCCAAGTCCCTCCAAGCGAGTCTCGATGTGTTCCGGAGTACGCGCCCTCGAATCCAAGAATGTTGAACGAAAGACAGCTGTTCACGTCATACGGCGTTTGAAGGGTCTGCTTTGCCGCAATGCTGAAAGCTCTCTTCGCTTTAACGCGATGTATAATCCTCTCTAGAAGACGAAGGCGGTGCTCACGGGAGATCCCCGGCTTGGCCGCATTGGCGATTCCATCCATGCTCAAGGCATTCAGTACTTGATCCCTAGGGGTTTTCGGGTGTCGAAGAGCTGTGACCAGGCGGCTAGTATCATGATTCTCCGGAATGGGCTGGCTGTCGAGCCGGATTGGTATTTTAATACCAGAGTATGTATCTTCAAGCAGACGTGCATACTGCTCCGGCGAATATTCATCGGCGTCCGGAAACTCCTCCTCGACAATGAAGATTTCTGGAAGTTCTAGATCTGGGTTGTTGAGGAGGAGCTTCTTTAGAGTCTTCGACTCTATCTTCGAGACCTGGCCCGGTGTGCGGGAAAAGTCGTGAGAGCCATCAGAAATTCGGCAAGTACTCGCGAACCGAACATAAGCCATCAAAGATTTGGAGGTCGTGGAGTCGCCATGGATTTCGACGTTTGCCGCATTGTGGACAATAGTCGAAAATTCCACTGCCTCCTCTTGGCTGCATTGTGGTGGGATCCTGCACTTCTTGCATGGCCCTATGCATATGAGGCATCGGAATGTGCTTCGGATGCCTTCAATTTCTGCGGCTCGAGACTCCACGTCTTCTGACTGATTTGAATCCGAAGTGCTCACAGTCGCTGCCGGCCGCAATGTTGGAGGTGTGCTTGAGGGTGGAGACTCGTCCTGTGACTGGTTCGACGTTGAAGGCGTGCTTGGGGGTGGATTGCTCATAGTCGCCAGGGTCCGCAGTGTAAAGGGCGTGCTTGAGGGTGGAGACCCGTCCCGTGGCCGACTCGACGTTAAGTTGCTCACAGTCGCTGCCGCCCGCCATGTTGCTAATCGAGTCGCGCGTTGTTCTAGATGATTGGACTCTGGGACGGCCACACTCGCCGGGTTTTGTTGGCGCCTCTTCGGAGTGGGTTGGACTGTGTCGGGGTGCTTGCGCTTCTCAGCAATGTTTGGCTTTGTTGGAGGAGGTCGTGGCGGATCGCAGAAAGAGCATCTTGGTTGGCTCTTTCGAGACGGCACGAGTATGCCATGAGCGCCTTTCTCAAGGGCATAGAGGTGAAGGTCTGCTGCTCCTGGATACTCTACAGCAAGGCAGTGGAGACATGGGTCGATCCACTTCTGTATTCTCAGATCGGTGTCCCGCGAGAATGAATTCCAATCCACCGACTTCACGACTTCAACCATTACGACAACATCGCAAGGCAGTATCGGAAACTTAGGCTTCTTGGCATTTATCCGGTTTGGATGCAGTCCAATGCGAAGCTGCTGCTTGAGTTCCGCATCATCACGATCGTCATGGGGGCATAGGGCGACAAGATTCTTCACACGAGAAGCAATCTTGTCTACGTTCTTTGGACCAAGGTGACTTCCAACTGCCCATCTGATTCTCTGCGCATCTGTAGCGAGCTCAATTCCCTTCGACTCTAGCTCGTCGCAAAGGCGTTCACATGCGGCGGACTTTTCTCCTGAGGATATATTTCCCTCAGGCACTCAATGATGGAGTCTGAGCGTGCCAAGGCTTGGCTGGCACACTAAGTAATAATCAGGGAGTCTTCATGCGTGCAACCCTTCACATAGCACATGTATCTGATGCCTCCAGCCGACCCTCGAGGGTGCACAAAACTGGACGTCAGTTCGTGAAGCCTGCCGAGTCTCTCAAGACGCGCCTCTGCGGTCTCAGCTTGAACTCGTGCGCATTCTTGATTCTAGTGGCTTATACCATTCCAGCAATCCGCGCTGTAGTTCCATCCGCCGTCACACCAGGACTCGGCGCTATTGAGACTGAAATCGTGGGAAATTCCTGCGCTTCGTAGATGGCTGTCAAATTGTTTTGAACACTGCGCCTTAATTTCGTCGATATTAAGACGAGTTACATTCATTGGGTAACGACCTTCCCGGTCTACCGAGCCTTCGAATTTGAACTATCACTCTGTTGATTGATTCATTCATTCATTCATATTTCTTACACCGATGTGGCTCCCTTGCGGGTCCATGCGGGATAGGCTATATATTCTGCGAAAAGGAAACCGGAACCCGTGGCCCGGATGAAAACCTCTTCCACCTGCTGAGCTTGTCTGGCCGAAGCCCTACTACCATGATGCTGTTTCAACTGTGTCGCGTCTGTCCCTAGACAGGCCTCCCAACCAAGTTGCATAATGGCCGAGAGGTACG
Organism: Sphaerulina populicola P02.02b; assembly: GCA_000291705.1. Taxonomy (NCBI): domain Eukaryota; kingdom Fungi; phylum Ascomycota; class Dothideomycetes; order Mycosphaerellales; family Mycosphaerellaceae; genus Sphaerulina; species Sphaerulina populicola. The sequence goes on from JH792477.1 coordinate 567,174, forward strand.
TCTTCTCCAACACGAGCAAAAATACCCCAGGTTGTAGTGGACTGGTCGAAAAGCTTTCGGTTGCCTCGCATTAAGACTACAGCTGCCTTTGCTTGCGCTTGGAAATGTTCGATACCAGTCGAGGCCCGATCTTTGCCCTTCTTCGAACCCATCGGTGCGATATGTGCCAGGATGACTCATTTGTCTATAATAACGAGTGTCGAGCAGCCGTTGAGGTCTTTCGTGCCGATGGCGATCTCATTGTTCTTGTTAGGGTCGAGGATCTTTACCTCATCCATATCGACCTCGAGAAGCTGGTCGGCCCGTACTAGGCGTTCGTACAGAGAAGACATTGCGTGGTATTTTTAAGACGAAGGAGAAATGAGCCACAGACACGGTTATGTTCAGGACATGTTTGCAAGGAGGGTACAAATAATGTCGCCCATCTCCACACCACTTCACCAAGTCCTCAGATTATGTTAGTTTTGGTCTAGCGTGCCAAGGCAGTCCCTGCTCCTGCTCCTGCTCCCTGCTCCCTGCTGTGAGATGGGCCAGGATCTCTGCAAAAGAGTCAGACGTCGACGACCATTCAGTCAGAGCTCTTCTTCATCAAGCGACCCTATCTGACCTGTGAGTAGTTCAAGGCCTACAGATGAGAAATGGACACAGTCGTGCTCCCGCCCTCCCTATACGATGTTTTTCTCGAAGCCGTGCAGTTCGATTCCCCAGAGGAAGTCCTACAGAGAGTCACATACCATCTCGGCTTACCGCCCGGGCATTCGAACAAAGCAAAGCGGGCACTGTCGCATGTCCTGGCGCCTATCGTCCGCCTTCGTAAGCACGACCTACTGGAGTTGCTGTTCGGAACGCTCTTGGAGCACGGCGTCTCTGTAGACAGGTCGGCAATGAAGGAAGCGGTTGCCTTGCCTTTTCACCTAGCGACTGTCTACCTCGACATGCTCTTCGCACTTGGATGGGATGTGAACACAGCTCTGAGCAACACCGAGCCGCCGATTTTGAGGTACCATGTCCTGCTACGAGTGGCCATTGCGTAATCTAACAGGGAACAGTATGGCTCTCGAGAACATCTCGCTCACGCACTGGCTGCTCCGGAAAGGTGCTGACCCGAATGCTCCTTGCGATATCGACTACACGTCTCTGTCTGTCGCTGTCAAAGGTGCCTCTTTCCCGGTCATAAGGCTACTGCTTCGGCATGCCCGCCATGGTCGCAACGGCCACCTCGTCTTCCATGCGACACAGCGCACAAACTTAAACGAGGCTAAAAGATTGATCCGCCTTTTGCACCAACATGGAAAGCCCATCGACGAAATATTGTACCAAGATGAACGGTCGTACCATGTCCGAGCCCACTTTCTGCGTGGGACTCCGCTGTACTATGCTTGCAAAAACGGACGGTTGCCAGTCGCTCTCACGCTGCTTGAACTTGGCGCTGACCCAGATAAGGCGTGCGTAAGATACAATGAGCGTGTAGGACCAAGCCCTCGCGAGGTCGCTGCCGATTACGGGTGGTCAATTTTTGGGACGTCGGATAATAGTGTGGAATTGCCCAAAGATTAGTTAGGATACCGTCTCATCAGTAACATGACTACCATGACCACCCTCATATTTTACTTGCCGTCCAGCGAGCCCCTCACCTCGATGCTACTCGGTAAACGAAAGTTTGAGCTCATTCCGACTATGCTGGCGAAGGCGAAGGCGAAGGCGCGACTTCTGCCTTGACCGCGGAGAGAAGCTTGCGTGGCTGGAAGCAATGAAAAGTAGCGTCAAGAAGACTCTAGTCTCCCGCTCAAGTGCTGGTAATGGCGGAGGCGGTAGGAGATTTGTTTGAGGAGGAGCGAGCCCTAGTCATCGTGGCTAGGGAGCTCCAGATCTAGGTTGAGGCCATAAACCCAAATCCGAACGCAGAACGCAGAAACGCAGAACGTAGAACGCAGAAAACCAAAATCCTACTATACGCGTATTCGTAGTACATTCGAGGATTGATACTCGTCGCCCTTCTACTTCGCCGCCCTTCTACCTTGCCGCCCTACCTCGCTGCCCTTCTACCTCGCAGCCCTTCTACCTCGCCGCCGCCGGACCGCCGCTACCCTTCTACCTCGCCGCCCTTGTACCTTACCGCCTTACCTCGCCGCCCTTGTACCTTACCGCCTTACCTCGCCGCCCTTCTACCTCGCCGCCGCTACCCCGCCGCTACCCTACTACCTCGCCGCCGCTACCCCGCCGCCGCTCTACTTAATAAGCTAACCAATATAGCGACCAATATAGCGACCAATATAGCGACCAATATAGCGACCAATATAGCGACTAATATAGCGACTAACGTAGCGACCAACGTAGCGACGAATATAGCGACAAATGTAGCGACGAATATAGCGACGAATGTAGCGACAAATATAGCGACGAATATAGCGACGAATCTAACGTAGCGACCAACGTAGCGACCAACATAGCGACCAACGTAGCGACCAATGTATATAGCGACCAATGTAGCGACCAATGTAGCGACCAATATAGCGACCAATATAGCGACCAATATAGCGACCAATGTAGCGACCAATATAGCGACCAATATAGCGACCAATATAGCGACCAACGTAGCGACGTAGCGACCAACGTAGCGACCAACGTAGCGACCAACGTAGCGACCAACATAGCGACCAACGTAGCGACCAACGTAGCGGTAGGATTATGGTTTTCTACGTTCTGCGTTCTGCGTTCGTACGTTCTGCATTCGGCGTTCTGCGTAAAGTTTATAGCCTGAACCCAGATCCAGAGCTCCGTCGTAGCAGCCGAAGCTTAGCGAGGGATCTGTTCCGGCTTACCTTTCGATTCAACTAGATGAAGGTCGCTAGACATAGCTACGGCCCTTCGTAGGGTTTGCTAGAATAACTTGTAGATCAATATACGAGTTCAAAGCAAGGCGCGACTAGCGGTACGCAGAGGGGATATAGAAGCACGGGCCTTCGTTACGTCTCGTAAGAATGTGCACTATGTGTTGCTTATAGAGTTACTATGCCGTATTAAGCAAAGTTGCAAGAATGAACTGCTCGAGCATTCTGGGTACAACTATTCCTATCTTCGTGCTTGCTACTATAAGAGTTCGAACCTAGCTTGGTAATCGCGGCCTACGGATTGGCGGTTCGATGCTAGAGTTAACATACGCTACTGCAGCATTTCGATCTGTAGTATTTTCCAAGCAGGATAAAAAATGGCTATCATTACCAACCTGATCATCGTCGTCGTCGTCATTGTGTTAAGGGATGCAACAAGCATGTGTTCGGTGTTCATAACGGCTTGTACCTATAGTTATAGCTAGCGTACAGCCTTACCTCTGAGCTGGTTGTACGCTATAAAGAATTTGGTGGCCTCTGAACATTTAGCGTAGTCTACTCGCAACTTTGCTTCGGCCTAAGAAATCTATAGTTCTAGAAGTTCACAGTCTCCGTTATACGTTGCAAGCGGGCCTAGTTGTTTAGTTAGTTTAGTATATCTGTATTCTTCGATAGAATGTACTTATTCGGTTAGGGGTATTATAGTCTCCTTTCTTATACTATTTTAGAGATTTCCAACGATCTAGTTTAGGTAGTTAATCTGGTCTAGGAGGAATGTCGCCTATTGTAGTACAGCATTTCCTTCTTGATTTTCTATCTTGTGTTCCTCTTAGCGCTCTAGCGCTCTAGTGTTCTAGCAGTCGTTTAAAGTGCAGGGCACTATCTAGCAGTCCAATGTTTGTTTAAAGTGTAGGGTACTGTCTAACGTTCTACTAATCTAGTGAGTTCTAGTGGATTCCAACGATCTAGTAGGTTCTAGTCAATTCCAACGATCTACTAGGTTCCAACGATCTAGTAGGTTCCTTCTATAAGCTTCGCAAAATGATATAGGCTCAAGCTAGTGTTATTTACGACTATGCAAGGCTTTATTTGCTAGATTGCGAAGCTATAGAAGGAAGGTGAAATAGGTTCTTATTCTTAGTCTTATAGACAACACCTCCAACTCTAAGAACTATATAGAAAGTAGTAGAATGTTCGCTATAGTCTGTGCAGAGTATAAATACTGACTTCCGTCGAGGCATAGCCTTAGGCAGGGTATAGCCCGTAACAACATATTACTATTGGGCCCCTTCTACTACTCTCTACAATCCTCTAACTGTAAGCTAGGGGAGCACTAGACACGACGTAAGCGCGTAATCGGGGTAAGGTCAGTATATACAAGCGTAGGACACCCAATATAGCAGTAAGGCAAGGTAGGTACTAGGTCGAGTTTGCTCTACCGCTTCCTCTAGCCTAGTGTAGCGTGCCGTACAAAAGCAGTTAGAACTAGAGGGCTATAAGGATCGCATTCTTTACTATTATGCTATAGACTACAGTCATGACTATATACACAACTACTGTTCTGTAGCCAAATGTCTATAGAAAACAACAGAATAGAATAGAATAGAAGAGGATGGACCCTAGTAGTAAGGTTGCCTTGTGTGAAAATTAGGGATAAAAAGGAACTAGTGCGCTCTACCTGAAAGACTGCATAAAAGACTGTATAAAAGACTAGAAGACAAAAGTGGATTCAAGTTGTCTATCTCTACCTACTTTTGGGTGGATATTTAATATGTCCTACGGGCCTGCCTAGTAGTGGCACGGTGTCGACCAATTTTCCTACCTCCTACGCATATAGTATACGCGCGCGCCGCGCGCGCCGCGCGCGTTCTTCTCTATCTCTATCTCTATCTCTATCTCTATCTCTATCTCTATCCTTATCCTCCTCCTCCTCCTCCTCCTCCTCCTCCTCCTCTGTAACAGCCAGGTTCCCCTGAACCTGCATAACCTGCATAACCCCTGACTGCCTGTATGCATAGCCGCAGGCCTGTATAAGCTGATCCACCCGGATGGCCGGAGTAGTAAGGTTCCGAAAGGAATTTACCTCGGACCTCGGACGGCCTCGTATATAGTGCGTAGGCGTAGCGCAGGCGTATATTAGTCCACTCGCACCCCTTTATTCGGAAGGGTAAGAATTAGTTTGTACACTTTCCTACGCGGTAGGAAAGAGGACTCTATACATCGCTATACACCCCCCTCTTACATTTCTAATTCTTTAACCTTTCTAAAGGGTAGTGATCTATAGAGGTCCAATCCAATAGCTCTACGACTAACTCGCAACGCACCCGCTACGCAGGTAGGCCGCATTACGGGCGAAGCAGAAGATAACGAACCTCCTTAGGGAGAAGCGTTAGTCTCTACGGAAACCTAGGGCCGCACCTAACCGCAGGCGGAAGCGCAACCTCAAGCGCAACCTCAGGCGCAACCTTACTAACTAGGAGAGGAAGTCCCTCTACGAGAGACTCCCTCTACCTAGCTTAGACTCGTACCCGAGGCGTAGGCGAGACTTATACAACTCGAGCAGGCCAACTATAGGCTACGCGAGGAGATAGCCCTTTAGGCCGCCGAAGCGGAGCATTAGCGGCTACTGCGACAGTACTCCCAAATGAGCCGTACCCCATCGACACGGGCACCGTCTATATTACTCGTACTAGAACAGTAGTCTGACTCCGAGGAGGACGACGTAGTTCGTACGAGCGACCTACGAGTCGCCCGCGACTCGTATTCTACCCGTAGCCCTAAGGTTCGTAAACCGAAGGCTTTTAAGGGAGAAACCGATAAAGAGTATCGCGAGTTTATCCGTAGCTTAGAGATTATCTTTCTTAACAGCCCGCGAGAGTATCGCACCGATACAGACAAGGTGCTGTACGGAATCATATAGCTCGTAGGCGAAGCGTAGGAGACGTAGCATAATAAGTACGATAATAGCAAGCCCCCTAACGGTTATACCTAGAGTGACTTCAAGGAGTGGTTATACAACGTTGTCGGTAACTAGTCGAATCGCCTAATCGGGGTAATAATCGACTACGACAAGGCTAAGCAGGGCCCCGAGCAGGGGGTACGCCACTTCGCCGGTCAGCTTAGCTACTTAGAAGCCTAACTCGGTAACTACACCGAAGCGCAGCTAACTCGCTACCTCCTCGCCAAGTTGAAACCGTCGCTTCGCAAGGATATCGTTAAGGGTTATAAGATCCCTACTAAGCGTGCCGACCTTGTCGCCCTGGCTCGTCGCCTAGAGTAGGCCGACCTTTCCCTTTCCGTCCGTTAGAAGGACGATTATTACGGCCGTCGCGATAACAGCGCGTAGGGCAAACGCAAGCGTACCGAGAGCGACGCACCTAAGCGTCGTGACGACCGTAGCGACCGTAGCAAGAGCCGCAGTGGTCGTAGCGGTGGAGGTAATAGCAAAGCATCCTCCAGCTCTACTAGGTATAAGAACCTTGAGTTTGTTTGTTTGTTTATTCCATTAACGTCCTGTCTGAGTCTATGACTATGTAGGACGGGTAGGGCCCTCTAGAGGACCCTACCGGTCTTATTCGGGTTTCCCCGTTTCTCTTATCTTCTTCTTTCTCTCCACTAAGGGGAGTGTATCCCGTGCCCTAGGAGCTAGGGGCTTAAAACCACTTTTGACGCAAGGAAAGCAAAGCGAGAGTACTAACTAAACCAAGCCCAAACAGCTCCCCCTACCTGTTCCGTTAGTTCC
>JH792478.1:5771-30452 GCA_000291705.1 Sphaerulina populicola P02.02b
AAAAAGAAAAAGAAAAAAGATCAGATGGGTGTTGCCATCCACATAAATACACATCTAGATAAGGTATATCATCTGTCGATGATGCCATGGGAAAGAGAAAACGACAAATGGTCCAAGAGACAAGTCAGTGTGCGTATAGATAGGTACATGTACCTGAGGTACGCTCACAAGACGCAGCTTTGTGTCATCATATGACCCGGCAGCCAGAGTGAGGGCAAGGAAAATCTACTACAGCGGCACATCCTCCATCATCTCGATCGCACCTTCTCGCCCGACGGTCAAAATGACATCTCCGAGGGTCTTGGTTGCGAAGCCGGCTTCACAGTATGCAAAGTAGTACTCCCATTTCTTCTTGAAGATCTCGACTTCCTCTTCGGACATTTTCCTTCCTTGGCGTTCCTGAAATTCGAGCATCAGGGCTGGTCGGATCCGAGTCGCGAAGGACTGCATGAAATTCTGTCTCCACAGCCGCAGCGTCTTCGCGTAGTGGGGACCGATGTTTTCAATGGATTCTGGTATGAGGCGTGGCTGGATTCCTTTCCTCGCGTTGCCGGATCCGGCTCGAATGCTGTCCAGTAATTGTGTAATGGTGGGCAGGTGTCCTCCGGGAAAGATGTAGCGTCTGATGAAGTCGTCTGAGTTCGCATAGCCCACATATCTGCTCTCTGGTATCGTGATACACTGGAAGCATGCCACACCTCCCTCGCTCTTCAGCAGCTGGTCGATGCAGCGAAAGTATGTCTCCAAATATTCTGCTCCTACAGCTTCCAGCATCTCAATCGAGACGACCTTGTCGTACTTCTGCTCCTCTTTCTGAGGCACAGGGAGCGAGCGATAGTCGCATATCAGGACCTGAATGCGATCGCTGAAGCCTTTTGCCGCTATACGTTCGTCCGCAAGCTTCTTCTGCTCTTCAGACAGGGTCAGAGATGTGACTCTGCAACCTGTTTTCTCCACCGCCAAAATCGCGAATGACCCCCAGCCTGTTCCAATCTCGAGAACGTGATCAGAGCTCTTGATCTTACAGTTCCTGATGAAGCGATCGAGTTTGCGGTACTGTGCCTGCTCGAGAGTCTCCTGCGCGCACATGGGGTCTGACTTGGCGAGGAAGATCGGACACGAATATGTCATATCGGGGCTAAGGAAAGCCTCAAACATGGCGTTCGAGATGTCGTAGTGAGCCGAGATATTCAGCTTCGCGTTCGTAAGATCGTTTGTTTTCCTGATCAGACCCGAGATTCGGCCCATGATGTTGCTGCTCAAGGTTGTGCCATTGGACAGGTATTTCTTATTGCTGATGAACAGTTTGAAGAATGCTGTCAGATCCGTACAGCTAACCTCCCCGAGCATGTAAGATTCTGCCAGGCCCATATCTGCGAAGAGGAGTAGCCGGACCCAGAACATGTCCTGGTGTACGATAAGCTCTGAATGGGACTTTGCATACACATTCTTCTCCTGGCTCTCGTCAACGAGGCTGGCGGTTTTCGGCGACCCACACACTGTAGTTGTGCCATCTGTATCCGTGATTTTCAGAGATCCAACCTGTATGTTCCTCAAAAGGTTAATGACCTGACTGCGAGCGATCGATAGGAGTGGCGGATAGATCCACGGCGTGGCATATGAGGCCAATGCGGCCGCACTGCTCTGTAGCATGATTGTAATCTTGAATTTGTGCGGGCAGGCCGAATGAGTGCTGCGAAAGATCTCCTTGCTTTGCGCAGCCAAGCGATGAATCCCAATGTCCCCGGTTCTCTAAGGGCTACTGTAGTCTGTTGGGGCTTCAATCTGGCGACTTGGCCGAACCTGTTATAACCGCCTGGCTCTTCCTGTGCTTCCTCTTATCACAGTCATGCCCATGTATGCCCCCAAAAATAAGAAATTATGGTATACGAAGAAATGTTGAGGGGAGGGGTGCAGACTGCAGACATTGCTCGGACATAACACGCACTCGATGCGACCCGGAAATTGTAAAGTCCAGCAGATGGCCAAAGACCGGGTTGCTCAATCTGAGGTGCGCCTCTCCAGAGGGAGTTTGTTGATTCGCTGACGTCGTTGACTTCTGCACGAGGAATGGTTGCTATGCATTTGACTTTAGTAGCGCCACCATCCTAGCTGTCTTGGCATATGCAAATTGTTGTTTCACGGGACATTATCGATCCAATATTCGTACCTCCATTCCACTCCTCTGGCTCCACGATGTCGATATAGCCCCCGCATACCAACGATTACATCTAGTAGATGGCAGGACAACCTCTCACCTGGAAGAGGAGAAGAGAAGAGAGGCCAGCAAACAGCCATCGCCACCACGTATTGGTCTTATCATCGTGAGCACCGAGAACTACATGTATTACGTGGGACTGCGGTGTTGATCTCGACAGGCAGAAGCTCGGGTCCTGATGAACAGTAACGAACTGATGTTATTACGAGAGTTATAGCCAGAGACCATTGAGCTGCTGGGCCTGGCTCGTCCTCGGATGAAGCTGTTGATTATGTACTTGAAAGCCAGCAACCGAACGAGCTGATCGGGTCAGTAAGAGATCAAGGAATGCCATTGATATTGAGGATATTCTCATGAGACCGAATAGATACAGACCGATCAACTACAGGTACATTTCCCCAGGCTTCGGGGTAGCAATTGGTTCATGCGATCGTGACGCGTTTGAATAACCACCTCTTCACGTGTAGTTGGCAATTGACCCAGGTGAAGACGGGACGTGTATGTGAACGAGGAGATCAGGTAGGGGAAGTATCAGTAAAAAAGGTAGGTAGGTATAGTAGTATCCATGGATGTACCTAAGTCACTGATGTGGTGATAATTGATTTCCATAAAGACGCGAATACGACGCGTCTCTCACGTCTCCATGTACATACCCAGTACATGTACCTACAGTACCTACCTTACTCCTTCAACCACCAAATCCATACCTAGGTAGCCTACCTAGGTACTACATACACCACACCACACCACACCCACAAAAATGCTCGCCCTCCAACCCTCCTCCTCCAAACAACCCGCCTTCATCCCAAACCTCCTCCCCTGCAAAATCGCACACTCAGGACCCATCCCGACCTCCCAGCGTCACTGGAACCCACTCCCAACGCGCTCTCCGAAACACCACCCGGATTCCCACGAAGTCCACTTTCGAGGCCGAAAACTGCACTCCAAACAACTCCAACTGCCAGACAAGTACACGGGGGTGGTAGCGCAGAAGACGGAGCGGAGGTTGTTACCACCACAAGGACCACAAGGACCACAAGGACAACGAGATGAGATCGAGGCAGATCAGGATCAGGATCAAGACGAGGAAGAAAATGAGGAAGAAGATATACAACTACCAATAGAAGTCCAAATTCTCGAGACAAATGGGACGTTTGATCACGTAGAGATATGGGCTCACGAGGCAGTTCCCGAGGGAGAAGATGTATATGTGAAGGGTATAGAGGAGTGGATTGGGTTTGCTGAGAGTGTAGGTCTATCCGTCGTCCGTCGCCTGTGGCTAACATCTGATGAATGCTGACATGGAAGGTCACGCATAGGTACATGCTTACGATACAGGTATCATGACACAGTCGACGTGATGGGACCTCGATTGTGCGAGTGACGAAGCGAGGAAGCATGCGTACATGACGGACAGCTACCTAAGGTAGTACTTATGTACCTACTGGTAACTTACGCACTTGGGACTTACGCAGAGAGAGTGTAGGAAACAAAGTGCTTATATTCACGAGCTCACACGAGGATATGATGACACAAGGAGCTCATATTATCGTTCTTTCTTTCTATGATGAGAATGCATGAAGCCCCAAGATGGCTATGGTGTCCGCCATAATCATCACCCTCTCCCCCACCATAGCCCCATGCAATGCTGCTGCTTTTCGGAAACGCCTCTTTTCGTAGCACATGTCTGTCACTGGTATTGGGCATGTTACAAGAAGTAATCTGGCGTTCGGCGAGAGACCATGGGCTCGCCAGCGCGTGGGCATGGGTCGAATTGCAGGCTAGAAAAGGAAAGGTCAGTCAGATGGAGAGCGCAGGCGATGAGGGGAAGATACGTACAACGTATACTTCAAATGTTCATCAATCTCCATGATGGCGGCTTGATTACCACATCGGTAGCAGTAGTTGGGTGCTGGTATCGGCGTCAGTACATGCCTCGCACAAACTTCACTCCTATTCCGTGCTCACCCGAAAATATAGTAACCACATTGCGGTCCTGACTCCAGTTGTACCCTTCCATGACCAATTGATGCGCTCTCGCCACAAGAGTGAGCCCGTTGTTATGGTTGAACGCTTCGCTTATGTCCTGTCCAAACGTGTAACCAGCACCTCTGGGACTGATACCCCATCCGCATCTGTCATCTGGATCCGACCAGAGTAGGTCACACATGGGGCCCTCATGCGGCACTTCCTGGATACGGTCAAGTGCTCGAATGTTATCTAGCGTGTCGATGCTCGGCGAGAGACCCCCGTGCAAGCAGAAGATCTGGTTGTCAATCAGAGCAGTGAGTGGGAGGTAGTCAAAAAGATCGGTGAAGAACTTCCAGACGTTGGCGTTGCCGTACTTGCGGAGGCACTCGTCGTAGAAGCCATATACTTGAGTGATTTGTCTCGACTCGTGGTTACCACGCAGAATAGTGATGCGCTGGGGATAGCGGATCTTGAGCGCAACCAGGAGCGTGACAGTCTCGACTGAAAAGTACCCACGATCAACGTAGTCGCCCATGAAGAGATAATTGGTGTCTGGATTGGGACCACCGATCTTGAAGAGCTCCATCAGGTCGTGAAACTGGCCGTGGATGTCGCCGCAGACTGTGACTGGGCATTTGACAGGCTGCACATTGGACTCGTCCTGGAGCACTTCGCGCGCCTTCTCGCATAACCGCCTGACGTCGTCCTCAGCGAGCTGTTTGCAGGTCATAAGTGACTCGATCCAGCCATCGAGAGTTGGTATCGTCGGCGGGTCGATGGGCGTGCCCAAGCTATGCTCAATCTTGCCCACATCCTCCATAGCCGTGTCGCCCATTGCGGGCTGCTGCCTCAAAGCGGCAGCCTCCGCCATTTTTGCGGTCACAATGTGGTCGGCGGTGTAAGTGGAGCTGGCCAGGGGTTGTGATCAAACACAGGAGGAGCTGGCCCTTCGGGGAGGAGGGGGGGAGGAGTGGTGTTGGGTGGTGGAAGTGGGCGCAATGCGGCGAGGGCGTCTCGATTCCAGGGTGCGGCAGTGACGTTCACGTGGTAGAGCAGCTCGGCGATCGCGTTGTGGAGCTCTCAGGTCATGAGAGGGCTTTGCGCAATATATGTGCTGGTGCTGTGTGCTATGATGCAGCGAGGTCAAAACAATGAACAGAGAGTGTTTCGTCAGAGGCAGGAACTGGAGACTTGGCGCTCCCAGAGAGACACGCGACACCAGGAGGAAGCGCTGCACAACACTCGAAGTGGACCACGTGAAAACAGACTCGACACTTTGACGCAGCGGAGTGATGAACTAATTACACCACGTTTGTGGTATGCGTATGTCTGAAAGCGAGGAAAGCTGCGAATCTCCATCCCAACACTATAGTAGGTACATGTACCAGGTACCTACGAACCAAATACTCAGCACTCGGAAGCCGATGCCCACTTGAACCATCACATCAGTTTCCTCCCTTTGCCCTTTCCCTTGGCCTCTGGTAATCCTGGAAACGCGTCCTCGTCGCCATCAGCCTGTTTGCTCTGCTCTTCTGCCAGGCTTAACTGAATGGCGAAGTCCAGATCGCTCAGTTCAGCTGCTTGACTAGAGCCCGCCAATGCCGGCGAGGGCCTAGGAGACTGTTGTGCAGATGGTGCACGCTTGTTCTTCGGCTTCGCATGTCTGATAGGAATTTCATAACCGGCGGGCGGCGAGGTGGCCAGGCTCTGCCGAATTGCTTCAGCAATGTCTGCATCAAGCTCATCTTCCGTTTTGGGTGTTGGTCGGTGCGGAGAAGGGCTTTGCGCTGGAGTAGCCGCGACGCTGCGCTCAACGCTACTAGCTACGATGCTGTTCGAGACACTGGTATCAGAAGCTCGACGAGCATGGTCTCGCTCAAATGCTTCTTGACTCAACATTGCAGCATACGCAATCATCTCTTCTTCACTTCCATCAAGTAGATTTGTGCCGAAACGACCAGCGATCCGTTGGGACTCCTTGTTACGTTGCTCCTTCTCACGATGAAGCTCGAACTTCTCGGACTCGATGTAGTTGTTAAGGTTGCTACGCGTGGCGCCTGAAAACCGCTCCATGGCCGCATTGCTTCCTCGTTCAGATCGGCGAAGCCGGCGTTTGTTCGACTTGTATTGGTCTGCAGCAGAGGAGCTATAAGCCCAGTACAGCAAGTGCGTGCCAAGAGACACAATACCGCGTAGTATGGTGGGATCTGGGTCGAGATAGATGGCGCCTGCTGCGAACAGATTGATACCAACACCTTGAGGACTAGCCTGAGCTTGGAGCAGCCTGCGACGCGCACGGGAGGAGAACTTTGAGTTAAGCGTACGGACGGGCTGCATTTCCGAGGCGAGTACGTCCCAAGCTTGCACGAGACCATCATTCCCGCCATGCACAAGGCACAAAGAGGAGAGGGCTAGGCAAGATATTTCGGGGGAATCCGTATGTATGATGCGAGATGGATCAATCGTGTTCGTCGTGTCCACTGATCGTGCAGTAGAGGCACGCATATCCCATACGATAACAGTGCCAAGTTTGGTGCCAATGGCGAACATACGAGCACGCTGACCCGGCACGTCTGATGAAGACACAGCAGAGTCGGGAGCTATCATCGGCGTGTAAGAAGGCGACGAGGCTGCAGATCTGCCGGAGAAGCCAAGTAGGGGGTCTTCGGAAGCGGTTTGGGTAGCGAAGGTCGATCGATCAATTGTCGTCGCTAAAATCTCGACATGCTTGATCCCGCCCATGGAATAATCGGTAGTCCGCCACTCTTCAGCCATAGGCCTAGGTGTGGAAGCTCCATCAAACTCATCGTGGGCAAGAGAGGTGCTCAGCAGCCCCAAAGAAAAGCCCGTAGCAGGGTTTGTGACGGGCGATGGGGAACCACCAAACATAGATGGCGGCGTGGAGGCTTCTGTGCTGGCAGAAGTCAGGTTTGGTGGCGAAACCGTTTGCGAGGCAGCACGGTCTTGAACGCGAAGACGACTGTAGCGCCTCACGCTGGCAATGCTGCCCTCCTCCCTTGCGCATCCAAATACCACGATGTTCTCGCCCGCATTATTGCCGTCGTCGCCAGCAAAGTCGACTTCAAGCACGCGGCGCATGTCCCAGCCCGCGCATAAGCGCTGAAAGTCTTTGGGCTTTCGTCGCATGAAGGCCTCAATTTCTTGGGTCTCAGCCGAGATTTGTCCAGTGCTCAGGCACATGCCATTCCAAGAAGAGCGCGGCGAGTAGCTACCATCAACGCTCCCATCTGCGTACGGGTCCACTTTAGCGATACGTCTGCTTGGTTCGACGGTGTTCCAATAAACAGTGCGCCCAGTCTGCCATGCCATCCGCTCAATAGCCTCGTCATCGAGTCGGGTGCCACGGTCGAGATGCAGCCGCTTGGGAAATTTGGTCAGATAGAAAACTTCACCCAGAGCGTTCAGCACAACAACCCAAATTCGGTTCTGTGCCATCCGATTCAAGGTATGCTCGTTGTCGACGGCGATCTGAATGATTGGCACGCCAGGACTAAGCACCCAGCGAGCCGTCATTTCGCCACGACTGTATCTCTGATTACGAGTGCTACCACTGCTTGAGGCACCAAGGCTATATGCCGTGAGCACACCAAGTGAAGATCCAGAGAAGAGCCCGATCAGGCCGTCTGTAAGACTGGGCACAGCAGCAGATTTCGCGATCCAAACTGCAGTGACGGCTTCATTGTTCGATGCGATCCTCGGGATCCCAAGCTCATGGACAGTCACCGCAGAAGTGGGAGTCAAAAAGCGGCCGCGCATTTCCTCGGTGGAACGATAATAGACCATGCCGCCAGGAGCGCCTTCACCAACAATCATGCCATACGGTTGACTGACGTCCATAGAGTTGGGCAGTCCCACCACCTCGCCAGGACCGAGCCCATATTGCGCATCCCCTGGAAACCGATCGGCGAACTGTGAAAAGATTTGCGGATCTGTGAGACCCCAGCTATCAACTTTCGCAGCGTTGGGATCACTACTGGTAGCAGTCCCAAACTCGTCCGCTCCATGTGCAAAGCGGGGCAGCTTTTTGTTTGTCGCAAATCCGAATGTGGCGTGAATATGGTTAATGGTAGTGTAGAGCTGCGAATTATACATGACGGTCGGAGCAACGGTCTGAGTCCGAGTGGCATGGGAATTGGCTGCCTGCATCGGCTTACCGCGAGACAAGGATCGCAGCAGCCTTGTTCGCATAATGTACTCGCTTCGCCATGATGCCAAAGGCGTAAGACGCGTAAAAGCACGTCTTTCGGACTTGACCACAGTCTGAGCATCGCTGTCGTTTTCAAGTAGATCGCCATTGATAGAATCTGACCCGGGGAAGAAATGCGAGAACGCCGTTCGCCACGCGTGAGGTCCTGTAACTAGGTTGTGAAAACGCTTTGAGACAAGCGAGACGCATGCAAGATCATTGGGAGCAAGTCGGGCCAAAGCGTGGGTCAGGACCTCTGCACTAATCAGTGGGGCCCATTTGGCATATGCTGTGATCCCAATCGCTTACCGTTTGGGAGGTCCTGAATAGGAGAGCTCTTATCCCCGGGATTTCGAGGTTTCTTGATGACCTCAAATGCAGGTCCTTCTCTCTTCCTGACAGGCGGTGTAGACGCTTGTTCATATTCCAAGACTCGGTTGCGCGCCGGCGGCGAAGGCGTACCCCTCGCGCTCAACCGCTTGACAGAGCTCGCGCTGACTGTGCCGTCGTCTGCTCTTTCCTGCAATGATGCTGCGAGCGCAGCGTCAAGCGCGAACTGCTCTTCTCCGCTAGTCGTCTCTGCATTGGCTGGTGACAGAGCGACTGCGGGTTGGTCGTCGTGGAGAAAGCCATGTTGGGAAGTCGGCGAATTTTGCTCGATAGAACTCTGGATTGTGGCTGTTGCAAGTGGTGTAGGCTCTGGAAGCATAAAATGGATGGTGGTGGTGGCGGGTTCTCTGAGGACTGAGCCAGTGATGGTTCAGTCAAGGGCGGCGCGAGTGGGCTTGCGAGTGCGTGTGGCGTGTTGGTCGTAGTCAAGAGAGAGATGGGCAAGGAAGGGCAGGCAAAGGATGTGGGAGATAGGTACATAGCTGGTTCCACAGGTTCTATTCTGGTTCTAGTGCGTCGATCCTCGCGCCTCAGGCTCGACAAGTGGCAAAACTGATGACTGCACCCGTGTCCTGCCTTTCATATTTCACATCACGAGGTGATTTCCAAGGCAATGAAAGTGCCCATTGCGAACTCATTCGCACCAAGAGCGCGCGCCTGTCAAGCCCAACCACGCGTCATGCACCGCTCTGCACAGGGCTTGTTACTTCATCAACTCGGTACAAAACGCGGCGCTAGTCGTATCAGCACTTCGGGATGCATTTGAGGCTCAAGTACGATTGCCACTTCAACATTACATGTAACATGTATAGCTGGTGTAATTAGGGCGGCATGTCATAAGATGCTGGAGAATTGACCTTCTAGCTCTACAAATCGTCCGTGGAGCAATTAGGGTGAACAACATATATTGTTTTCTCGGTCCTCTCCAGGCCAGTACCGTCTTCTTCAGCGAGACCTTCACCTTGCACTTTCATGAGCACGTTGTTCTGCCAGCAGTTAGTACCCCATGAACTTCAGCAGGAACCTTTCGCGATGACTAACCTTGACCATACGCTTCAAGACCTTCTTTGCTAGGCTCTTTTGTGCAGAGAGGCCTTCGGTATCATGAATCTCTTCTTCCACTTGTTCAGTATACCATTGGAGTAGTTCCGTCTCCTCGACGCCGTCTTGCTCCTCGTTCTGATCTTGGTTGACCCGCTTCAATAGCAAGGTCTGGATCTTGATGAAGTCGTCGAACTTGATTTGAGTCTTCGGCCGTGATGGTGCGGGTGTTTGCGAGGCTCTCGTCCTTGCAGGCGTAGCAGCGTCGCCTTGCTCGTTGCCATCCATCGGTGCGTCTTCGTCCTCGGCTGGAGCCGCACCGGCTTCAGTATCTTCTGCAGCGGTAGGCTCTTCATCGTCTTCGAATTCGACGTCGTCCTTCTCTACACTGATAATGCTCTGTTGCAGGAGCTTGAAAGCTTCGTCGACAAAGTTAGGGGTAACTTCGTCAACACAATTTGCCTTAGCGATCGCTTCACTGAGACGAATAAGCGACTCGAGCTGGCGAACAGTGATCCGGTACGAGTTGCGACCAATACCACCTTGTGCGTCGTCTGCTCGTAACTCCTTGTACTTCTGCACGAGATATTGTCTTGCTTGTTCAGTGAACACCGGTTGAAAGAGACGTGCGAAGCGAATATATCGTTGTAGTTGTTCGGTGCTGAATTCTGGCTCAATGGCGTCGTCTTTCTTCTGGTGAAGACCTACGATATGCTTCGCAAGATGTTCATCAACATCTTCGTTGCATTCGTCGAGTACGACGTGAAACAAGTCGAAACGCGACATGATTGGAGCACTCATGTTGATATTGGCGCGTAGCGTTGTCTTTCGGTTATAGCGACCGCCGACAGGATTGGCAGCTGCAAGAATGGACGTACGAGCATTCAATGTTGCCTGAATGCCCGCTTTGGCAATCGAGATTGTTTGCTGTTCCATAGCTTCATGGATAGCCACTTGATCCGCAATATCCATCTTGTCGAACTCATCGATAGCGCAGATACCGTTGTCCGCTAACATAAGAGCGCCTGCTTCAATAGTGAATTCGCCCGTCTCCTCGTCTTTGACCACGGCAGCCGTCAAACCAGCAGCAGAAGAAGCCTTGCCAGAAGTGTACACAGCCCGTGGTAGGAAAGAGCATACGTACTTGAGGAATTGAGACTTGCTGGTGGATGGGTCTCCAACAATGCAAATGTTGATGTCGCCACGTAGCGCCATGCCTTCCGGAGTAGTCTTGCTGACACCACCCATCATCTGCAGAAGCAATCCCTTTTTGACGATGGTATGACCATATACCATGGGCGCAAGCGAATCAACAAGTCTCATGTAGATATTGTCTGATTGTACCATGTCCCGCAGCTCGTCGATTTCTGCAGGAGTAAGCGTGTCGAGATACTCCTGCTGTGCCTTCTCGCCACTCACGCCATCTGAGCTGTCAACGTTTTGCGCAAGCGAGCTCATGAGGTTGCCAGCCTGACCCTTCAGATTTTGGCTAGAATGCCGACCTTGCGTCGAAGTGTCAGGAGTAAGCATATTGGCAAGAAAGGCCATCCGGTAGGTGAGATCGCGTACACCAAGGGCCTTTAGTCCAGACACGCCGGCGCCTCCGGTATCAGAACCGCGTGGGGCTTGTGTGTCGCGAACGGCTTGTACTCTCATACCCGGGACTCTGAATTGGCTCACGTCGGGTACTACAATCAGAGTACCAGTGAATATGCATTTCTCTCCAGCCTTTGCACGATCGACCATTTCTCCTCGCAGGATGACTTCCATGGTTCTCGGCATGCTACCGGTCGGAATCTCGGAACTGTTCTCCTGAATCTTGACTTTCTGCCAGTCAATGAACGTACTCTGGCGAATGTCGAGTCGCCAGCCTTGCCGATTCCCGCATGTTGCGTTCGGGCACTGCGTTGGCTCCGAGTACTTGAAGATCTGCTCCACATCTGGTACGAGACTATTGCAGACTTCGCAGATGAATGTTGCCAGATGAAGTTCGGGTCGAACTTCTGACGTCCTTGTCACTGTCCCGGAAATCGAGACCAGCTTGCCGATCTGTTCAGTCCTGAGCTGGCGCACTCGAGACACCAGAGGTAGGTTGTAGAATGCAAGGGTAAATATCTTGTCCGTTTGTTGGTTCGGGGTCTTGTCATTGAGATTGCCCTCATCGTCCTCACTGATGCTCTGTGTAGCTTGCGACGTGTCTGTTCTCGCGGTCGTGGAGCCAGGCTGTCTGTGCATGCGATAGTACTGAGGCTCATACTTGGCAATGAGACTATTCAAGGCACGGAGCATGTATGGCTGAAAACGATAGAAGTCCCCCTGTATGGCGTTGGCGAGGATGCCTCGCTCGTGGTCCATGAGATGCGTGAAGTCGACATAAAGTGTAGACAGACCGAACTGCGCGAGGCCGTGAACTTGCGCAATGTAGTACTTGTTTGTCGTCACTGCACTCGATATTGGCTGTGCTGATGGTGTAGGGTCTTCCGTGAAGTTCTCCAAGAAGCGCTCGAACTGTATTCCTAGTGTCTCTGCCGTCGTGTCGACAACTGGTGGTATATCTCCCGCGCCTGTTGCTGCTCGCCTCATACCACGTCTTCCCACTACTTCGTCGTCTGCAAAGCCATCGATGTCGCTGCCCATGCCCGGTGTGCTGACCGATGGAGGTCCTCGAGGTGTGCCCGTGCCTCTCGGTCGTGATGAAGAACGGGCCTGCCGTCTTCGCCCTGCAGATGCATCGCTTCGTGGCTCTCGTGGAGTAGGCGCATTGTCGGAGCTCATGGCCAGATCCATGATGGATGACATGATGATGGAGATGCTAGTGCAGTGGTCTTGGTGAGGAAAGGAGAGTGTTGAAGTCAGGGAGCAGGGCGCGCCAGACAAACTTCAGCCTTCTCGCCTTGACGCGTCGCGACCACCACTGCCCACGCGTAGAGTGCGTGCAGGCGCTAGTGTCCATGGATCCCTGCATTATTTATCGGCCAAGCCTCCAGGGTCAAGGATCCTAGGAGGTAGGATCCATTGTTCCTTCAAGAAGTCGAACCATTATTCGACACTTTTTCAACACCGACTTGTCACCACTCCAATCCACGATTGCTCACCCAGTGCTCCATTACGATGACCGCGACCACGACCATGACGCAAACAGCGTCACCATCTTCAGCAGAAAACATCTTGCGGCTGTTTCCCGAAATCAACACGGAGCTCGCAGCTCAAACCCAGTCCGCAACACAAGATGCCGACCTCGCTGGCTACGACGAAGAGCAGATCCGACTCATGGATGAAGTCTGCATTGTGCTGGATGACAATGATATTCCGATAGGTAGCGGCTCGAAGAAGATGTGTCATCTCATGGAGAACATCAACAAGGGATTGCTGCACCGCGCATTCTCCGTCTTCCTCTTCGATTCGCAGAATCGTCTTCTACTGCAGCAACGAGCCTCTGAGAAGATTACGTTTCCTGATCTCTGGACCAACACTTGTTGCTCGCATCCACTAGGAGTGCCTGGCGAGACAGGTTCTACACTGGACGCTGCAGTCATGGGCGTGAAGCGAGCAGCGCAACGGAAGCTCGATCAAGAACTTGGCATCAAGGCAGAGCAAGTTCCCATTGAGAAGTTCAACTTCTTGACAAGAATACACTATCTCGCGCCGAGTGATGGCAAGTGGGGGGAGCACGAAGTGGATTATATTCTTTTCATCAAAGCAGATGTGGACGTGGTCCCGAATCCGAATGAAGTGCAGGCCACCAAATATGTGTCTCCAGATGAGCTGAAGGCAATGTTCGCAGACGGCAAGCTTGCGTTCACGCCATGGTTCAAGCTCATCTGCGAGAGCATGTTGTTCGAGTGGTGGCAGCATCTGAACAGTGGACTGGACAAGTATCTGGGCGAGACTGAGATCAGGAGGATGCTGCCTGCGAACGTCACAGGTGCGCCCAAGCCTATCGTATGATCGAGGAACTTGTGCGGTGTTATTATGCTTGGGATGCATGGGATGCATGGTTTATGGACGTACACGAGCTGTTGAATATACCAGAGACCGACAGAATCTCAAGCCATCGCGTGATGCCATGAATACCTACGAACATGAGCAGAAATTGACCGAATCTGATCTTTTGAATTTTGAGGTGAGGTCTGTAACTCCTTCCCTTCTGAACGCAGTAGCTCCTTCCATTCGCCCGCACGGCAGCCTCGAGGCTTGGGTGTATGTAGCGCATTGAAGTGTAAGGTACATTACTGTAATCGAGCTTCGTTCAACTTTCACTGCTACAGTAAACGCGCATCCAGGCCAAACACCTGGCGACTGGCCTGTTTTTGTGCTCACGGGCGTGCCCAGCAACATGACACCCCTTGCGCAGCGACCACTGCCGTTACCGTCTGCAATCACGTACGGAAGAAAGCAGAGGAAGTTGATACCTCTCGCAGGGAACCATTTCATTCGATCAGATTCACACAAAACACCGCCTGATGACGGTGACGAGAGGCACAATGCTCCGCGCCGCGTTGTCTGGGGCAAGGTATATTCCGCGAGAGAGCCAGATCCTGATGATGCGCCGCTTTCCGAAGACGAGCTTGAAGCGGTATACGGTCGCGATGCAGTTCCCACGTCCTCATCGCCCAGACACCTGCCTACTGTCAGCGAAACAAGCCCCGAGTGTTACGCTGGAATGACTGTCAATTCGCCCAGGAGAAGACGCATCCCGCAGCCGACGTCTCGCGTGAGACGCGCGATGGCGAGCCTTCGTGCATCTCCAAGCAAGGCCTTCGATGTAAATACTCGGCGGAAGCGAATGATTCTCCAGACGACACCGACACTCAGTCATGACGGTAAAATTGATAAACAAGGTATTGCCAAGCCCACCCATCATGTCCAAATGGCCTCGCGGTCGTCAGCCATGATATCAGAGTCTTCTTCAGGCGGCAATATCCCAACGCTAGCTCCTTCGACAGCGGCTCAGAAAGTCATACATCAGCCCTTGGGAAGCCTGCCAGTCAACGAGCTCCTCCTGGCGCGGTCGGTTCATCGTGCTGAAGTTACATGTGATCGTTCCAGCCCGCCTGGCGTAGATGCGCAAGATACAATAGAGCCTAGTTCTACGGCAGTGAAGCGAGCGGCATCCGCAATCAGCGACGACGAAATGCCCCAACTCAGAGCTCCGCTGACTTCAATCCGAAAACGCCTCAAGACACCCAAGTCTGCTCACAAGTCTGTGGTGGCTTTGCGGAAGAAACATGATGCTCGCAGCCCTTTCTCTAAGATTGCAGAGAAAAGTCTGAAGCCAGGAGATGGATTCGAGATATCAGAGCTCAAAATCGCCAATTCAGGGCCAGCAATTGAACGGCGCCGAAAGTTCAAACCCCTTCCTCTTAGCTTTTCTGCTCTGACTATCAGCTCTGGACCATTACCTGATGTTCAATTCAAAGCCAGTGGCCTGGAATGCAGGGTGGAGCATTCGCGTGACGGCGATGCCTTTCTGGCAGACGATGAGCGAGCGGCTTCAGAGGAAGCCTCGCGCGAGAGTAACACTCCAGACGGACAATCACAACATCCGGGCGTGAGTTTCGGCAATCGTGTGCTAGACGAGATGGTAGCGCAGCGGTTATCTTCCGTCTCCGCTCCCAAGCGTGTCTATTCAATATCGTCAGGCGATGAAGAAGATGACGACGGCAAGGAAGATGACTGGGACCAGTCCGAAGAGGAATCAGACCCAGAAGCTGATGAACAATTTACTGAACCTGACAAGGTGCAGTCTCCCGATAGGAGCCATATGAGCAATAGGCACCTCTCCGGTCACTTTGTTCACCAGCATAACTCGGCTCATTCCAAGTTTTCTATCGAACTTCCTCGCAATGCTGGCGTGACACTCGACTTCCGCAAGCATACTACGCCTGGTTCAGTGTCTGAAATATCATCTCGACGGCACCTGGTTGAATCTGACGAGCATATTTTCGATGGACCCTATGCCAGCGATCAGCCCGTGCCACGTCAGACCATTGGTCGTGAGAGGGTGGAACGGCCAATGAAAGTCACCAGGTTTGCGGAACAACAGGCGCCAGTGACACCGCATCGGCCACGATCGATCTTAAGGTGTAAGCCTCCGATCGTTCAGGAGAGTGATACGGGAGCTGAGCATACGTCTACGAATACCAGGCTCAACAGCTCATGTATATCACAAGAGAGCGTGTACTATAACGCTACCCCAGAAGAACCAGCTGAGAGCAGTGAGCCGTTGTCGCCAGCTTACGAGACGGAAAGTGGGAAGTTCAGCAACGCGTTCAAGCTCGACCAAGGCCGCTATTTCAGCAACGCGGCGCGCATGCTTCGAGACCAAGCCCTTCCTAGGCCGCGCGTCATCAAGCAGCGCTCGAGCGAAGCCCGGAGAGCCAGCTATCTCCGCCAGCGGGAAGTGTTTGTGCCTGGCAGTGATGCTGTCGTGCTCGAAACGTCCACTGCTGTGCGTGAAACCTCACTCGGCCCAGCGGACCATACGAACTTCAGCAAAATGGACATACTGAAGCGCACTTCGAGTACCATGTGCACTCCTAGTCCTCCGAGAATCTCTCGAGACCTGAAGACCCTGACCAGGACGGTGAGTATACAGCATGGGACACTCAGTCAGTCTGTGCGGAGGAGGCCAACCCTGCCATTTCAGTCACCAGTGAAGAAGTCCACAGAGAGTCACGCGCAGTGACTGAAGTTAAGGGTCATCGTGGAGATAGTCTGAGCCAGGTAGGAGAATGTGCTTGCAAATTTGGGTTAGCATCTGTACGATTACCCATGTCCGGTCGAGCAGCATTCTGTCGTGTTGTCTACATGTAGCTCTAGCTCTTGCAATGTCACCTGTCCATATCTTTCGCCACATGACGCAATGCCAGTCCAGTTTTATCTCCTCTACATGAGCTCTTGCAATGTCAACTACAGTATCCAACCCCCAAGAACCTCAGTATCGCTTTTGACGGCGTATCTAATCCTAATCGGGCAGTAAGAAGACCTGGCTAGCGGGAAGCGACACATCCGAAACTGTTACAAGTACATACATATATCGCGAACCTGCCTACTTAGGCTTTGGGATGTCTTTTTATCAGTCAGGTGGGTGCTGACGGAGGGGAAGTGATGGTCGTCGAACTCAAAAGAAACTTGAAGTGTGTTTAAGGTAGGAGTTAGCGTGTGTGAAGAAAGTACCGGTACCTTCTTCCCGGGAGAAACTTGGAACTTTGTACCCTTTACTTGTGCACCTGCGTTTTCTCCAGGGCCACCCGGAAACACCATTTTTTCTGAGGGAGAGAGGCAGGTACATTTAGTGACTTACCTTGTCAGCTCATCTCTGCCGCCGGCCTTGCGTGTATTCATTCCGGCAATGTAATTTTCGTGATGAATTCCCGGTTGCAATTGTCGTAGGACACACCGAGTCGGGACGGGAGTTCAGGACCCTGAGAGGGACAGTTCGTGGTAGCTCAAAAGCTTATATTCTTCCCCTTACCCACATATAACGCAGCGACATGAATACCTCTGCCACTGCGCATCGCTCTACATGGAAATACTGAGTGCTTGAAAGGATGCCGGACAGCCCGGCTGTAGCGCACCTCTGTGTTGGTCGCTTTTGTTGGGTGGTCATCGCTCTGGTCCTGCGGAGTGTTTTGGTTACCTCAAATCTTGACTCATCAAGTTACCTACGACCCAAGGGAACCTCCTCCAGCTTCTTTGGTTCGTGCTGCGCATACTTTTGCAAGATGATGCGTTCATTGTACGCTTGGCTCATGCTCTAGCCGTCCCGTTCCGCCTCAGAGGGTACAAGTACTCTCTTTTCTCTCTCGCTCTTCTTCTTCTCTTCTCTCTTCTCATCATTCAGAACTGCATTTTTTACAAGCCCCGCTTGTTCATTCAACAACAGCAACAACCACAACAACAAACGGTAAGTCTTTCTCCACAGCCTCACAGTCTCTGCACTCATCAGAACATGGTCGTCGTCCTTTGCACTGTGCTAACGCTTGCCACAGACGACGCACAAGATGTTCTTGTGCACAGAGAGATGGGGTGGCTACAGGCCAGACTTTGCGGTCATCCACTCGCATAAGTATGCACCTCCTCCCACCGCATGCATACCAACATCTGCTGACCCTGCTGTGCAGTGCTCGACTCTAGTGGTATCAGCATTATCGCGGTAGATACCGTGCCTGGCGTGCACGCCACCGCAGCTAGATGCTGCTCGCGTTTTCTTTTGTTTCTGCTTTCTGGCGTTTGGCGTTTGGTTTCTTTTGTTTTTGGGGTCTGGCGTTTGGCGTTTGCTTTCTTTTGCTTTTGGGTTCCGGGGCGTTTGGCGTTTTTCTTTCTTTCTGGGTTCTGGCGTTTGGCGTTTGGCGTTTGGCGTTTTGCTTTTGGGGTTCGGAGAGGTTGTATGGCTTGAGCCTGGGGCAAAAGAGTCGGCCCCCGAGGTCAGATCAAGAGGGGGGCGCCGCGCGACTGGCAGGCACCTTCTCGTGGTGCGCGGTGTGAGTAGCCCGCTGGGTGAAACCAAGACCTGCCTACCTTCGTGTTATGTAGTCCTACAGATACCTGTTTGCTTCCTACTTGCTATCCTATTGCCGTTCGAGGCTCGTTTTTGCACACGCATGGCGACTGTCTTCTCCCATCCTGTCTCCTCTCCATATGTCTTTTCTTCTCTTCATCCTGTCTCCTCTCCATACAGTCTTCTTTCCATACAGTCTCTCCTCCACATGATCTTCTCTGCTCTCCATGCTGTCTTATTTCCATGCTGTCCTGTCCTGTAGTCTTTGTACAGGACCTTACCTTGGTGACAGACTGTACGCAAGTAGGCCACCATGATTACCGTTGTCCGAACAGACACGCTACGCTGCGGTCTCCTGCTGTCCATCTCTTTCTAGCCCGCCAGCTCCATGTCCCTCATCAACTGTCGCATCTCCTGCCTGTGCCTGGCGAAGCTGTTTCTGCGTCAATGTGCTGGTGCAAGACTTCGAGGCGCGCGGAACCCCTCCAGTCGTTCCATCGTAGAGTAATCACCCTCGCCTCATGCTCCGAACGGCAACCTCTTCGTCTTGCCCTCGTCACAATGGAAGTACGTCGAGAGAGACCCGCGGGATGCGAGATCTTCGATGACTAAGCAGGCATAAAAAGTTCCTGCAACTTTCGCGACATGCAGCAAGCAACCCGATCCGACACATTCGACACATTCGACACATCTGGTCATGTCTAAACGAGAACGGCAAGAAGATGGCGGCGAGAGAGCGCCAAAGAGAGCGCGGGCGGAGCACCAGCCAGCGCAAGTGTTCGAGGTCGAATATGCGCGAGACCTCCAGCGATATCTCGTCTTTCGCCAAGACGCAGAGCAACAGCAACTGCTGAATGGCATCGCATCCTTCAAGGCATTCCTGGAGAGCATTCTCTATCACAAGGCAGAAGAAGATCGAGGGCGGCAAATATCGATTTTGCGAGAATACTTGGAATCGCAGAAGCCGCCCGATCCCAAGGACACGGAGCATCCATTTCTCACGCAACTCTGGCAAGCCTGGTCTTTTGCCAATCAGAGTAACAAGGACTATCTGGCGTCCAGAGTGTGTGCTGTGCTCGCGCTTCTGCTTAGAACGCTGTCTGGTATCCTCGATCTCCGAGACTATGGACTCTTGTTATGCCGCACCGTATTGCAGCATCAGCACCTGCGGCTGGTGAAGCGATGCTTGGACGGGCCCAAGCACAAAGACTTCATCATCTCGCCATCATTGAGACTGCTCATCGAGGTCACCACGTTCGATGGCGGTGTTATTACACGTGAAGTCTACAAGCGCCGAGAGCACACATTCGATGTGGCCACGATTCGTCGAAATCTGGGCCTGGTCAAATTTGACATGTCAGAGGACGAGGCTCGCAAGAAGCCTTCGATCCGCATCTTGACAGTGAGGTACATCTTGGCTTTATTCAAGTATCTGCATGAAGGAGGGAAGTCGGACATTCTCAAGAGCAAGCCTATCTGCAATGCGCTCTTCCAGTTCATCCACAATGATCCTGCCGACATTGTCTCGGAACTCCTTGCCACAGTGGAGCAGAACGTGCTCAAAGACGAGAGTGTGCCTCGCCACTTGAAAGCTGCGCTGTTGATCCCGCAAAATCTCGAGCGGATAACTGCTATCGCCACTCGAACTGAAGGACACGCTGCTGCCGATCGAGCATTCACCTGGCTGCACTCAGTCTGTAGCAAAGAATCGTATGGCATCCTGAGGCAAAGTAGCTGGTATCCTCCGGGCACTACAGAATCGCGTTCCAAGCGATCGGACGTTAGCATGGACCTGGGACTGGATAGCCTGGAATTGCACGACGATGGTGAGCCTATCGACGTTCGGAATACCACTTTATTGACATATATTCTCACACTACGAGCCCATTGCGACGAGCGAGAGCGCGAGCTATTACTCAAATGTTTCACCTCTGCGCCAGAGTTGGTCGCAGCGTACTTTGCGAACAGCAAGCTACAGCTTGACCCGAAGCTTTCCAATACTTGGATTGGTTATGCATCGCTCATATTTGAGGTCGTCAGCCTCACAACGCCTGTCAACTTCGGCGTGAGGGACGAGTCTCTTTCGAATCCGCCACAGACCATCATCATGATTGAGAATGTGCTCCCCAAGCCAATCACTCTACAGGTGTTGAATCGCTGCCTGAGCCAGAATGAAGACCTCATTACGTTCTTTGCAGTACGGCTTCTCGTGGTATCGCTACAGAAACTCAGGAGCGTCCTGAGATCATTGCATCAGAGCCGGGAGCGTCAATTATGGCAAGAAGCGAAAGACCGACTTATCGAGCGATTTGTCGACAGATCGCCAAAATTGAAGGATGTACTTGCGGTCTTTCGCAAGATGCCCAACGATGACCACTATGCCATGCAGAGAGAGGCTGTAACGAGGTTGATGAGGCTGTATTACGAGGTTATACCGGTTCAAGCGCTCGAAGAGCCGATCGACATCTCTAATGCGCTCACTGCTGCTCTGCTGCGTAGTGAAGAGCCCGTAATCAATGCACATGATGAGACTAGGGGACTTCGCGAGATGGAGCTGGAACATCTGCTGAGTATCGCCAAATACAGCACCGGAATGCGTTGGTTTCATAAACAGGGTGGTCTGACTTTGACGCCCGTAGTCACTTTACTGCGACTGCACCGGAGAAATGCCGACAACATCGAATTACGCGCGCTCCTGTCTGACGTATTAACAGAGCACGGAATCTTGAACTCTGTGGCTGGAGTCGACCAGGCTTCTCCATTTGATGCCTTGCTCGGTAGTGTTCTGCAGCTGGCAGATGACGATGCTGCATGGGCGTTCATTGATGACTGCCTCGGCCGTGCTACACGCAAACCTGTGAAATACGTGGACGATCTCGAAGCTATTCGCGACATGAGCTCGACTGAAGATGGCCAGATACTGCCGAGTGTGCTCGCTGCTGTTGTACTCGAGCAAGCGACATTTGTTGCTGCAAAGACGGACGGAAAGGGGCAAGCCGAGGCAGCGTGGCTCGTCCTGTTCCTCGCCATCCTCCAGAGAACTACCGACGCAGGCGATGTACTGCAGACTTTGCTCACACGGAGTACGAAAGTCTTGGGAACGCAAGCGACTATCCACAAGGACCGGGCGCCTGGGCTTCTGATGTCACTCCAGGCAAGCTTACCAAAACGAGACCGCGATGTCATCGAAGAAAACCCGATCGCAGAGCCTCACCTACCTTCCCTCAGCTTTGAATCTCCGCCCATCGAGCGTGACAATCATCCCGAGCTCTTCCGTTGGGCACAGAAGGATATCGATCTGGCAATCGAGGACGGCGACATATCTGCTCTGGTGCTCTGCCTCTGCTCTCGACATGATGAGATTCGACGTCAAGCCCTGATGCAGATCAATAAGGCCAAAGTCCAGCTCCGCCCGCAACAGACAATCGATCCCGAAACCATCCAAGATGATCACGTGCACATATCTCTGTTACTCGGGGAGCTGACCGAAACGTTTGAGCTGCATTATCTTACCCGCGACAAACCTCTTCCATACATTGCTGGTACATTTGCAAGTCGGGCGCTGGCTATCCAAGCACAACCCTCCCACTTCCTCTATGCCAAACTGAACCAATTCCTGATTCGAGGTGCGAAATGGGATGTAAAACGCCTGCCCCGGTACTGGATTGAACAGACATTCTTGTCCGAACCAGAAGATGATGATTCGTATTGGAAGGAAGTGCAATGGGTCCTCGACTGGCTCGTTGACGGCTTGCGCACTCCTGCAGATCTGGAGATAGTGAGGAGAGGTGATCAAAAAAAGGACGCAGCGAAAAGACCTGACATTATGGAAATGATCATGGCGGTATGGGCCAGTCCCGGGGCCGACAGGAATCATCATTTGAGAGAAAGAGTTGCCGAGCTGGTGTATCGGGCTAGTTGTGTCGAGGGCGGGAGCGATGTGCTTATCACAAGGAGTGGCGTTTTCAGTTGGTTGGATATGGTGAGCAAGGACAGCAGCTCGACGAGTGTGGTGGCTCTATCGCACAAAGTGCAGAGCAGCTGCGAGAGGGAGAGGACTGGGGCTTGGAAAGGCTTGAAGATGTTGGCGTGAGGTTGCAATATACGTGAAGACGACTACCTCCTTGGCGTGATCCTTGTGATCGATCTCGCATTTGCGGGGAGACGACAGTTGCTCACGCTTGCAATGACATTTGCCATAGTTCACCACGTGTCACGATACCATTTTCTTTGACTCTACTGTAGCTTGATACCTCCTATAGAGAGAGAGAGAAGACAGCGGGCCCCGGCCTTACTGCCTTGGCAATGACAAAGTGGAGCCCGCTAGTCCCAGTTCTCGTCCCTCTCGTCCCTCTCGGCCCACGCCGTCCAACGTCAATGTCGCAGCCTGCAGCCTCGCTTTCACTTTCACCTCATCTCACTCTCCAACAATCCCCTCCCCTTGCCAGTCCCACCCAGGAGAAGACGAAGCCGCTCTACTCAATCACAACAACACAAGCACAATGCCTCCCTCCGCTCCGGCGCAAGAGCAGCACCTCGATCAAGCCAAGCTGAAAGCCTTTGAGAATGCCGCTGCTGGTCACGACGGAGTGCTATTAGACGAGTCGGGGGAGCTGGTGATCAAGCCCTGTACCGACGCCGAAGTGGCCTTTTATCAGGAGTCTCTGCATTTTCACCCCAAATTCTACGAATTGATGCCAACCTTTATGGGAACGTTGACACTGGGCGCTCCTACGGTTCCGCCTGATATCACAACGGCAACAACCCACGAACCGGAACGGGAACGGGAACTGTCCCAGGAGCAAAAAGACAAAAGCCTTCTGCATGGCCAGGCACTCGACACACAAACGGCCATTGTCCTTCAGAACCTCGAAGCCGGATTCAAGCGGCCGAATGTGCTCGATATCAAGCTGGGCGCCACCTTGTATGATCCCGCACGAACGGCGCCAGAGAAAGCAGCACGACTGGACAAAGTGGCGAGCGAGACGACGAGCGGATCTCTCCATTTCCGCATCGCGGGCATGAAAGTATGGAATGGGAAAACCTTTGACCTTTACGACAAATTCTACGGACGACAATTCCAGCCACACAACATCCAAGACGGCTTTGTCACCTTCTTTTCAGGACTCTCCACGAGCAGCGTCCCCACAGGCGACGCTCGCGATCTCCTCGAAACCATTCTGGCCGAAATTACCAAAGCCCGACATAGTCTCGAACGATCCGAATCGCGCATGTACAGCGCAAGTATCCTGATCGTGTACGAAGGCGACTCAGACGCGCTCGGCGATGTGATGGGAAGTCCTCTCAAGACTCCGCTGGTCGATGAGCGGGCTCCGACGACGCTCGAGCTGAAGCAAAGTATTGCCGAGCAAGAAGAAGAAGAGGAAGAAGGGGATGAACAAGGGGAGGAGCGGCCGACGACGCATTGTGTGAAAATGATTGATTTTGCGCATGCGGCATGGACACCGGGTCAAGGACCTGACATGAATGTAATTTCGGGCTTGCAGAATGTGGAGGAGCAGATGGATGTGTTGATTGCGAGGTATTGAGAGAGAGTGAGTTTTGAGACGTGAATAAATATACAAGAAACTAATGACTCTCGTTTACACATTGGGTTCAAGTTGACTACATTTAGTGAATACCTTTCTTGCCTGATGAGGGGTATGGTGGAGAGATTGTCATCGAGGTAAGATGGTAGGTAGTCTTGATGATGTATGTACTGTATTGAATATACGAAGGATAAGGAGCGAGAGAGGGTGTGTGTGTGTGTGTGTGAGAGAGAGAGAGAGAGAGAGAGTACAATCCCTTCATTCAATCGTGAGGATACAACCAAAGGGCATCGGGCACACCAACACGCCTGGATTCCTTACGTGTGAAGGTAAGACACAAAAACCACAAAATATATCTCGTGATGAGGCCCTTACTACTACTACCACTACTAGCTCCTCCTCCTCCTCCTCCTCCTACAACAACAACAACAGCAACAACAAGAATAACAAGTCCCAAACGAGCGAGCAGAACGCTCGTTCGACCTTGAGAGAGAGAGAGAGAAGAAATTACTCCATCAAAGACCTCATCCTATACGACTACAGGACTCTTCCACGCCTGACCTTCCCTCACACACACACACACTCAAACAAACAAAAGCCGTCATCATAAAAAGAAATAAAAAATTCAACGCCCCAAACTTGAATTTGGTTGGTTCGTCTCGTCTCGAATCGTATGTTAGGTAGGTAGTTTTTGGTTCGGTTCGGTTCGTTTGGTTTGTGAAAAATTTCTTTTTGCGGCGGCTCCACACAAGAGAAAAAAAAAAGGGTTGAATTTTTGTGTAGGAGAAGGAGGGAACCCCCC
>JH792478.1:30649-44408 GCA_000291705.1 Sphaerulina populicola P02.02b
CCCNCCCCAACCCAACCCATTTCGTTTGCGTTTCGTCTTGTTTGCGTTTGCGTTTCGTTTATTCCAAATGCAGGAAGCGCTTTACCATTCGGCATCCTGGAAGAAGAACAAGCGTGTTAGTGGATTCTGGTCTGATCTGATCTGATCTAGTCTGGTTGAATGAATGGTGGAAAGAATGAATGCACATACGTTCAGAAGCAGCACAACCTCTCGTAGGACCGGGCTTGTGGCTCGATAGGCCGAGCTTATTCCCGTGCAGAGATGACAGGCCCAAGAGGGGCATAGCGGTGGCGGAGGAGGCCATGACGGCGACGACGATTGCTTTGAGGAAATGCATGGTTTTTTTTCTGGTGGTTTGAAGTGGCGTTGTTTGGGTGTGGTGTGTGGTGTGAGGTGTGCTTGGAGAGAAGAGAGAGACTGAAGACGACAAGTTAGGTAGGGTCCAAGGCTCGCTCAGTATAGGTATAGGTATATATTAGAAGAAGCCAACCTACGAGTATCGAAGAGAGGATAAATAGTCTTCTTAGCAGCAAGTCGATCGAAATGAGTGTGTGGGTTAGGTAGGTAGCGATTCTGCCTGGGAAAAAGAGCGTAGTTTGGTGGGTTAGGAAAAAAGAGAATCGACGTGAAGAAAGCTATCGTGGGAGGTAATTATTATATCTTGCCCCATACATACCTAACTAACTAACTCCACAAACTCTGGCCTGGCCTGCCTGCCTGCCTGTCTGTCTGCCTGCTCGCGGAGATTAGTAGTAGCCTGGGGGCTGGTATTGATTTTTCGATAAATGAAGAAATGAAGAGAAAAAAAATGAAGGGAAAGTTAGTCAGCCTGTTGTTGCTGATACTTGATACTTGATACCTGATACCTGATACCAGGCTACAGGCTACAGGGATGGTTATGCAGGAGAACCTAGTTGCTAGTTGGTTTTGTTCAGGTATGTGAGCTGTTGTATAGGCTGTAATGCTGTATGTTGTATGTAGTCTGGCTAATATATCCCACCCCTAGGGACCTTGAACTTGTTCCAGTCGTAGTAGTAGGTAGGCAGGCAAGTTGAGGCTCCAGCTACTACCTACCTACTACCAACCTTACTGTTAAATTTCGCCAACGTACATACGGGGCCCATATCAATATATTGCTTCTGTACCTACCTACATACAGACATCATGTTTTATTGATGATGTTGGCAACTTTGCACAAAAGTTACCCGGCAATTTACAGTAAGTAATAATAATAAATAATAAATAATAAGAAAAAAAAAGCTTGCGACAACCTGAAAGATACAAGGTAGAAAAGCTTCGTCTGGGCAGGGGACATGTACAACAGTACACGTGTACATGGGGATGGGACAGACGGTCACGGTCTCACGTCCGCGGATCGTGGCGGATATTTGAGGCAAACCTGGTTGACAAGTGACAAGTGATAACTTTGAAGTTTACAAGTTTACAAGTTTACAACAGTCTCTACAACAGTCTCTACATACTGATACAGGTACAGACTGACAGACTTGAAGAGTTCTGGTTAGTTGTGATTACTCGACATGCATCAATGGGGAAATACATGGTAGATCCTGTAGATTACCTCCTCTGGTTGTCCGAGTTTAGACATGTGACTTTATTGGTAATTTCATGACCGACTGGAGGACTGAGAGGAGAGGTGAAGAAGAGTATAGACGCTTAGTAAGATACAGATCAGGTTGGCTACGTAGCCTAGAACTACCTCCTCGCCTCCCTCCGCCTCCGCCTCCGCCTCCGCCTCCGCCTCCCTCATCTTCTCATTGCGACGCCCATGTCCATGAACCCGCCTCGAATGCGCCATGTCCCCGAGCGTATGTAGGTAGACTGTTCGCATTCCAGACCGAATTCATTCTGTGCGCACTTAGTTGTTGTTGTGGGTTTTGACCTGCCTCAGGCAGCCATGACAGAACAGACCCCCGCGGCCATTGCAATGAAAAGAATAAGCTATTGTCCTGAGACCCCCCTAAAAGAAAGGGATAGAAAAGAAAAGAAGAAAAAGAAGAAAAAGAGTCTTGATGAGCCGCAAGAAATCTCATGGGCTTGTTGAGAATTTTGAAGATATCGTGACTCCGGGTCTCCTCTAGAGACGAACTGGCAAAAAGAAAAAAAGAAAAGAAATTATATGCCATTTGGGCAGGCTATGAAGGAACTCCTCGTCGCCTTGTCACTCAACTCCTCTACGGCTTGAACTTTCCCTCGCGCTTCTTCCGGCCCACTTCTTCCGTCCAGGCAATGCAAGATGCACACCGAGAAGGCGCATTGGCCTGCATGCCCAGCTGGCTCAAGGCAAGCTGCACCGCCCTCTCGCAGTCATTCACACACTGCTGCTTCCATCCGACGACTGGTAACTGGCCCAACAGCTCGTCCCAGTCCGCATGTCGAGCCTTGTCGGAGCACGTGTGCATACTCAGCTGAGCGCCAAACTTCGGAGCAGACGGACGCTCCGAGAGCGAATGTACATATGTCGGGAAAATATGTTCGAATACCATCTTCACATCGCTCTGTTTCAGTCCACACTTGGTCGAATGTCCGAGTATGAACAGCGAGCATTTCCGGTAATACGCCTGCTTGCTACCCGTCCACTTGATCTTCTTGGTGTCTCCGGTAAAGCGCTTGTCGCCGAAAGGGATCGGGAGAGCGCCGTCCAGGTGGACGAGAAGTGTCGGCCGGAAGATCGATTCCTCCTCACTTGAATAGAGACCGTCATGCCTTTGTCCACCAAAGACTGAATCCTGCCTTGGCGCACGTACATGAAGTGCCTGGCTGTGGGCGGACTTCCCAGACGAGTGCTCGGCGGCAGCTTCAGCGCTGCTGCCATGTCTGGGGACCACGAGATCTGGTACATTCATGTCGTCTGGAATGTACACCTGGTATTCCGCACATTTCTCGCCGATGCGCTTGTCGGTGTAAGATCTGGCAAGAAGCTGCTGGTGGCTTGGTCCATAGGTCACGCTCTTCTTCCGAGCTACGAATTGTGGCTTGATGTGACGGCGAGCTGGTGCTTGTTCTGGTGGCCCATCTCCAAAGACGTCGACCTCACCGCCCAGGAATTTCTCATACCAACTAGCATCGTCGTCGTCCATCCTGCTGGATATCTTGCAGCGGCAGACGATGGACTTCATCAAGTAGACGCAGACCGACACCACTCACGGGACGAAGAAACGACGGGAGACTTGTCTCGCGGCGAACGACAGAGAGTGTGGCGTGTGAAGCAGAGGAGGAAACGTGCGAGTGAAGCCCGGTGCCTGATGGGGCCACAGCGGGAATGCCAAGCTAGTGGCTGAGTGCGTCCAGTCGTATATGGCACTCATTTTTCACTCTCCTCCCCATACTCACCACTACCAACATCATCGACCGAGACAACACACACACACTGCATCGCTACCAGCGCTCCCACATCCACCTCGACGCATCGACCAGACATCTCCTTACCACTACAGCCACCGGCGCTTCAGCCAGATCCGAATATGATGATATCGGTATGCGGGAGGTGCGGCCGGACATGCTATCTCCTGGATGGCTCTTGGATCTACGAGTGCACCTGCAACAACTTCGACTGGAATCTCCAAGGACCGCAGCAGGTCAACTACGTGCCTCCTCCATTGCCACAGATGCCGCAGAGTCCACTCGATCCGCAGAGATGGCAGAGACCATGGATACTACAAACACCACCGCCACTACAGAGATCGCCAGCGACACCACCAACGTCACAGCACAACATGGCTTACCACATGACTTACCACATTCCGCAGTACCCTTCACAGCAGCCTGAATTCGCTAAGCCAATCTCTGTTCGGGATATGTTCGCGTCGGGGCACGGACTACCACAGACAGCCTATGGTGCAGGCCCATCGCAGCCTCCTCTCCAAGACCCATCCCTCATGTTCAACAACAACCCCGCGTTGATGAGGACGCCGCTGCAGGCTGTCGGCAGTCAGGGACCCAGTCCAGTCTCGCAATTAGCGGCTGTCGAGTCGCAAAAGATCTGGGACGCACAAGACAAGGCGTTGCATGCCCAGCTCAGCCACGAAGCACGAAACGTTCCGGTGAGAGTGCTAGGCAAACATCGCATGATTTGCTGCCTATGTCACAAAGAGACACCCATACGCCCTGCGAAAAATGATGGCATCCACTGCACTACCTGCTTCACTCGGCGCCTATCCTCCGGCCAACAGCTTGTCACCATCGAACGACAGCGCGAGTATAACACGAAGCAGGCGGCCATCGCCGCCGCAAAGGCCCGGTTGGAAGCCCTCACCAACGGCAATCCGACTGCGGCACAGAGTCTGGCGCCATACGAGCCCGCCAACAAGAGAGTGAAGCTGTCGCCTTCGATGCCGTCGCAGTCTCGGGCCACTCAGGTACACACACCGCTGCCGTCCGCCGATCTGTTGAGCACGAACAGCACCTTGTTCTCACAGATCCTCCTGCCCGCTGCGCCGACACTACCGAATAGCGCCTTCCATGGACAAATCCTACCGTCCGCGGAGCGATTCGTCGGCCGGGGCAGCACCGCCTCGCCAACCCCTGCTCCTAAGCCCTTGACAATTCAAGAGGCCCTGAAGAGAGCTCGTCCGAAGGAGCAGGAGTCGAGAGAAATTCAAGAAGATGAGGATGACTTTGACAGGATGGTGCGTCACGCATTGGAGAAGGAGTTGGGAAAGATGGCCTAACAGAATGTGGTCTCTGGCGTTGGGAAAGACGGCCTAACAGGATGTGGTCTAATATATACTGTCCCAGACGCCCGTACTACTTCATCCTCCCTTTTTCGAATCACCGTAACCCGCTTCTCAGGCCACCATGTCATTCCCGAAGCTGTACACATTGCGAGACCTTTCTTGATCGGCAGCCTCGCCGTTATGCCCAAATTGGTGTTGGGGCAAGCTCGTGTTATGCGTGGGAACTCTTTACTGATTCGAAATGGCTTTGTCTATACCCCTTTGTCTACGCAACCACACCTCTTTGTTAACAAAAATATAAAAAGTGTTGTACCTCTTATTACAAAGCGATTATCATTCAGCGTGAATTTCAAAACCCCAACTCACCTACTCAGCATTTTAGTTTAGGCAGAGCAGAGATGATGGGAGGAGGCTTTTTTCAGTCGACACATTTTTATTTCAAAGGTGTTGAATTGAATTGTTATTGTTATTATTATTATTATTATTATTATCAAAGATTAGGTAGGTACCTACATACCTACATACATACATACATACCACACCTTTCGACACATAATGAATGTCCTGAATTTCTTCACTTGACCGTCCGCTTTCTTGCTTGATTCGACACGTTCTTGGAGGGGTTATTAGGGAGGTGAGTGATGGATAGATGTTTATTTATTTACTTGCCTCTACATACCTTGTTCATCTTCGTTCGACTTCGTTGCATGGGCTATGTCCTGAACAGAACAACGACGACAACAACGACAACGACGACGACAACAACGACAACGACGACGACAACAACAACGACAACGACGACGACGACGACAACAATAACGACAATAGCGACAACAACGAATATCGACCGCCCGCCCTACTCGATCGAGTACGAAATCGAATTATCGACCTCGTCGTAAGGACTATATCCTAAATAGGAGAACAACGACGACGACGACGACAACAACGATAACGATAACAACAACAACGACGACGACGACGACCCGCCCTACTCGATCGAGTACTAAATTGAATTATCGACCTCGTCGCAAGGACTATATCCTAAACAGGAGAACAACGACGACGACGACGACGACAACGACGACGACAACAACAATAACGACGACGACGACGACGACCCGCCCTACTCGATCGAGTCCTAAATCGAATTATCGAAATCGACGACCCTCCTCGAGTACTATTACTCTTCACCAATAATACCCGAGACATTGTTATTGTTTTCTACTACATACACCCGCCCGCCCGCCGTACGCCGTACCGCCGCCCCGCCGCCCCGCCGCCGCCGCCGCCGCTAGGTCGTCGAGACAGAACAGAGCAGAGCAGAGCAGAGCAGAGCAGAGCAGAAATGCAAGACATGGAGGATTTGAAGTGGACGGAGGAGGATTGGAAGGTCTTTATAGAGGATTATAATTTTCCTCCTCTGCAACAAGAAGAACAGGGACAGGGACAGGGACTGCAGATTCAGACAGACGAGGAGGTACAAGCTGATCTTGATCGTCTGTTTGGTTTTGGGAAGCAGAAGGCGACGTCGACTGGTATTGCTGCTGCGCCTACGCAAGAAGAAGTAGTAGTAGAAGTAGAAGAACCAGAGGATTCTAGCTTCGCATTCGCAGGGCAGGCAGCGCAATATGGTCTCACGCAGTCGCAGTCGCAGTCGCAGTCGCAAACATTTCTGGGAGGGGGGTCTCAGTCTCAGTGGATGGGAAACTCTGGAAACCCTGGAAACGGAAACGGAAACGGAAACGTGAATCAGTCGGCTGCTTTTGCTTTGAATAACAACAACAACAACAACAACAACGATCACGATACCGATACTCTGGGCGGCTTCGAGCAGGATTATTTTGCTAAATTTTCTTCTTCTGCGCATCTGCTGCCGGGTTCTTCTTCTGAGAAGGAGGAGGAGGAGGGTCGATTGCAGGCTGCTGGGATAGGTCAGCGAGAAGAACAAGAAGAACAACAGCTACGGCAGCTACTATTCGCTGGTCAACAACAACAACAGCTACTGTTCGCGGGTCAGCAACAGCTGTCATTCGCAGGTCAGCAACAGCTGTCATTCGCAGGTCAGCAACAGCCGTCATTCGCAGGTCAACAACAGCCGTCATTCGCAGGTCAGCAATCGATCCAATATCCGGGAATGGACTACGAACCGTACTTTGATGGTAATTGGCCGATGAAAGCCTTCCACGGGCTGCCCACCAACCCAGCAGAAACCACAGGAAAACCAGAGGGCTTCGTTCGTCTGCAGCCAGTACAAGCAGATGGCAGCGCATACCGCACTCCATATGCAACACCATTCACCACCCCGGACCCCGGACCGCAAGAGCACTCCATCGCCGAACCCATCGAATACCAGCGCCTATTCTCCACCTTTGCAGAAGCCCGCGCCACCATCGAAGCCGAAGACGCACAAATCGAAATGATCTCTCTGCAAATCCCAAATGACAACTGGTCCACCCTCGACATCCATGCCTACGCCCACCAACTCTTACAAGCCACAACTGCTCTCCCCACCCAAACCCCGTATGTCATCGCCTCTGACTACCAGAAAACATACTGGTCCGACCACCAACACCAATCCCTCCTCAGCGTGCAATCCCTCATCCGCCACTCGCCCGCACGCGCCGAAGCTCGCATTCTCCTCCTCATCGAAGCCGTCCTGCACCTGCACCAACACGGTTGTCCCGCGACGGTGATGCACCGCAAAACGCTCAAAGAGGGCTATCGCGTCGAATCGGATCCCAAAATGCGGGCGTCGGATCGCTTGGACACGATGGTGCATATCGCGCGAGAGGATAAGTATGTCGCGCACGATATTCTCACGGGAACCAATTTGGACGATGTCGTGCGCTCCCCCAAGGCGTATATGCGTCGCAAAGCGGATAATTGTCGCGTCAATGCGAAGAAGGCCATGGAGAAGGAGGAGGCCGATCGGTCCAAGGGGGTGGTGGCGAGGAGAAAAGGGGGTGGCGCTGGTGGTGGTGGTGGTGGTGGTGGTGGTGGTTTGATGAGGAGGAATAAGAGGGGTTCGTCGTCGGCGACGATGATGGCTGCCTATGCGACTCCGGCGTCGAGTTCTCCCGGGGCATTGTATGCGGATCTGACGCCGATTCCGTTTGGTTTAGGGGCTGTTCAGGAGTCTTTGGAAGAAAGGGGGGGACAGGGGCTTGAGCGGGATCTGCAGTTTGGGTTTGAGTAGAAGACGAAGAAGAGAATCCCCCTTTTTGGCCTGGGGAGGAGGTCGAGGGACATGTGCGCGCGCGCGGCGCAGAATCGGGTTCGAAAATCACTTCTTGCTTGTATTTGTAATATGCGGAGAGACTTCCTGATGTGGAGAGGGAGAGAGAGAGAGCATAGTACCCTTAGATGAGACTCCACAGCGCATTTTGGCTAGAGCTGCGTTCGAATCAGGGACTGAAAAGCAACACAGGAGGTATGTTGCCAATGAAAAGACTTGAAAAATCATACCTTGAGTGACTCAACGCCAAGTGCTTCTCAGACACGGTGGTGATGTCGATCTTGCCTCGCTCGTCCCTCCAGAGACGCAGAGATATGTATCTACGTTACGAGTCATGTCAGCTCCTTTCCTGTGCCAGCAAGTCCGTCAACATTGAAGTTACTCTCCCTGTCCCTCTCTGCTTGACGTTCTGGTACTCCAAATTGTGAAAAACAGCCATCGATGAAGCCGGCCGGCTACAGGGTGAGAACACGGGAGATTCGAATAGTTTCGTTCTGCACAGGTGGGGAGCTTCGCCTACAGGCGTATCAATGCTGTCGCGCTTTGTACACAATGCTTAATGGGTATCTGTAAACGCTCCAACATCCAATTGTATACACCATTTCTCTGTCTCATGCCAAATCACCTCACAGGAAGTAATCTGCGACCGGCTTTTTTGCCGGCATGCCTCTGCTGTCTTGCGGTGCTGCGTCAAAGACACGATACCTCCGTCCTGGTGCGGGCTTGTTGTCCTGGCGCTCAGACAGAATTCCGTTGGATCTGTTGGCGTCGCCATTGCTTCTCGGCATATACCCAGCATTGGCGCCGTCTTCGCTGAGTTCCAGAATCGCAGCGACATTGCCACATCTGTAGCAGTAATTCGGCGCTGACCACACTGTGACAATCGTGCTGTCGAACATCTCCTTGAAGCCCTCCATCACGAGCTGGTGCGCGCGGCAGATCAGACTGAGGTCGTTTTTGTGGTTAAAACATTTGACAATGTCAGCGCCAAACAAGAAACCTGCGCCACGAGGTGATAATCCCCAGCCATCGATCTCATCAGGGTCGGACCAGAGGAGATCACACATTGCACCTTCGTGAGGCA
The DNA here is from genome assembly GCA_000291705.1 of Sphaerulina populicola P02.02b. Taxonomy (NCBI): domain Eukaryota; kingdom Fungi; phylum Ascomycota; class Dothideomycetes; order Mycosphaerellales; family Mycosphaerellaceae; genus Sphaerulina; species Sphaerulina populicola. The sequence goes on from JH792478.1 coordinate 39,663, forward strand.
CTTCTTGCTTGCGGTCCAGAAGCCGGATCTTGTCGATGCTGTCTATCAGGGGACTGAGACCACCATGGACGCAAAGCACTGCACCGCCTGTGTGGTTCGAGCTCCCTCTGCTCGCACCTGCTGCACTGGTACCCGGTGGACCACTTTGCGTCGTCTGTGAGGGTGATGAAGCATTATTCGACACACTGGAGTTGTCCTCTGGTAGTCCTGGGGGTTTAGAGCGAGCGTACCGATTCATAATCTGACCCTGGGAATTCAAGATCTCTATTTCAACTTCATCGTGTTCCGGGTGGATCATCGATGGTTCTGCAAACGGCGCGTCGGTTGGGTCGATATCTCCAGCGGCGCCCATCACCAGGGCGCCCAGCGCGAGATAGTCAAACACCTCACAGCAGTATCGCCACACATTGGCGCTGCCATATTTTCGTAAGCATTCGTCGTAAAAGCCGTAGACTGTCGTAATTTGCCGTGATTCGTGATTGCCGCGAATGAGGGTGATGCGATCTGGGTAGCGCACTTTCAAGCACAGCAAAAGTAAGAAAGACTCCAGGGAATAAAAGCCGCGGTCGACAAAGTCGCCCATGAAAAGGTAGTTGGTGTCGGGAACATCACCGCCAACCCGAAAGAGTTCCATGAGATCATGAAACTGTCCATGTATGTCGCCGCATATCTAGTGATATCCACATCAGCGCTTGATCCGCCATAGCCCCATGCTGAACGTACCGTTACTGGCGCATCCACGCTGACCACGTTTCCCTCTTCAATGAGCAGTTCTCGCGCCTTGTAACACAGCTCGCGCACCTGGACTTCTGGGATCGGCCGACATGCTCGCAACTGTGCGATGGCCTTGTCCAGATCACTCATCGCGAGCGACGCGCCAGCCGGCGCACGGCAGCAAGGGACGAATGAACAGAGACCCTACCACCAATGAATGCGTCACTGTCTTGCAAGCTCTTTCTTAGTGTGCCACTTGCTCTTCCGGTTTGCTGCTCGTTCGTCGTTTGCGATTCTCGTCGGGGTGGCGATGGTCGTGCCGGTGTCAGAGGCGGTTGGGGGAGGGGCCAATGGGAGCGAGATAGTTCTTCGAGTCGGCAGTGGTGCTGGTGAGAGACGAGGCGGTCACTGAGATGGGTGTGTAACGTGTTCACCAAATACTCTTTTCGACAATGTCTTTGCTCATGTCGCGACGTTCTATCGGCTCGTCCACAATGTTTCTAGCGGCGGCTCAGTCCGTTCCGTTTTCTATTTTAGAACTTTCTTCGCCAAACCGTCCATGATGATCGTAGGTACCTACAGGTACATAGTCGTGGCTCGTTGCTCTCCTTCGTTCTGTAGGTACTTGTAGTCATCTTCATCTCACAAACTGCACAACTGAGCATGTATTCACTCAATCGACATGCACCGTTGTCCCCAACTCTCCGTACACATATACGGAGTACGCGGGAGTGAGCCGTCGGGTGCCCCACTTCCCACGAGCCACATCCTCCTTCGCGCATGAAGTCATTGCTGATCTCCCATCGACCTGGCTACATGTACTGGACTCATGTAAACATCGACTTCCCAGACGCGCCTTCACGATGCCGCCTAAGGTGCTGGCCAAGACAGATGGCGCCAAGGGCCTGCTACCGGTCAATGCCGCCACTCGAGCAGCAGCAACAGCCCCCAAAGCACCAGCGCCTCGCCTGAAACTCGAAGTTCGCCGACTGCCACCGGGCCTGACGCTGGAAGAGTTTGAGGGCATATTGGGCGACGAATGGAAGCTGGGTAATGGGAAGGTGGATTGGCGTGAATACAGACAGGGAAAAGTCAAGTTGTCGCTGGGCAAGGTTCCTGAGCAGAGTCGCGCATATGTTCATCTCGTCGATGAGGCAGCCATTTCAGCCTTCGAGGCGAGATTTCTCGCTGTCACGTTCCAGGACAAGGCAGGCACCTACAGGAATCTCGATATGAAGCATCTCCCGCCGACGCTCGGCTTTGCGCCCAATCAGAGGACGACCATCAACACCAAGCTGCGAAGCGACAACCGCCAAGGTACCATCGATCAGGATCCTGAGTTCATTGCCTTCCTCGAAGCCGAGACGCAGCCCATAGCACGCTCTGCTGCCATTGATAGTGTCAGTGTGGACAGCGAGACGCCGGAGAAGGTCGTTATCAAGAGTACGCCATTGATCGAGGCTCTGCGCGAGAAGAAGGCCAGCAAGGCGAAAGCGGTCGAAAGTACTAAGGGCGACAAGAAGGACGGCAAGGGCCATGCACGTAACGAGAGCAAGAATGATGCCCATCCAGAGAAGCCTGCAAAAGAGACTAAGAACCAACAGCAGCAGCAAAAGCTGGAGAACGCTGCAAAAGAGGCTGTCAAGGCCGTGAACAAGCAGGTAGCTAGCAAGCAGCTGAAGGACCAACAGAGGCCAGCGTCACCTCAGCAGCCCCAGCAGAAGGCCCAATCCCAGGCGAAAGGCAAAAAGGCTTCACAAGCAGTAGCACGAGACGCTGGAGGAGGCAAAGGAGCGGAGAGTGCCAAGGCGGACGCTGGAGGGTCCACTCGGAGGGATAACAATACTGCTGCGAAGCCCGCAGCAAATACGGCAACATCTAAAGCTGTCGCTCCGGCAGATGCTGCAGGAGGGAAACAGACGGTCCCAAGAGCGCCACGACAGCGAGGCAATGCTGATGGTATTAAGAAGATGCTGCAGAAAGATTTGGCGGGCATACGACCGAAGAATGCACCTGCTGCCGGTGCCAGTAAACCTGCGGTACCAACGACGTCTACGACAGCAACTTCAGGATCTGCCTCATCACCGGCGGCGACACCTACCGCAACCAAGGAACAACCGCAGAAACAATCGCCTAAGCCTCCAATAGCGCCAAGAGCTCTAGCACAAGCCAAGCAACAACAGCAACCACCAGCGGCAACTGTATCGACCACCAAAGCGTACCTGAAGCACGCAAATCCTAGCCAAGGTATGACTGAGATTTTGATACAGCAAGCACTCTCACAGTTCGGCGAGGTCGCAAATGTGACCATCGACCCTAGAAAGGGCACTGCCATCGCCATCTTCAAGGATACAGAAGGACTGAAGAAAGCTTTTGTGGCGAAAAAGGTGCCGGTCGCAAATGGCAATGTGGAGATTCTGGAGTGGAAAGAGCGCGGTGCTGGTCAAAGCGGCGGTAACCGCACTGGCGGATTCAGAGGCGGTCGTGGCGGCGGTGGAGCTAGAGGCGGAAGAAGTGGCAATGCTGGCTCGGGGGCCACCCACGCTTCTGCTGCTTCTGCTGCTTCTACCCAGTCTGCACAGCCCGCAAGCCAGCCACCGAAAGCCGCGAATGGACCGTGATTCAGGCTAGAATCTGTCTGGAGACACACGAATGACGACGACAGCATTGAGAGGTGCATTATAATATACCCATGGACTCTGTATCGCCTAGAAAGGATCCATCATTCTTTAGTGGGCGGAAGGATCAAAGACCCAACTTGAGTGGTATTCTTTCGCTGAAAGGTCGCAGATATACCAATTGCTTGAAAACACTATCGGTGACAAGACAAATGTAGTCCTGGCACGCTATAACATACGCGATGTGGCGAAGCCAGCGACTGCGAGCTGCACCAGAAGGTTGGTGATGGATCATGTTGTTTTCGGCGCTTTCGTCGTTGTGGACGGCTAAACAGATGTCGCAACATGAAACATGCCAAGTCTAAACTCTATGGGTGTGAACGCTGGTACTACTTCGGAGCTACAGCACAAGGACTTCGGCACATACCATATCTCGTCATTTGACACCCTTCCTACTCCTTCAGGCTTCAGTACCTGTAGGCACCAGTATTGTAGGCTGTGTCCGCTGCATGAGAAGCTCACGTGACGTTTTGCAATGCAGCATGACCAGCTCACATACATATGTTGAGGTACATAGGTTATGTTCTGTGCGATCCCAAGCACTCACCAATTTGCCTTTCACCAACAAAAGCAAAGCAAAAACATCACAAATATCACATCTTCTGTACACCTCCTCCCTCCCTCCCTCCCTCACTCGGCACCCATCCCAAGCTGAGCCGCATAAACATCACCATGGGCTGCAGCAGTTCCAAACCCGCCGCAAAGTACGAGACGTACGGAGTGACGCAATCTGCCAGACCCGCAAAGAAAGAGAAACGGTGAGCCAACTACAACATTAATCTTCTTCACAAGATCCATTGTATCTAAGCGCTTTAACATTCTGACGCCTGAGATCTTGACTAGCTATGGACCCGATGACAAGTATCAGAGATGGGCAGACGAGGCTACGAGAAAGACGGGCCACAAGTGGACGAGGAATCATGCGGGAGTTGTTTATGGCCTATAAGGTACATGTACATGTAGATGTACTTGTTGTTGATGGTGTTGATGTTGATGGCTGGGGTTACTCTGTTTTGGGGTCGGATGTTGGAGATTGGTATAGGAGAGAAGAATTGAAACCAGGTGGTGGCTACGTATTTATATGATGCTGGTAGAGAATATTGCATATGACAAGTCGAGTTGCGGCAGAAGATTGAATGTCGAGCAGGTGATTTGGAAATTTGAACGGATATATGGACTGTAAGACAATGCACATGTACTTGCGCACCCCATCACGCCTTTCTGATGGATCAGCTGGTCTCGTCGACGTCTTGAGGCGAATTCGCTGTATTAGGCACGTATCTGTTACATATCGTGGCTGTCATGTATTTCCACGTATGCCGCCCTTCTTCCTGGGGGNGGGGTGGGGTTGGGG
>JH792478.1:45700-57402 GCA_000291705.1 Sphaerulina populicola P02.02b
AGAGAGGAGGAGGAGGAGGAGAGAGAGAGAGAGAGAGAGAGAGAGAGAGACAAACCCATGTCCCAACAAACATGAATATCCATCTCGAATATCAAGCACAATTGTACTTCTACCAACCAACCAGTCAGGTAGGTAGTCGCTACGCCATATATAGATTCGACCTATCCATCACCTATCCCCTCCCCTGTACACTTGGGTATATATATCATCCAACTACACACCGAACAAATCACGCCTCTCGGTAGCGATCCCGCGTTTCAGCTAGCTTTGTGATGTTTGATGTTATTTGTACTCCATAAACGAGAGAGATTCAGTAAACAAAGTAAATTAGTAAGATTATGTGCAGGACCCACTATTCACGTGATCGCATAGGGTTTGCAAGCGTCTTGTGCCGTCCGTGCTCAGTGGTTAACTCTGCCTGACCTATACTAAATATCAGTGTATTCAAAAAAAAAGGCGGTAAATTCGTACAGATATATATGGACAGATGTTCGTATGGAGGGGAAATATAAGGTACCTTGGTGTCGACGTGCAGGAGTACTGGGGGCAGAAATTATAGAAATGGGTTAGAACGGAATTTCGAGGCGGGTTATGCGTTGTGAACGGGATACAGTACGTGAAGGCATGCATGCGTCTTCCATCTATGGAGTCTTCACTCGGTCAGTGTCACCCGTCACAACGCGATCGCATGCCTGATGTCACATTTTCTGTGCTTTTTTCATGAGGTCTTGAGGTATACTTGGATGTTTCTCATTCGATTCTGCGCTAGAATCGGCTATGTTCGTGCATCTGGGTATCATTCCTGCATCAAGTTCGCTCGCAGGACTGCAATAAAGACCTGTGAGGTGGAGTCGTTGTCGCAGAGCACAAGCAGTGCTCTAGCGTACTGTAGCGTTGATCAGTGTAGACACTGTACACTCGCCTTGCTTTGTTCGCAATTTGGCTACACCCGTCTTTCCACTGCCATTGAGCTTCTCGACCTTGCTAGGCTCGAAAGCGACCACCTTGTCGGCTGTCGTGGTGAAGCCCACCTGATTATCCTCCCATACCTTCTTCTTGGGGTTGAGGACAGCGTCGGGCTCACCCTCGAAGCCTTCAAAGTACACACGCTCACCTGCTTCGGCATCGGCAGGAGGATTGACTAGCTCGACTGGACCTCCGTGGTCATCTTCGCCAGGGGCGACACGCGGAGAGGCGGCGAGCACCATGGCTGATGACTTGATTCCACGCATGGTGACAGGCTTGAGGTTGCAAACAGCCACAATCTTCCGATTCTGCATGTCTTCGAGCGGTATCAGGCCGTTCAGACCAGAGCAGACTGTGCGAACAACCTTTCCCTCATACTCAGACGTGTTGTCTGTTCCAGGAGCATCTCCACAGGCGATTGTGCTGACAAAGAGCTTCTCAGCGTCTGGATGCTGGATGGCTTTCAAGATGTGCCCGACTCGCAGGTCAATGAGAGCAGGGCCGAAAGGCTTCTCTGGCGCAGGCGCAGCTTTTGGTGGCTTGGGCTGTTTCTCCTTCTTCGGCTTCTCCTTCTTCTGGCCTGGAGTCGCAGCGGCCACCGCATCTCCCACTTTGTCGCCGAGGTCTTTTGACTTGGCCTCGGTGGGTTTCTGGTTCTCTGCCTGCTTTGTAGCTTCGCTTGCCGCAGAAGTCACAGTACCACCAGCTGCCGCTGCAGCATCTGCGCCTGCCGCCGCTGCAGCGGCCTTCTCCTTCTTCTTGCGCTCCTTCTCAGCCTTGGCGTCGATCGGCTTGATGGACGACACGACATTGCTGGGGTCGATCTCAATTTTGTCGTCACCACTAAGCTTCAGGCCAAACAATTCTGCATTCTGTACAAAGTCGATGAAGCGTGTAATGTGGTGGTATCCTTGCTCGCCAGTGCGCTGCTCCGGTGACCAGCCCTTGACCACCGGCCCAAGCTTGCAGAACAGAGCCACGTCGGCCACGCTGGGCTTGCTGCCGAGGACGGTCGTGCGGGTCGCGAGGTGTGTGTTGAGGTGGGAGAGACGGTCAGCGGTCTTGGCTGCGTCTTCAGTGGGCGAGGCAATGTGTGCAGCTGTCGTGGTCCATTGCTCAATTTCGGTCTTCTCGGCGGGCGAGTATTCGATGGTGGTGAATATGGCCGATGTCAGCTTAGCTGGATCACTCTCGCCCTTTGCTTGTGGATACGTCGCCTCCAGCAGGCTCGTGACCTTGCTGTCCAGTGGTGTTGCGGCCATGTTTGCGATTGATCTATTCAGAGGATATGATGCTCGAAGAGGAAGGGAAAGTCTCGATGATGGCTGGATGTGAACGCGTATGGCCCTTGCGAGCGATCGTAAGGAGCGGAAGTGCTTCAGCTTGGCGACTTGCAGCGGGAAATGTTGTAGAAGTCGTTCAATCTGCCTCTGAAGAAAGAGAGTCATACCAAACTTCTAGTCGTTGCAGTCTTTCCTCGGACCCTTGCAACTTTTCGAGCATGCTGAGTCAGCTGTGTCACGGCCCGCGCCGTCCCCGATCGCCTTTGCGACTTCGTCTGTTGTCTGTACAACAAAAAATGATACCTCCTAACCTCACGACATGATCCCGCTCCAGTGTCTCTGTACAAGCTGACAGTCATTATCCTATCGGGAACTTTTCACTTCCTTTTTTCCATCGTTGGCCATCTCTTTGGGCCATCGTGAAGCCTCGTCTCCTCCCTGATCACTCTCTCCATTGCAAAGGGCACATATCTCATGGTCATACTGGACACTTCTGCCGAACGCCGGGACATGTCCTCGAAGAAAAGGTCCGCCTTTTCTCGGGGAGTTTGCTGTCTTCATGTATCCCGTCATTTCCGCCGCGACCTTCGGAGACTGGTCTCGAATTACCATTTGCCGCGAGCCAAGATCTGATGTTGAAGGACGATGAGGACCATCTAGACAGGGCTGTGCGCTATGTTTGTTCTGCTACGGCGTATTCTTTTACCCTCACGCGGACCACATGATCTGTTCCAAGTCAATCAGTAGACTGCCTACCACTCGCACTTGAGAGTCAGAGGTGGGACGGGTGACTACTATAATGCGAGAGTTGACACATTGCCTGGATCGCTCTTCTACTTCAAGCCACGCTCGTATTGCTTGCACAGCAATCTAGCAGGGTCCATCTTGCGAACGGAGTTCTCCTTGCAATCTCCTGATAGCTCACATCCATACGTCTGCAAGAGGATTAGCAGATCCTTCTGCTGTTGCAGAGCTCTTCCGCTGTAATCTGGCTGATCACGAGCTGGTGATCAATCAGAGAGATCAATATCGAGCCTGGGTCCTGCTCCTTGCCAATTCAAATTCCGACTGCAGTATAGATCTGCCTCAAGCTCAAAATAACATGCTCATCTTCTTACAACGCTCAGCACTCGTATCAAGTTCATTTGCACTCACGAACGAAGAAGAGTGAGGCTTTGTTCCTTGCCACATCGCTCGGCAATCTTCTCTGGGATCTCGGCTTTCTCGAAACAACTTACGCTGCCTACGCGAGTCGAGTTTGAAGCCTAGGACGCGTAGTGTGCATTGACTAGACTTGGAGCTGGCCTGTGCATAGGTCGACTTCGAACTGTGTAATCACCTTAGCGTCTTGTTCAGGTCACGGCATATCGAGTGCCTATGTTGCTCAAGACGCTAGAGACGGCCATCTTCGGTTCCTAGGTCTGGGAAAGAGCATCGCTCCGAGTGATTAGTCGCTGCCATAATCTTCCTTGGGCAGGATCGCGATTGTTCCCAATGATTTCCATAGAGGCTTAGGCGGGAGAACCGTCTGCTACTCGGAGCGAGCTCAAACACCGGGTCACGTGCCTGTAGCAAATACCAGTTGGCGGGCTTATATAGACCAAGGAAAAGCAGAGAGGGGCCCTTCTTAGAAGCCTGTACGCCTAGCATCTCTTGCTTAACATTCAATTTCAGTCTGACCGTAGCCGAAAATCCAGACTCGCGGCATACACCACAAGTTCCGGGAGAAGTTTATCGAATATCGAAGTCTCTACACTCACTCAGTATCTCCGTCGGCAAATCTGAGCTAGTCAGAGCATATACAACCACCGAAATGCAGTGTACATCAGACAAGCGCAGAGAGTCTTCCCCAGACCTTTTTCCGCCACTGCTAATTCTCTCACACGTCTATAACCGATTCAAAGTCACATCTGCAAATCAGAGCGCATAGCCTCATACCGCGAACATCCGGAGAACATTCCTTCAACTACTCCCCTTCCATCAAGGACTCCAACAGTCGAAAATTCGCCCACTCATGGAAATCAGCCTGGACAGACACCTTCAACGCAGAGCCATGCATGCCTGCTATTCTATCTACATACCTCAGTAGCCTCTCTGGTACCCACGAGCTTGAAAGCCATCTCTAATCCCTTCTGAGAATCTGCGGGCGAGAATCATCCGCCAGTCGAAAGTTGAGCAGTAGAGACTCTTCCATGTCTCTGACAAATTGGGATACAGCTTCAAAATTCCATACCAGGTACGATCACACTCGGAATCTCGATCACATCAGGGTAGAAGACCAAAAGCGTCGTTTTGGGGTACCTTGTCTTTTCCCCCTGAGAAGGTCCAAGATTCTGTTGAAGTCGTGTGGGAGTTTGCGCTGGATAAGTGTCTGGTACATTTGAAAGAAATAAACGTGAAAAAGGCTGCTCGATAAATCGGTGATTTCTCCGCGTTTATGAGTCCAATTAGAAAGGGATTTGCTCCATGGACGAGTGGCTTGGCATTTTAATGACCACATCCGGAGCATGGCTTCAATCACATATCGAGGAACACACACACACGCACAAGACTTTCTCGACGCTGGTAGTTGTTTTCAGTATCTGCTGATCGCTATCGCTTCTATCTGCTTCAAAAAAACACAGATGAACTTGAAGAAGTCCGGCAACAAGCGCGTCAGTCCCCTAACCACGCTTTTTGCCCTTCTTCGTCATCTGTGCCTGCCCGGGCCACTTCACGCGGCCCAGGCTCTTCTCCTCGCCGCCCCCGTCGACCTCCAAGTTGGTGCCGCTCCCGGCCTCTTTCGCCTTCCTTTTCTTCGGTGCCTTGGGGCCGCTCCGTCTCACAAACGCTCCAAGCGCACGGTCCACCCTTTCATCGGGCTTTCTCTTCTTCGGATTTCGATCCGAGGGCTGGCGCTCTGGGAGCAGAATGATCTCGTTCGGAACCACGGAGTGGCGAGAGTGCTCCATCCCTCTTGGTCGCCATTCCGGTGGTGGCGCGGGGCTCCGGCGCCAGCCTTCCCCCGGCACCTCGGAGTCGCGGTTGGTTTTGAAGAGATTATGCATCTCGACCGCGTAAGCAGAGTCGAGAGAGGCGGCAACAGGCTCTCCGGGTGTTGATGGTGGTGATGTGGCGGCGCCGCGCTCTCTTGGCTGCCATGGTGTGCGCTGGCTCACGAAGAGATCCTCTGACGACTCCGAGGCGATGCTAGTCCCCCGAGGGGAGCTTGGAGGGTCGACTTGAGCCGAATATGGCTCGAGAGTGAAGTTGCCACTCTCTGCCATCTCCGTCTTACTAGCAGCTTCCTGCTCACACACGACGGGCGCACTCCATAGAACAGGAATCTCGACACCTTGGTCGAGAGCACTTTCCTCGAGACTCGGCGCTTTGACATTGCCGATTATGGCCGGGAACATGCCGCGGGTCATGCTTGCTGTCTCCTCCGCTGGTTTCAGCAGATTCTTTCTCTGCTTCTTGCCAGCTCGTCTCGGTCTCGCCTCGACTGCTGGAGTCTCCTCTTTACTCCCTCTTCTTTCCTTCCCATCTGCTCCCCCGTCGTCATCTTCGTCTTCTTGTCTGATCTCATAAATGGCCGCATTGAACTCCCGGGCAGCCTCCACACCCACATTGCTACCACTGGTGAGTTCTAACGGGCTGGCCACCAAGAAATTGCAGTAATTCGCCGTCCTGGAGGTTGTCTCGTCGTCCAAGCGCACACGGAGTCTCCACGACCTTCCATTCTGAGTCTTCTCGACATACACCTTTTCTAGCTGTCGGTGCCGCTCACGAATCGCTGCCAAATCGCGTTCCACATTTATCATATTCTGCTCATCTTCATCGGTGGGCTCCTCAAATCTATCCAGGATTTCGGTCGCGTGCGCATCCAGCTTGTCAAACTCATTCTGCAGTCGCTTCTCGTAGTCGTCAAGGTCTGCTTTGAACTTCGTGATGGCGCCGTTGGGGTCTTGGAAGGAAGACATCGTGGTATGGGTATGCGTGCGCCAAATGTTGGTGAAAGGCTGATAGGTACGGTGATGTTGCCAGGAAACGATCTTGGTGTCGCAGTGATGGTTGGAGAAAAACTCAAGTGGCAGCAAGAGGCGGTCCAAGTGGGGTTCTGGCAGGTGGCCAGCTGAAGTGAAGCGGGTGCGTGGTTGCCATGCGACTGCGAACGTGGGAGTTCATATGCTGTGTGTTCGCGCAAGAAGAATGGTAGAGGCTGCAGTCAAGAGGAGCCGCTCGTGTACTACGCGTAGATTCTGCGTCCAGGTGCTGCTGCCTGTTGAACTCTCCGCTGCAGCGAGGGTGTGATGAGTATAGCGGCGGCAAGGGTGTTATTATAACCGACAAGACGTCTGCGCGAGGACTGATGACCGAGCCGTCAAGCGCGAATGTCCGGGGAGCATTGGATATCGTGCGTGTTACTACTGTACGCTTACCAGCTCGCAGACAACAACGTCGACGATGTATACGGCCACCTATTGCTGGCATTTCCACCGCAAGAGCTCACGACAAAGGCTACTAGTGATATGACGGTCTATTAAGACTTGAGATGGCACGACATGAGCAAACCTCGCTTTCAGAGTTGCTGAAGACCTGCTTGCTTGAGCTGGATAGTGCATACATCTCTATCTGTTCTGGATCCGACGACAGCAAACACCGTCGTAGCAGCTCCCCCTGGTATTAGAGGACAGCATCGAGATCAAGAGCGAGCGCTAGAGACGTTGAGCGCGCAAGTGTATTGCGAGCCAGATATGAGCGGGTATTGCCAGTGTACCGCATTGATTGCCATCGCGAGCCCCCAAGGCTTTGTAGGGGGTAGGCAGACCAGCAACGCGCACGGACATTGGTCCTTACTTCGGGAGTAATACTGCATACCAGAGTGCCGACAACTGGAGGACGTAGGAAAGATGCTTGGGGCACGCTGTGCTCGATGGAAGGGAAGAAGGTGGCTCATAGGATGTCTGGTAGCACTCTACGAGCCATAAAGGGGAAGATAATGTCGTGCTGCTGCTAGCCTTCAGAGCCGCACCGTAGCAAAAGTATGTACAGCCTGATCCATCACCTGGAGTCTTCAATGCTCTTGGTTGGAATTCCTGACTGCAATGACAAGTTGATCCCTTGGCCCCTTTTTCAAGCGGGTTCCATGGTGTTCTATTGCGCAGCATGGAAAACATCGTCTTGGCGATATGCACGGACGACGGCAATAACAGCGCGTTGAAATCTGCACTTGGGTCATCGCACCAACGAATTCCAACAAAGATACCAACTTCACCATAAGATCGCGTTTGGGATCCACAGTCTGTACGGACATGGCATGTCAACCCAGCACAAAAGAGAGCAGACAGACAGCTCGACTTGACGGTAACACGCCCCCTTTGCTTCTAACCCATCACATCCAACCACGGCCACCATTATGATGAGACTTGCACAACCACATGCGACTCACGACGTTGCCCGTTGCGAAGCTCAGCTGTAAGACGAGGCCGATCGGATTCATCCTGAGATTAGCCGAGACCATCGCGTCACATAAAGAGCTTCGAAGGGCTGTCCGCAGAAGAGGAGAGAAGCCCTGGAGTCCTTTTTTCCTCGAGTCGCAAAGATCGAGGCGGACACGGCCTCGCCAGGGCTCTGCTATGCAGTGATAGCTATGGGAGCTAGAAGAACTCTGAATGGGAACTATCAAGTTTTTATGCGCTGGATACAGGTGCAAGATCATCGCTGACCTTCGCAATTTGCAGGACTCGGGTTCGTCGACATACAGATTGTCGTGCCAACTACTTTCACACACTGATGTGACGGCGATGTGACAGCTCACGCAACACGTAGCGTGGCCCGCAGCGAAGATGTTGGATGAGTGGATTGAAGAGATGCCCGCAATGACGGTAAGTACACCACCCCTATCACACCCACTATGCGACATGATGAAAGCGCACATTCCCTTAAGCGACACATGACATTGCTCGTTGCGGAGCTGGGCCATACACAAAAGTCGTAACAAGAAGAATAAAGCCACAACAAGTTTTCACCCGGCCAAAGAGCTCCGAAGGGCTGTCCGCACAAGAGGAGAGAAGCCAGGTTAAAGCCCGAATGGAACGCGGGCTGCCTCGACATGGCTCTGTGCTGATGTCTTCCGGCCGACGGGTGGCCCGAGGAGATCTGAACGTCCCTGAATTCGCAAAGCACCTCACTTCGATTTGCTAGCATCACTGCTGCTCTTGGCATACACTCGCTGACATACTTTGTGGCATCTACAGGCAGCGCCAATGATTACAGGTACATGTACCCTCTCTAGTACAGCAAGAAGGTACAAAGATGACGACGATCGCTCGTCAGATGACCGCAGGTCAAGTGACAGCTCTCTCTTTCTCTCTTTTTTCCCAGGCAGCAGGATGATAACGACAGAAAGCTAAAAATAAAAATAAAAATAAAAATAAAAATAGCACCAAATAGAGATCTCACCAAGCCAACGGGAATTGAGCAGATCTAGAGGAAGGATCAAACCTGGCGCAGAGGGTCGGTCATAGGTAAGCACATTGAAAAGTTGTGTATCCAGCCCAGCCCAGCCCTAGCCTCGCCCATCCCTATTCCCTTGCAAAAAAACGCGTAGAGAGAGAGAGAGAGAGAGAGAGAGAGAAGATCTCACATGCAGTGAAAATACGGATATCTATCCGTCTCTTGGCCCACTGCATTACCTCACATGAGCGCGCCAAGAAACCTTGTGCGCCGTCGTCGTCCGTGCATGTACATACGGTAAGCAAGTCTACGTGGAACGGAGTGGAGTAGAGTGGAAGAGAGTTGGAATGGACAGGGATAATACCTATAGAAGGGGCGTAATATGAACTACATGTAGTCAGCTCTCAGCACCGGCTTGCGCGTCCCATGGTCAGTCAGTAGCTGTGAGTGAGAAATGCGGATGAGGCTTGATTTTAGACCTACTTATAGCCGGAGTCTTGGAGGAAGAAGAAGAAGGAGAAGAAGAAGAAGAAGAAGAAGATCGAGGACAATGCCTCCGTTGAACATTTTGGGTCATTGATTCCACATTATATATTTCCCTTTCTTCTTTTAATCAATACAATTAGGTGGCAAAAGCCATCTATTGATTCAAAAAGAGAATAAGTAGATAAATAAATAAATAAATAAAAGGATTCCTCCTGCAGCACTCAACCCAACGCCTCGCTAAATTCCACTGTGAGAAGACACACTAAAAAATAGCTGGCTTTGTTTTCCACATGCCTCATACAAAAAGAGACTTGTATGTGTGCACTTCATTCAGTCCTGATGCAAGACATCGCCCAGATCTAGTTTCCGGCGTTTCCGTGGTGTTCGGGTCGCACTCTCGGCCTCGTCTGGAGATGCGTCCGTGGACTTTGTGATGTCGGGGGGTCGGGCACTCGAAGTAGCTGCTGCAGAGGTCGCTCCAATGCGGTGAACATGTAGCCCGGCTGGATAAGGTGCAGCGCCTAGCATCGGCGGTAGCTGGACTCCAGTCGGCTGTATATAAGTATGGCTGGCGTGTGATTCTTGCGGCGCTGGTCTTGGAGGGAAGACGGTGCTTGCTGTCGGTGGCTCGGCGGGAGGGAGTCTGGGTACCATGACGGATGCTGGCATACCGGACGATGTCTGCGGACGGATCGATTGTGAGAAGCGTTCCACCGGCGGCGGCTGACGTTCAATTTGTTGTTGATACGACACGTGTGGCTGGGGAGGCGGGTAAGAACGCGTGGGCTGATGACCAGGCGTCCGATGTGGAGCCGATAACGGTCCCGTTGTAGGATGCGGCATGTACCTTCCAGCGGGAGCCGACTGACTCGGTTGATGTCGCGAATATGTATACTGCTCGGGAGGGTGCGCATCCGGATGCAACGGAGGAGACATGAAGTGCGCGTGAGGTCGCAATGGATTCGTGTAAAATCCTCGTGAGAACGCAGGCTGAGGGCTTGGCAGTGTTACCGCGACAAAATACGCGTTCGCCTTCGCCAACCTCACGCGTGCGGGAAAGACTGCTGAAGACGCCCCGGCTGACGACGGTCGCCACGTATACGTGTGATCTTCGTGGCCCAGGACACATTGGTCGACATCATTCAGTGAAACTCCCTCCAGAAAGTCCTGGCCCGCTTGCACGATGGGCGGCATATATGCAGGAGCCTGATGATCGCGCTCGGCCCTCAGCAATGCTCGTATGGATGCAAAGTTCACTCCGTCGACGGGAACCGCAATCTCACTGAGCTGCCGCCCAGCATGATCCAGCTCGTGGGTCTGCATCATGTGACAGAACGACAAATTGGCTTTGATGATGATGAGATCCAGATCAAGATACGCAGTCGGCACATCCGAATCTGGTGGCGGTCGTGGATATTCCGCCGGCAAGTAAGTCGTGGCAACTGTACGTAGCGGATCGTATGGGTATGTGGGAGGTCCGAGTTGTCGAGGCACGTCACTCTCCTGCGAACGAAGCGAGCGGAACGATTCGGCTCGTCGAGGTCGCGGGACAGCCATTGATCTGGATGATGGAGCTCCTTCCGTCGGCGGCACTACAGATGCAGCAGTGGCAGCAGATGTACGCTCGGGGACCATGCGCTCCCCTCTAAAGTCACCATCTTCTCGAAGCCTGGGTCGTCCACGTTTCTTGTGCTGAACGTCGAAGCAGGAATCCTGACCCGCTGCATTAGATATGGCATCGACGCGTCTAGGATAGTCAGCCGACCACGTACCTGTTTCCCCGACGACACGCATCGTGCGCACGGTCGATTGATATCGCAGCTGAGATGCGCACGTTTGCAATTGATGCATGCTGAGGCGACATGTGCTTTCGGCTTGCGTCCTCCCTTAGGACTCGGACCTGGTATCGCCGACGACGACTCCGATACGGCCGTTGATGGCGGGCCCGGAATAGGCGGCGGCTGCCGGGTGCTGTATGTGGGAAAGGATCGCGAAGGGTGGCTCGGTGTTGTGGGATGATATGTGTGCGTAAAGAGGTCTTGCGCTCTCGAGGCATGAAGTGACGGGCTATATGCAACACTGGTTGCGGTAGCTGTGGGCATAGGCGGAGCAGCAGCAGCAGCAGCAGCAGCAGCAGTGGTAGTGGTGGTGGTGGTAGTGGTAGTAGCTCGGTCAGCTGTTGCCGCAGCAGCGACGGAAGGCTGTCGAGATGGTGAAGCAGAATGATGATCCAGAGGAGTCTTCGGCGACAATGGCGGGTTTGACATGGGTGGCGAGGGATAGCTCAGATGTACAATGGGATTGAGTTTGCGCTTCGGACAGTCAGGGCGCAACAGGCGCAGTCCTGATCCGCGCGACAGGTTGAGCTGGTAGAACGGAGCACGTTCGTTGAGCATTGCTTCTTCGGTTGGTTCAGGTTGGTTGTGATGCAGATGGGAGCCAGAGAGCAAGAGCGTCCCCATTCAGATGTTGGCGCGCACGGGGCCCAATCGCCATCTGCATAGTCTCATTACATACATATGCCTCCCC
>JH792478.1:62279-104477 GCA_000291705.1 Sphaerulina populicola P02.02b
AAAAGAAAAAGAAACAAGAAGAAAAAAAAGAAAGACGGCGTCTGCAGAGCTTACTTGTCATAAGTCGTCCGTCCCACCAGCTGTCGGATATCTGCTTCCGCGAGCAAGACATTGCACTGCGCGCACTTGATCTTGTCCGTAGATGTCGCTTCGATCTGCATCTGCAGATAGATCTCCCAACACGCGAAACACACTTCCCCGGGGGACCTGTCATGGTGATCGGCAGCATGTCTTCCAGTCAACGACGGAAAACTCCCTCCGGGCTTCTGCTCGCAGCACATTATACACTCCCTCCGAAGACCCGTGGTAGTGGTACATGTATTGGTAGTGGTAGTGGACTCCCTCTTCCGTCGTTGTCGTCGTGCTGCTGATGCTGATTCTGATGCCGATGCTGCTGATACTGCTGATTCCTGGTACGTGGCCATGTACCTGCTGATTACGTGACTTTCGGAGTCCGGTTGCGTTTGCGCTTTGCGCTTTTTGGAAGGAGTAGAGGAAGGGTCAGGAGGATTACCTGACCACCACATGATGATGATGATGGTTTTTGTTTTTTTTTCTTCTCTGAATGGCGGGAGGAGAATCAATTCGTGTTTTGCTATGTCCGTCTGTCTGTCTGTCTCTCTGTCTGTCTGGCTGTCTGTCTGTCCGTCTGTCTGTCTGTCTGTTCTGTCTGTCTTGTCGAAAAAAAAAGTTGGTGTTCGTAGCCTGATTTGCTTTTTTCTTTTCTTTTCTTTTCTTTTCTTTTCTTTTATACTGTACTTGAATAAGAAAGAGAAAAGAAGAAGAAAAATCTTCACTGGGTTGAATACCTACCTTACATACATACATACATACATACCTTACAACACATTCAATTTTAACTGTACTTACTATAAAAGTGACGACGGGAGTGATAGGGGAAAAAAATGAGTGAAACTTTTTTCTTTTCTAAGACATTTTCCCAAGGTACCTAGGTAGGTAATTATTAGTTGTCTTTCATCGATGATTCATTCCTTAGGTACATGTACGGTGTTTTGATGCAGATGAGGTATACATAGTTGTCTAGTGTCGTCGATTTCTAGTGAAAGCTGTGGACTGGAGCCTACATGTGTAGTAAAAAAAAAGGGGGAAATTCATCTATCATGATGATTCATGTATATTCATCTTTGTCTATTTGCAACTCCTGGTCCAGCCCGAGTTCCCATCCCATCCTATCCCATCCCATCCCATCCCATCCCATCCCATCCCATCCCATCCCATCCCATTCCATCCCATCCCATGTCTTCACGCACCAACCATCGCCCTAGGCCAAGTCAACAGCGCAAGCAAATTATGTCCCATTCATCCACACCACATCCCTCGGCCACAACGCGCCTTGCCTGCGAAACCCAGCCGACGTCCCTTCCCAAAACTCCCTCCGAAAGAAGCGCTGCACATCCTCAAAGCAGACACTCGACATCCTCGAAATCCCCTGCATAAGCGCACTGCCACTCCTCAACCCAATCTGCGTGTCCACTGATGCATAAAGCCGCAACGTGATCGGATCCGGCCACGCCGAGATGCCAATCATGCCCGGAAACTTGACTGCGTGACCGTCGACTTCGTACAGATGGCCTATGGGGGTGGAATTCTTATCATTGTGTTTCATGGCCGGACCTGACGAACGATTGATGAGGCCGCCCAAGGTGCGAGACTCCCATTCGAAGCCGGCCTCAGAGGCTTGAGAGTGTTCGAAAAAGATATTTCCGAGGCTGTTACGATTGGGGTCGGTTTCGTCGTCGAGGGAGAAGGCGTGGCGGGCGAATTCTGCGGCGTGGACGAGTTCGTGGACGAGGCTCGTAGCGATGGCGAAGGCGCACCACTGGTAGCTGAGGGGGTTGGTGTCGGGGAGGTGTTGATGTCGTGCGAGGTTTGCGGCGAAGGTCTCTTCGAGTTCGATGAGGGATCTGCGGCCGCTGAAGAAATAAGCTCGTGGGTCGGGTTGGGACTGGATCCAACCTAGAGGGAAGGTGCAGGCGTCTCCCACTTCCTCTCTCTCTTCCTCTTCCTCTTCCTCTTCCTCTTCCTCTTCCTTCTGGGAAGCTTCTTTCTCGGGCTTTGCCAGTTTGTATGTGATGTATGCTGCAAGCTCGATCAGTTTGATTCGGACTTCGTCCTGCTGTTGCCCGGTCAGTGCTTCGGGTCTTGCATCAGTGTACTTTACCTCGTTGATGATCTCCAATTGTACCTCGTGACGAACTGTGCCATCACGGCCCAAAGTCTTCTCCCTTTCCTCCATCACTCTGGTTTCTCCGAATAGGAGGGAGTGCCAAAAGGGAAGGGAGGCTTCGATCAACATCGTGGCGAGCTGCAAGGTATGGTCAATGATGGTGGTATTGTCGAGCCGATTGTAAAGGCATGCAAGCTTGTCCCGAGCAAAGACGGGGTGAATCTGGTTCGTTAATGTTGGCATTGGTATGTTGGTCAGCGACTCTTTCCGGAAGAAACTTCTCTGGCCATTGCAGCAGCAAAGGGAACAGCCCTCGCAGTGGTCGACTGGCCTGATATTGGTCTGCATCGTGTCAGTGGAATCTTACCACAGGCTGGTGGGTGTATGCGGGTGTATGTGTGTGTGGATTTCTCGAGATGTTCGGCATCTGCGATGCGAATATATAGACAGACCCAGCAAAAAACAATAGAATGCTGGCGCTTTGTTGTTCTCGGTCGTCTTTGTAATCTTCCTTGCTCAAGACAATGGCATTGTATTCCTCCTGTTCCCCATCCCAGACTTATGCAGAAAGAAGTACAAAGCAGACGCAATCAACCTCATTGTTTCACGTTCTGGACTTTGCAGGCTCTAGCCTTCTCTTGCAGGTCAGGATTGATCTATTATCATGATTCAGCCCAATCTTTACGAGATTTCCAAAGATGACGCTGTGGGAGAAGGGGACGCGAGCGACGCCTTGATGAGCAAGGAGGCGAACCAAAGTGGTGTCCCGAGCTCTGCTGCTGGCGCGCCATTGTAGTTTTTCGCGGCAAAGGCTAGAGGGATGTTATTGTCAAGATGAGAGACTCGAGATCCAGAGGGGGTGTACTTTTCATTGCAGCAGCCGTCCATACACTGGAATCCATATAGGAGACTCCCTGTCCGGTAGCTAATGGAACCAGTAAAGCCGCTCACTAATTCTGGCACGGAGACTTTCCCGCCAGGGTGGCCATGATCAACCAGCGAATGCGAGGGAGGATTTCGTCCAAAGAGGACAAAATTTTCCGCTCGGTCTGGATCCCGGTATGAGGTGAACTTCGTTCTTTCTTCTGCGGTGAACAATGCCACCAACTCTTCTTCTCAACCCTTTTTCAACACTAACAACACAATCAACCATGGCGTCTTCCTCATCGCTACCACCAAGAGCCAAGGCCACTGCTTTGGCGGCCAGCCCCAGCGAGAAATTGCCCAAGTCGCTGAGAGTCTGGCTTGAAAAGAGCAAATTCACGCGAGGCCACTCGGCCGCCATGATGGAACTGCAAGCGAAGAGGGCTGCCGCACACAACAACCGACAACCAGACGTCGTCGCCAGTGGCACCTCCACCAGCGCGAGCAGTCAATTCATATGCTGCTGCGTTAGCGACATTGGCTGCGTTCGTGCGAACCTTCACGGAAGAGCGAGTTCTTCACTTACCAGACCCTGTGAGAGCGCTTGTCACCGCCATTAGACCAGAATAGGGCGATACCGCGGCGCCAGCGTCGTCACGACAAGCCGCCGCTTCACCAGATATCGACAGGCTAATGACTCTCGTGAGGCAGCAGATTGGACCCATGAAAACGCTGATGCGCTCGCGTGGAATCGCCTCCCATCCACCAGACCACGGAGACCCGTATGATGGAGACGAGGAGCTGTCAGACGAACCCGAGGAATTTGGAGGTACGGGGTTGAGTGAGCATGGTCCACAATCGCGCTTATGCTGAGTTGATAACTACCTAATAGACGGCACTCCCGCTTGATGAGCTCACTCAGGAAGACCAATAACGACCGAACACTCCTCCGAGCGGACAATCAGGAGGACTTGTTGCTGCCATGCGATGGAGAAATAGCAGCGTAGGGCAAGAAAGATTGTGCGGGCTCGAGTATGTAGGCTGCAAGCTCATCAAATGCGCGTCTCTTCCCGGCGCCCAAAGATGTATACCCACGCTAGGAGCAGCTGCGATCGTCCTTTGCGCACTTGGTTTCTCGCTCTGGTCCACAATCCCGTTGGCTTCAAAGTCACATTGCCATGCGTCCTCGCCTCTTTGTAGTACTTGTGGTTTCTGACCCATTCCACAAGGTGATGCATCTTGGTCTTGTTGGTGCCTTGAAAGCCTGCCATATACCCCCAGTCGGTGATGAGATCGAGGTTGTACTCGGATTCCACCGTGTGGGCGATGATCATACCCTGCCATGACTGCCCGTTCTCCCTGTACAGTACTGGCGCGTGAAGAGTAGCGGTGTAACTGTATGGCACGGTCTTCTTCGATTGCCACACGTTCTCAAACGGTCGAAACGACTCGCCTGCAGAACCACGATGTGCCGCCCACCATTCTTTGCCCCCTTGCATACGCAGCAATGGGTTGAATCCATACGGCGCGGAGACGCTGAGATCTGTGACTGGTGCGAACCACAGCCGCTGCTGCAGGACCGGCGAGTGACGGATGGCGTCTCTGAAACTCTTGTTGACGCGCTGTGACATGAGCAATGTGCGGACAGGCACCGTGGCCAAAATGCGCTGCAGGAATGCTGTTGACTCGAGGACCCTCCTGACAGCCGGTGCTGCCTCGCGAGGCGTGTAAATGGACGGAGAGCGAGCGGGACTCCGGCGACATGGAGATGTGTCTGATGCTGCGTATTTGAGGAGTGGCGGCAGCGGCTGCTGCTGTGACATTGCTCTCATCGATTCTGGGCATTTGTCACCGTTCCTCTGCTGTAAGATGCAGCTGCGTGCTTCAATTGTCTGTTTTCAAGTTGGTATTGGCAGCATTAGGATGAAGGTGAGATCTGGCTCACAGTCTGCGCAAGATTGGCCCACGTTGCAGCAGGCGCCTACTCTGCACAGTTACACTGAGGTCGAAGAAAGCACCACTGTCAACATGGACACCACTGCCATACCGAAAAGAAAAGAGGAGAAGTCGCTCAGCGACCTGTCTTAGATGTCCTTCGCTTCTGCTACTGCCTACCGCGTCTGCTAGGATGAGCTCTACAATGAGCTTCACCTGTAGGCCATACGCGCCCAAACATTACTATAGAGCTCGCCTCCTTCGGCGTCACGCTACACGAACAGATCATTTGTCCCTGCTCCTTCCAAAGCCGAAATGATGCTTCTTCTTATCCTTCTTCTCTGGCTCCTTCGTAATCGCTCCCAACGGCGAGCTTGGCCCAGTTCCGTGGGGCTTCCCACTCAGATTGATGGCGCCCATCTGCTGTATTGGCGGCTGCGTAACAGGCGCTCTCTGGGACTGCTGGACAGGAGGAGCAGCCTTGGGCTTCGGCTGCTCGTCTGGCTCAAACAGATGCTGTGGCGCCTGTGGTTTTGGCATTTCTGCAGGTATGTTCAGCCTCCTTTTATCCGCTGACAAGTCGCCTACCTGCCGTATGAAGAGTCCGGGCGTGAGCATGTGCGATGTGACCAGGAACGTCTCCCGCCCCGTCTGCCTTCCAACATCATAGCACGCTCGCGCTTCTGAGTATGTTGCACCTCCCGCCATGAAGACGATGACCCGCTGCCGGTTCTCTAGGCCAGAATTTGCGGTTCGCGTTCGGGCCCATGTAGGTTTCGCTGAGCGTAGTGAGGCTGCAGTCTCTTGACGCTGAAGCCCATCGCCCATGTCTAATGGCGGCTTTGTGTATGGGAACACTGTAGGGTCTAGCGTATTGCTTGCATGCGCCTCCAACAGATTCTGTAGCACAGGCTCGTACCTGCTCAGTGCATACTCTTCCTGTACTGTCACTGGCGGCGGCTTCTTCGGGAATAGTGGCTGGGGTATAGGCCGAGAATCCTTCATGTTTCGAGTCGTTCGAGCGCCAAGGATCTCGAGGTTCTGTAACACTTCACCGTCCTGTGGTGAGAGTTGGGCATGGGCAATCAGTTTCTGCAGGTCTGCCGGCACCATGCCATCTCTGAAAAGCATGAAGAGCATCAAGAGACGTAGGCGATCAGGTGGGACCACACCGCCTTCGTCAAGTGTAGCAATGACTTGCGCTGCTACGCCTTTGGGCTTCTTATACTCCTCGTCGAGGCCAGTTGCAAGGATCTGTCGGCAGCGTTAGTATATGACTTGCAAAGAACAAGCGGGAAGTGCGCACCTGCTCGACCGATGCCACATCAGGCAAATTTCGCTGCTGAAAACGATTCATGCTTTCTTGGGCCATACCTAGATGTAATGAATATGCCTCCTTCATCTGCTGGAACTCCGGAAGCCCTGCCATCATGTCCTTAATCGTGTTCAGGTGAACTCCTTCTGCCTCCTTGTTGGTGAAGTTTGCATTGTTCTTCAAGAAGTTCTTGAAGTCAGATTCCAACTTGGCTATTACATGGACCATATGTTGATGTCTGTTTTCCGCCCATATCTTATCCTTTTCGGTGATCTCGACGTCCTTTTCTTCTTGATCCAACTGCCCCTCGTTGACCATCATCCGGTATGTCACTTTGTCGCCCTCCTTGATGGGCAACAGATCGTGTGCCATGGCTTGGTATGTGAACTCGTGTAATATAGGCGCGTAAAGATCCATGGATCGATCAACGATATACAGTGCTCCCCGTGGCCGCGTAGTGGGCGGGGGAAAGTCTTCGTGGAACTTGGCATACAAATCGAGCTCATCTTGCACGAAGCGAGCCAGATGTGAGCACAGTATGCTGGCTTCATGCGTGGGCGTTCGAGGTCGGTAGTAGCGGATAGTGGGATATTCGCCGAGCGCTACGCAGACCCCTACAACCTGTACTCATGTCAACCTCAGCCTGTCAGAGCTTCTGGTCGAATCTACCTTTTGCGCCAAATCCTCCAAGTGCTGCCTGACCAAAGTGTTGCAAGCTGGATGGTACAGCACCGGAAAGCTCCATGGGTCTCTGAAGGTGATCAAATGTGACTCTCGTGGGTAGAATTCCACATTCAAGACCTTGAAGAGTGCGATCTGGTCTCGAAAACGCGACTTGTCTATACGCTCTCTGAGTGCCGGTGGTAGCACTATCCTCTGCCGTCAGCATAGTTCTGCTGCCGCTCCCGCCGCCATCCCACCCCCGGTGCACTTACAGCTCGTCCAGACCAGATGTGATCTCCTGTACTTTCTCTTCTCGAAATCGGCCATGATACAGTCCACGATGTAGGCCTGGGGCGAGATGAGGTAGATTGCATCGGCATCGCGGTTCGTAGATCGTCGATCAGTGATCAGCTCAATGCCTGGAGAGTATGTTAGGTCGGGCGAGGCTCTCGAGGTAGCAGTGTGAGGGGCGCGCGTACTCATGATATTCTCGTTGAGGATCACATCTTGATCAATGACATTATCGATCAGCTTGCGCGAGTCTGGATCAACGACCAGCACTTTCCACTGTCGGGAGTCGTGGTTAGAATGATCATGAAGTCGGCGGCAACAGCATGACTGCAGGTGGAGGGGCATACGTCGTCGCGAGTTATCTGGCGGAGCACATTGAGGATGACTGGCGAGACATCAGCATACGGGAAGGAGGTCGCTATAGCACCAGCAGGGCTCACTGTCGCGCTGGGCGTCTATAATCGAGACGCCCATATCGTCCGTCGGTGCTAGAGCCGAAGCTGAAGCTGAGACTCAAGCTCTCGCTGGCGACAAGGTCGGTCCAAGGGTCAATCAGGGGTGTAATTGGCACATCCGGTCGGCTGTATAGGGTGTGTGTGTGTGTGTGTGTGTGTGTGTGTGCTTGGGTGAGGTCAGAGTGAGGGCGAGTGACAGCGGCCGTGATGCGTGGAGGTAGCAGGTTCCCGTCATGTACTAGTAAGCTTAGTGTCTGGCAAATGAGCAAGAGGAGGAGGAGGAGGAGGAGGAGGTTGCAAGATTTGGTCAGCTTGCGACAATAATACATGTACCTACCGTGGGGGTACTAGGTAGACACCCGCCCCGCTAGAACCAAACTACTACCTAAATTCGATTTTGTCCCTCGATGGAAATTACTAGTGGTGTCTTGACTACTCCTATCGCCTCCCGTAGAGAATGTTCTTGACATCCCGAAAAACTTGTCCTCACAACCTAACAAGCAATCAAGCAAGCAACCATTCCATCTCGACTGTGGTCAGGTTGTCCGATAACGGGTTGCGATGATCATTTCAGCTCGGACGGGGAGCTGCTGCATCAGATGTGTCTACCGAGCCCACCTACGCGTCCTGCAGCAGAAACGGTTCCGCACGACAGGAGATCGACGAAAGAGCAAAGATTATGGCGGTCTATCAATCCGCAGGCTGCCGCTTGAAGAAAGCGTTTCATTGTCTGGAAAGGGTAGATACGGCAGAAGGGAGGGATTCAGGACGGTTCTGCAAGACGTTCTGTCAAAAGTGAGGGAGGAAGTCAAAGACGCGCCCGTGTTGAATCAGGTGGCGAAAGACAAGCAGGAATGGGATGGCATGAGCGCGAGAGACATGAGCTTCGAGAGGCTGTGGGATTCCTTCGCCTCCAAGATCAATACGAGCACTGGAGACATCTTGCTGGGCCGTGACAAGACGTTATACCAGGATCTCTCGGATGTGTTTCGAGAACGAGGCAGGAATGGGCTCGAGGACAGAGTCAAGTACGCCTTTTACGGACATGTCACAGGCTCGCGCTTCACATCCTCTGACATCAGCAATCAACAGGCAATGGCTGATTTGAGATATCCTAATGAATGGTTTCCTGCAACAAGAATGATACACCGGACAATTCATCTGCATGTGGGACCTACCAACTCTGGCAAGACTTATCATGCTTTGCAGAGACTCGAGCAGGCCAAGACTGGAACATATGCTGGACCTTTGCGACTCCTCGCACACGAGGTATTTTCCAGGCTGAATGCCAAGGGCAAGCCGTGCGCGCTTGTGACGGGCGAAGAGAGACGTGTAGCCCCTGGCTCCCAACCAGACGGACCGATCGAGGAGGCCTGCAACATGACGGCATGCACAGTGGAGATGATGCCTTTGAATAGGCTCTTAGACGTGGCGGTCATCGATGAGATCCAGATGATCGGCAATGCTGAAAGAGGCTGGGCCTGGACGCAGGCGCTTTTGGGGGTCATGGCAAGAGAAGTGCATCTATGTGGCGAAGAACGAACCGTGCCACTGATCAAGGAGCTCTGTGCCAGCGTGGGCGACAAGCTTGAGATTCATCGGTACCAGCGTCTATCTCCCCTGGCCGTCTCGGACTCTTCTCTCGATGGCGACCTTCGCAAGCTGCGCAAAGGTGATTGCATCGTTTCCTTCTCCGTTATGGGTATTCACGCTTTGCGCAAACAGATCGAGAAGTCCACTGGCCGAAAAGTTGCAACTGTCTATGGATCACTCCCTCCAGAGACCCGTGCACAGCAAGCTCGGCTCTTCAATAATCCTGATAATGAATACGACTATTTGGTTGCCTCTGATGCTGTGGGAATGGGTCTCAACCTGGCCATCAGGCGAATCATTTTCGAGTCGTCTTCGAAGTTCAACGGAGTAGCTCGGCAGACGCTCAGCGTAGCAGACATCAAGCAGATTGGTGGCCGTGCAGGACGTTTTAGAATTGCGGAGCAAGGCAACACAGGAGCGGCATCTGCAGAAGAGCTCGCTGCTGCCAAGGGAGAAGCTGCTGCGTATAACTCTGATATCAACGCCTCCCATGAAAAGTCTCAGAATCTCGGTCTCGTGACGACTCTGGAACGGGTCGACTTCCCGATTCTGCGGGCAGCCATGAGCGCAGAACCCGAGCCCATCAAATCTGCTGGGCTATTTCCACCCGCACCGATTTTGGAGCGATTTGCTGGCTACTTCCCCCCGGGCACGCCTTTTTCATATATACTAACGAGATTGCACGAGTTGAGCCAAATTCACTCCCGCTTTCACCTGTGTGGGTTAAAAGATCAGGTCTGGATCGCGGAGATCATTGAAGGCGTGGAAGGTCTTTCAGTAACCGATCGAAACATTCTCTGCTCTTGCCCTGCCGGCAAGGGCGATGTGGAACTGTGGAAGCAGCTCATGCCTGCATATGCACGATGCATCGCCACCCAGTCTGGTGGCAACATTGCGGATATCAAGGAGCTGCCGCTCGAGATCATGGAGGCCGAAATTCAAGGCACAAGGGAGTACTTGCGCGAGCTCGAGAGACTGCACAAGGGCATCGTCGTGTATCTGTGGCTCAGCTACAGGTTCGCCGGTATCTTCAGTACTCGAAGCCTGGCTTTCCACGTCAAGGGGTTAGTGGAAGAGAGAATCGAGAAAACACTCAGTCACTTTTCTTTCTCGGAATCCCAGCGTCGTAAGATTGCCGCACTGCGCGAAAAGCACTTGCTGCAATCTCTGGTTCAAGAGTCGGAAGATCAGTCTGACAAGATGGAAGTACAAGCCCAGTCGACTCGTACTGACCAACTAGGCGAGACAGAATATCCTGCCGCTGATGGCGCTGAAGAGGAGAGCCTACACAGGCGGCAAGTTGTCTCGACCGAACAGGTGAATGAAGATAACTTCGACTTCGGAGCTCAGCTCGATGGTCTCGCCGAGCAGCCCATAGCGCTCCAGCCCCGACAGCTGGATGAACAAAGCAGTCAGCTCGCCGGTGGTGATCACTTTGGCGGTTCAACAGAGGACATAGAGCTCGAAGAGCCCGGCCTCGAACCAGACGGCATAGATGAAGATGCGAGGACGCCTAGTGAGGAGGCTGCTGATACTAGTGAACAAGCTGAGCAGCCTGCAGTCGATAGAACTCAGCAGAAGAGCTCATCCGCGAGTGTATAGTTGAGATTTTGTAACATATACAGTGTACAGATAACTCTAAACACATGCCTCTGCTGCTGGCTTAGTGTCGCAGCCTACAATGTACAACACTACACTCTTGACCGCATTCGATTCTCTGCAATATTGCTGGTCTGTTTCTCCCCTCCCTCTTGACATTTTCCGCAGCAAAATCAACAGCCGCCCACAAGGTACCAATGCTAAAGAGGTAGGTGGTAGAGATACACATAACAGGTATCACACGATGAAGACCACCCACTTCATCTCGCCTTCTAGTACTACCGATGCGATCAATAACATTCTTCTTCCACTCCAGCCCAGTCTAGTCTAGTCTTCTTTCCTGGGGGTACATCCAATGACATGCTACCTACCTAAGGTACCTTACTCTTGGTTCGCAAACTCCAGCAGCAAACGCGCATTCGCTAGGTCATGGCAACGAACATCGTAAGGCGGCAGGGTACCGAAGACTGCAATAGCTAGACCTGAGTCGAGCATCACCAATAGCAAGTCTAGGTAGTGATGTTATGCGAAAGAGGGCACGTTGGGGTGGTGTTGCCACTAAGACCCAAGTACATGTATGTACCTAAGGTATCTCATTGTCGGGCATGTCATTGCGTGCGATTGCCAACACGACGAAACAGTGGCGGAATGTTTATGGAATCCCCCCAGATACAGTACTCAGCATCAATCCTTCCTTTTGTTGCTCGGAGGAGACATCTGAGGGAGGTAACAGCACAAAGACTGTCTGTAAAATGGCAGTATCGCCAGCCAAACAATCCGGTAAATGGGCTTTGTGTCGAGGTTTTGGCATTCACCGCCTGAAGACGTCGTACCATTGAGAGTAGACTGGCCACTACGGCCAACAAGTGCGACTTCTTTGCCCCGAAGCGCATGACCGCGCGATATCAACCTTCCGATGATGTGCAGCCGAGGCCTTGCAACCAGCATAGCATATGCACACGACAACACTCTTCTAGAGTTCTTCGCGGCTCCACTGCGCAAATATAAATGGCAGTCATCCACGTTTAGTCCAGTTCGGGTCGTGCAAGTCAACGTGACGCCTAGGCGAGGGTCGCAGGCTCGCGGAAAGAATAAAAACGAAGGAAGGTTCACTTTGATGGAAACATGAATCAGATATTGATATAGATGGAACTGATCGCCTGCTGCCAGCAAAAAGTCGAAGGGGGGAGGGGGGCTGGCCATACATGCCGTGTCGTAGCTGCGCAGGACAGATGGTGGAGACGATCGACTTCCGAAAACGTAGAAGAGAGGCATCCCGCAGTCGGATCCGGTAGTATGGATGGCAGAGTCAGCATTGCGATACCCTGGGCCTTTAGGGGTAGAGATCTGGCTGGTCTGTTGCGGCTGATCAGTGTCGCAGAAATTTCGACGAGTACCGTGCTGTGATGTCCTGGCCCAACCTAGATTGCTAGCTGCTGTGAAATGCGCAGCATTGTGATCCATCATGTGCGCTCATTAAAAACCCTGGAAGGCTACAGCTGAATTCAGAGATTGGGGACCCGCCGAGCCACATCCTGGGCCGAGACTCACAGCGCCGCCAACCATGCCTGAGGTGTCTCTGTACTCTGTCGTCAGCAGACACGGACACCTTGATTATGTCCTACCTCGGAGGTGCGGCCTGCACATTGCTCTTCAATAGCACGTGGTAATCGAAGCGCATGACGAAAGCAGCATTTCATGTATCATGTGTTGAGAAGTTCAAAGGCCATGTTGGAGCCATCACAGTTTTCGTTCGTCTTCCAATGACAAGTCAACTCTTCAGCGCCTCCAGTCTGTTCCTCATCTGCGCCAATGTCTCTTCTGACTCGAAGTCGTCTTCCTCGGGTTGCGCTTCCACAGGTCCCAGCGGCTCACTCGGCAATTGAGGAGCAGCAGTCTTATCCTTGAGCACCTCTCCCAATATCTTGTCAACCTCTGCCTCGGCCTCTTCATCCTCTCCTTCTAGCAACTCTTGGTCAGGTAACGAGTCGCCTACCATTTCTTCGATGATTCCGGCCTTGACAAGCTCTTGTGATAATTCTCTCATGGTTCCTGTCAACTCGGGCAGTTTTACCAGCATGTTGACATCCTTCATGATGCCCACACTATTCCTGATGCCTCCTTCAATCTTCTTCATTGCAAAAGCCTCATTGACTTGCATGCCCACGCTTTGCAATGTAGCTTTACTCGTCGCTAGTCGCTGTGTTTGTCGCCGCACTCGAATCAGTTCTCGGGCGAATATTCGTGTTTCTGCGGAGGCTTGCTTCGCTTGCGAGGGG
Organism: Sphaerulina populicola P02.02b; assembly: GCA_000291705.1. Taxonomy (NCBI): domain Eukaryota; kingdom Fungi; phylum Ascomycota; class Dothideomycetes; order Mycosphaerellales; family Mycosphaerellaceae; genus Sphaerulina; species Sphaerulina populicola. Next base: position 75,462 of record JH792478.1, read on the forward strand.
TTCTTTTGGGCGCGTTTCGAGGCTTGGAGGATGAGGGACTTGGTCTTCGATTCGAGGGCTTTCAGGTTTTGCAGATCGCGATCGAGCTTACGCGTGTTGGAGCGGAGAAGGGAGTTGCATTTTCGTTTCTAGAAGACCATGAGTGAGAGGAGACGCGCAGTTGGGTGCACAGGCAGGGAGGCAGGCAGGCAGGCAGGCATACCTGCTCCTCGGGTGAAGGTCCATAGAAGAATCGCCGAGCGGCATCCATTGCGTGCGGTGGCTATGGTCGTACCAGGAGCCGGCTGTCGCGATGCAGACGGCGTGGTATAGACAGGTTCTGCCTAGCGGGAGAGGGGGAGGGGGAGGAGGCGGAAGTGTCGCATGTGACAGACTTCCAAGAGTCACTACAGTTATTAGGAGGTAGCGCCAAAAGACCGCGTAGTGACGATGTCTGATTGTCTGTGCTCCTTCGTGGGGCCTGCCTGAGGTCCTGAGCCCAGGCTGAGACGGAAGCCCAAAGTGGCCAGCCGCCATTCCCGCCACACGTCACCCCCGAGCTTTTTCAACTTCAGCTTCATACTACTACTTTCTACTATACGTACACCACGCTATCCACTCGCTATTAACTCGCGCACTACCTCGCCGTTACCGCCGCATCCGTCGCTACCTACGAGTCCTCTTTGTCGCCGGATCCGTCGTATTAATAATAAGTTATCGGTACAATAAAGCCGTTACTATAGCAACTCGGATTCATTACTATATCGACTTTGGTTCCCCTACCGCTACTACGAAGGCGGATAACTATAGTATACGAACCTTAGTAAGTTCTACGCTCGCGGCGCTATCGCGCGTAGCTAATATCGCGTAGATTCCTCGTATCTACTACGCTAGCAGAGCTCGGTAAAACCTCGAATACGAACGACGACGATACTGCGATAGGCGAGAACGGCGAGAACGGCGACAGCGATAGCGACGAAGAGGTAGACGAGGACGAGGACGAGGACGAGGACGAGGACGAGGACGTAGAGGACGCCGCTAGGTACGCTTATCTCTCTCGCTACTAAGTCGCTAGCTGACTCGCTGTATATAGTACCTTATACGTCCCCGACCCCTACCTACGCCGGCCTACTACTACGAGCACTAGCGACTTCTAGTTCTGTTCGCGCGCGAGGTAGCAAGAGTAGTTAGATAAGGCAGCCGGTAGCGATACTACGAAGAAGAAGGTCGCGAAGAACAACCTGCGTAAATTCGACTAAGCAGGTCGAATTATAGAGACTATAGAGGGTATAGATACGCTAGACCCGTATTATTAGTACACTCGTAGACCGCTCGCTAGGCTATACAAAGTAGAGGTAAAGAATAGTATTATCTGCGTATACTGCAAGCGACATACGAAGTTAGGGTATTAGGCCGGGATACCTGCCGACGATTTACTAAGCGATTCGCAGCGAATCGCCTAGCTTGAGGCCGCGGTAAAGAGCCTATAGGACGATTCTTCCCCGAGCGATTCATAGCGAATCGCTTAGCTTGAGGCCGTAGTAAAGAGCCTATAGGACAGGACAAGTACTATAGAGTCATAGGTACCGTATATTATGCTGCGCGTCGATGACCTTTGGCGTATTATATATAATATAGCTGTAGTAGTATAGCCGCAGGGTAGAATACTGCCGCCGGAGGCGACGAGTACGAATAATAAAGAATAATAGATAGTATAGGTATATACACAGCGAGCCGTACCTGCGAGCGTCAACGAGTCAGCGCCGAGTGTTTTTGAAACTTGAATTACTACTACCTATATTATATATATATTAGACTATCTTATTACTATTACCAACCGTACTATTAGCAACCGTACTATTATTATCAGACTGCGCTAATATAGCCGGCAGCGTAACGCCCCTCTTAGGCTATATACGCGTAGCGAGAGCAAATATCTTACCCCTAACCTAATTGAACCTACTCTTAAAGAAGCCAATCCAACTACGCGCGTACCTCTCCAAGCTGTCTAACCGTGCCTCAATAGTAGCGACTCGCCGAGCTAGACGTACTAGATCGCTACTATTATCTGCCTCTGCTATAGGCCAACTAGCGTTATACCCGGCCTTTGCGTATCGTTTACAATAGGCATATACCTTGCTATTGTACCTATCTACTTTATACGGACCGTAGCCCGGACGAGTATAGTAGTAATACGGGTCAATAGCGGCGATGCCCTCGTAAGTTTCTATAATTCGGCCGGCCTAGTCGAATTTCCTTAGGTTATTCCTCGCAACCTTTCTCTTCCTCGGATCGTCCTCGCTATTGGACTCGTCAAGCTAGCCCTACTACTTCGCGGCGTCGCAGAACTAGAAATCGGTAGAGTTAGTAGTAGTAGGGCGGCGAGGGTAGGGATCAACGGGCGGGGTAGACCTGTAGAGAGAGAGAGAGAGTTAGCAATAAGTCCCTAGGGCGGCGCCGCTAAGACATGCCTAGGGCGGCGCCGCCGAGAGACAGCGCTTCCGGCGCAGCCGAATAAAGAAAGGGCCCGAGGGCAACGCGATATAGCGGCGCTATCGCGCCGCCGAGGGCAGTTAGTACTTACCCGGTGCTATCGTCTATCGTTACATCCGCGCTATCGCGATCTTTATGCTCTTGCATCTCTACGAGTGCCTCGAACGCAGTTATCGCGTTATTACCTTCTCGTAGTATATCGAGCTAGAGTATAGCGTTCGCGAGGATACTAGTCAAACGGTTAGCGGGCGTCTCTACGAGTACAGCAGCGAGCGCGCGCATACTTAGCTCGGAAGGGCATTGTTGCGGTAGTGATATAGTAATAGGCGATATAGTAATAGGTAATATAGTAATATAGTAATATAGTAATAGGTAATATAGTAATACGTATCGTATGTGATTCGTAAGTTTACGGCGGTAGGGGCAGCGACCTAATAAGTCACTCGTAGCGACAAAGCCGCGGCGGCGACAAAGCAGTACGGTAGGGCAGAATAGACGCATCCGGCGAGACGCATCCGGCGAGGTAGACGCATCCGGCGACGGTAATAACAAAGAAAGGTACTGCATACAGTGTCTATAGCGAGGCTACCTACGAGCGCGGCGATTCATTTCAGTGTCTTGCTCGCCGCTCTCGTTATTGCCCTGTCTCTAATTGGAATCGTTCTATATAACTTCTGTCGCTTAGCTATAGGCGGAGCGACGTCAGCAGTAGTAGTAGCAGCGATACTCGCTGCGCTCGCTGTATTATCTCCATCTAAGGTAATAAACTTAGGCGGCATATTAGCGTCAACTACGCTCTCCGTCTATATAGCCTTCTCTTTCTTAATAGAAACGCCTCTATCGTCTATATCGGTATCGGTGTCCAATACGACGAACTCGGGTAGTTTACTAGTATCTACTACGCTCTCTTTCTACGTCGGTTTCTCTATCTTAATAAATGATTCACCGTTACTTTCACCGTTACCGTTACCGTTACCGTTACCGTCGCGGTCGGCGCGTTCGATACTCTAGAGCACCTCTAACTGCGCGCAAGTACTCGCCGCGCGAGTACTAGCCGCGCGAGTACTCGCCGCGCTCGCTGTAGGCGTCGCGCGTAATACTGCGGTATACTCCCTATCCTTCCGCTTCTACTTCGGCTGCTTGTATTACTAAATAACGATATTGACCTTATACGCGCGTACCGCGGCTCTAGTCGCTAGCTGGATCTTGAAAACTTCTATAGATTCTATAGTATCCGCGCTCGCGATACTAGCAGAGGATATCCTATTAGGCTTATTGGTCTCGGTATAGAACGAGCGTACGAAGAGTACGTCGTAGAAGTCTTCAATATAGGTAATTGGCTACGCCGGCAGCTCCTTCGGCTCGAATCGCGCGAGTATAAAATCCAATAGTAGCTTCTTAGCGCTATTAGCGACTCTATCGCGGTCAGTCTAGTAGTCGAAGAGGTTAGTATAGGTAACCGGGTCGTAGTACTTCTACTCGTCGTTACCGTTCTTAAGAACTCGCGTCGTAACTCGCTGCGTATAAACCGTAACGCTAATACTAAACGAAATGGCCGGAGGCAGCGAAGTCAACCGCGACGAAGGTAGCGCTAGCGCTAGCGTAGAATGATACTACTGCTAACGTATAGTCGGCGGTAGAGTACCGGCGTATAGTGCGACAGCCGCAGCTGCCCTAGCCCTGAACGCGATATTGGCCTCGTTACGAACGGCATTCGCGTACTAGGGGATTCTCGCAAACGTCTGAAAACCCTATTAACTGTCGCTAAGTACTCGCTATATAGATCGCTTCAAGGGGACTGACCCTTACTTAGTACGCAGGTACTAGCGTAGGTGCTAGCGCAGGTACTAGCTGCTACGGTTGATGTAGCGGTTAATACTACGGTTGATACTACGGTTGATACTACGGTTGATACTAACGCCTACCTCTGTCTAGTACTCGCGACGCCTCGCGCACGAACGCAGTACCTAGAGGGTTTGGATTCAGCTGATAGTATTAAGAACAGTAGTTAAACTTGTAGAACATAGCGCTGTATTTGATCGACGGCACGACTGGATAGTACTCGGCCTAGAGGCTAGGTAGGTTGTCGGCTATAGTAGGTACTAGTAGTATATAGAGGAAGGAATTCAGGTAGTATAAGTAGTACGCACTGTAATATATACCTACGGCTTGGCCCCGCTAACTAGCTAGCTCGTAGCTACACTCGTAGGGATAACTCGCAGTGCTTACTAGCTTGTAGCTATACTCGCAGGGTTGACTCGCAGGGTTGAAATTGTATACCGCCTAGTACAGGGGCTACGGATCGTTGTAGTACGCGATAACACTAGTATCGTCGTTCGCGATTAGGGTATTGCTAGTGTCCCTAAACGCCTCCTCTACCTGCCTCGTAGGTATCTAGTCTCTTACCGCTAATAGCTTCGGTAGTATAGCGAGTATTAGCTGTTTATTTGAGTTGATATTGATATAGTTATTAGCTAACCGCCGCAGAGTAATATATACCGTACGGTACGTACGGTCGCCGGTTACCGCGTTATATAACGCGCTACTAATAGGTAGCGCAATGCCGTATAGGAGGAGGATCGTTTTGTACTATTCGTAGGTATCGTTAGGTAGGAAGGCCTCGAGGTCTGTATATCAAGTTAGCGAGTAGTACTACGAGTAGAGCGAGTGAGCCTACCAAACCCTTCTAGTATCCCTTCGAGTGTCTGTAGAACCCCCTCTAGGACGCGTATACCTTGCTGCGCGGCGTCGTAGAGCTCTAGATAATGGCGTAGTATATAAGGTATACCTAGAATAGAGAACGGACGGTTAGTCTGCTTCCGAATCTTATAGTAGTTCTATACGTTTACGAACCCTATAACTGTCTCGCGGAGGATCGTAGTGTAGATAGCGAGGAAGGCAACGCGATCGCCTAACGACTCTAGGTTATACTCGTTCGCTGCATTCAAGCTATAGAAGTACCTACGCTATCTATTTAGCGCCTTAGCCTATTGATTCTACTACGCCTCGATTCGCTGATTCATCTTACTCGTACTATATCGGAAGCACTCGCCAAACCGTAGTAGTAGTAACTCGGGCTCGTCGCGAGCCCTAAGCGAGGCGTTCTCGACCTCGTAGGCGGCGCAGCGTACTATATAGTGCGCGTCGGCGGCTAGAATAGTCTCTCTACTACGATCCGAGCGTAGAACGACGGGCGCGTGCCTACTATAGCGTAGCGTCGCGATATATTGAGCGAGTACCGAGACAGCCGACCTGCTAGTAATTCCGATATATATCTACTCTATATACCGCGAGTGTACGTCGATTGCGGCGTATATCTAAATACCCTAGTACTTAAACTTATAGTATGCGTCTATCGAGAGTGCCGCTATCGGCCTAGGTATAATTACGGCGCCGTAGTACTCTCTTGCTTTCTCGCGGCGCCGCTAGACTCTATCCGGGTTAAGCAATTTGACAATACGGTAGATACGGTCCCTATAGGTAGCGAGTCAACAGCGAGCAGACAGCGAGCAGACAGCGAGCAGACGTACCTCCCAATTATATTTATCTCCGAGCGTATATACGTATATAGGTTTCTCCTACTATATACCTCTACTTCTGACTTTGCGAGCGTATCTAAGAGTACCGCAGCGATTAACTCGTCGGCAAGTTCTTGCTCTTCTGTAGGTATCTATTTCTTGAACCCTAGCTCCTTTCGTATACGCCGATACGTTCTCGTACTAAGTGTCTAGCTATCAATCGCTAGAATCGCTACCGCCTCTTTGTCCGTAAGCCGCAGTTTAGTGTAGGTATGCGCTATACGTATACGTAGACTATTATGTTCGTCGGAGATATCGTACTATCGTCGGTAGGAGGGTACGCCCGTAGTAAGTCCCTATACTACGAGTCGTCGTTCGAACGTACGCTATGCAATAGTAACACCGAATTGGAGGTATAGATTAGCGATAATCTATCGTTGCGAGACACCCTCTACGAGCTACGCGGCGATATAGGGCTAATAGTTATTAAGCATATTCGAAGGCCTTAGTAGAGTAAGTCCCTATACTATAAGTCGTCGTTCGAACGTACGCTGTAGAATAGTAATACCGAATTAGCGGTGTAGGTTAGCGATAATCTATCGCTACGAGACACCCTCTGCGAGCTGCGCGGCGATATAGGGCTAATAGTTATCATAATCAAGCACATTTGAAGGCCTTAGTACGTACGTTCGAGGCATGCTGCGAGTAGTTAGCGAGTAGACAGTAGTAGAAAGTAGTATGAAGCTGAAGTTGAAAAAGCTCGGGGGTGACGTGTGGCGGGAATGGCGGCTGGCCACTTTGGGCCTCCGTAGGCTGAGCTGCTCGGAATGTCCCCGCTTGGAGAAAAGAGCTTCAGCTCATCGCTTCCATTCGATTCGGACCATTTCCAGCCTAGCAAACGCTCACTTTCACATCCACAACTGTGCCTTCTAATTCTTCTGCACACAACAGCTGCACCACTCGTCCACCATCTCACATCTACCACACCACACATACCACGAGCCCCGTACGACAGAAAGCCACAGCAAGTATGAGCGCGCAGCCCAAGGACACCACCGATGCAAAGATCGGGTCCAAGACGTTGACTCCAGAAGGTGAGCATATGCACTGAGAGGGCCAGCTAATCGCATTGGATGCAGCCATTGGGATGCAGCCACGGAAAGGAGACAACTACTGACAATACCCCCATAGTCACCTGGGCACAACGCTCAAGCGCATCCGAGGCCGAAAAGAACCACATCTTTCTGACCATCGCCGTACCCGATGTCGACCCCAAGAAAATCAAGCTCGACATCCAGTCGCAATCGCTCTCCTTCAGTGGATATAGCGAGTCCAAAAAGGCTGATTACGCCGTGACCCTCGAATTCTTTGCCGAGATCGACCCGTCCGCGAGCAAGATCCACCATTCTCCTCGCGCCGTGGAGCTGGTTCTGCAAAAGAAGGAGCTCAAGGCAGAATACTGGGATCGTCTGCTCAAGGACAAGCAAAAGGTTCACTTCCTGAAGACTGACTTTGACCGCGTAAGTGCAGCCTATCATTCAGCCAAGCAAGACCAGTCGCACTGACACAGAGTCCTCACAAACAGTGGGTCGATGAGGATGAACAGGACGTTGCAGCAGATGATGACGACTACATGTCACGCATGGGTGGCATGGGCGGCATGGGAGGCGGCGCAGATGGCGGATTCGGAGGTATTGACTTCTCCAAACTCGGCGGCGCAGCTGGCATGGGAGGCATGGGAGGCATGGGCGGCGAAGACGATGACGAGGGAGACGAGGACGACGCCGAAGAGATGCCAGAATTGGAAGGCGAGGATGATGACGCGCAAGGCGGCGCCGCTGGTGCCACTGCGGATAAGGGAAAGGCGAAGATTGAGGAGGTCGAGTAGAGCGAAGCCGATGGAAAACTGTTGTGTCGCTCATGCAAGTCCGGAATGGTGCCGATGGACCCTGAAGTGATAGCTGCGTAGGAAGCAAAGATTGCTTACAGCCGCAAAGCATTTGTCGATGCCAGTGAGATTGAGATGGAGGACTACGACAATGTGGTCCACAACATGGAAAGGTCGTCGGGAAATGGACAGCTCTTGCGACTGACACGGTCAAAACCTCGATCGTTGACCATCTCCAACCCCTCCAAGCCACATGAGGGGAGCCTATTGCAACCTGCTTCTGGTCTAAGAGCATGCATTGCCATTGGGTGGCGCTTCAGCGAGCGTGTTTTGATGTTCAGATTAGAGCTTTATGCATGCCCAAAAAAAATTATTGTCACATATGCCAAAAGAAGAAATTGGAAGTTACATGACGTTCTTTTGCCCCTGACAAAGATGGTTGTCTGAAGGTTTCTTCTGCTGAGGATGATTTGGAATACAGACATCTTCTTCAGAAACTTGAACTTGCAAGAATTCGGAAATTGCGAGCGCTTAATCGGACAGATAGAGTCAATCGCCTCGCCTTTTTCTCGACCGATGAAGAGACATTTGGACGCTGACTACCTATAACATGTACATGATACCTACCTATGTTTGCAATACCTAGGTCGTGTTCATAGGTAGGTAGGTACATCTAGGTACTGTACCCTGGCCACTGCAGTACATCTCGCCGACCAGTATAGTTCACTTCGCCGTTTGTTCTCGGGGACTGTCGTGCATCCTGTAATGTGGACTCCCGCAATGTAAGAAAAAGAAGAAAACAAAAAGACTTTCACTGTAAGATCAAGCCTGTTATCTGAGATAGCATGTAAAGCAAGGTAGGTAGGTATAGAGAGATAAGATTGTACTCATTAAAGATGAATAGCTACAAGAAGTTATCGCTTTGCTGCTTCGTAGGTCTATGCAAACTGTACATTTCTGTAGTCGGGAACTTTCCTGTCTGCCCATCTCGCTTGGCTTGCTCGGGGGAAAATTAAAAAAGAAACTGGGGACGGATATCACTCCATTCATGCCATGCCGCAATCCAAAATCCATCTCCTGCTCTCCTTTCCATTCACTGGGACCTGAAGCGTGTCATCTTAATGTCATTATGTTGCAGAGGCGCCATTTCCTGTTCCTGTGAGAGACAACGCTCTGTTCCGCGCCAGCCAAATCGCCAGTGGTGATTTTCTGGTCAGTCGTCGCCCACAGCATGCCTCTCTCACAATCCCATCGGAGATACTATTCGGGTCCTTTGGTAACCTTGAGGGGTAGAGGTGGGCCTGTCCCGCTGCGTGCTCGTCTCTCACGCTCACCTACTCCAGTTTGGGGTACCTTGATGCGCAGTGGCTTGCCGCCATTTCTCCCGCTTTCAAACCTACCACTGGTAGCTCGTTCCCATTCGCTCTGGTTGTCGGTCTCCTCCCGCCCTAGCCAGTATCTCTTGCTGGGAAGTCTAAGCATAGCCCTTCCAAGCTTCCCTGTCCAGCCTGCGCCTTCCTGTCGGTCTAGTGCAAAGGGTGATGGCGCCATGGTGGCATCCGCAGTCTCGCTACTGCTGTATTGCGGGCTGCTCGAGCTCGCCTGTGCGACGTACTGCCTGAGCATACTCCTGGCGTAGCTCATGACCACGAGGCAAAAGTATACTCGCACCACTGTGAAGAGTGCTAGTAATGCAATGCTCGTCATGCTATCGCTTTGTAAGACAGCCCCGCCGATAGCTGCTGGACCTGACCCTGCGCCGAATACAACCGCCTCTTGTCCTGGCAGAATGCCCGAACCCGGCTTTGCAATGACATTGACTGCGGTCACGTTGTGTTCTGGATGCGTGAAGCCCGCCGTGTCTCCCATAGTGCTGGCACCTCCAACGCTATGGCTTCCATTGAGGGGGTTGTCCTTGCCGGGCTCCTCGAGGTGTTGCGAAAGCAGTAGGAACCAGCCCATGCTGAAGAGCGTGGTGTAGATGCCGTTGACAACGGTGTCGATTACGTAGACGTATGCGAGGGCGACGTTGCGGAGTGGCTGATCGGGCCGCCGTATGCTGGGCATGAGGTATAGGATGAGGCCAAATACGACGAGCGAGTAAATGTAGTGGCTGAGCTGTAGGCCGTTGAGGTCATATCCAGTGAAGAGGGCGAGAATGCCATAGAGTCCGGTGACTTTGTTGATCGCCAACGTGAAGCTGATGAACTCTGTCGCGGTCCGTAGGGAGACGAAATGGAGGAGGCTCTGGAAGGACTTCTGTCAGTACGGTATAGCCAGTGAGAGAGAGGGGGTGAAAAGAGCAGCGCACGCACCCTCGGCTTGGGAAAGCGCAGTATAGTCGGCGCCATATCGCCTGCTCTGTGTGTCTGGGAGACTTCGCTGCCCGAGGATTGTCTCGCTCGGGGCCCGTCTCGCGTCGTCTGGTCCCGTCCAGTGCAACGCTCGTGTCGCGAGCCCGAAGGCGAGTTTGTGCTTCGGGGGGGCGTTATTGTACCGTGTGCGTGGTCAGGAGTACAGTGACAGCGCAAAGAGGGTTTATTGGGTTTGTTGTGCGGCGAAAGGGTTGGGGACGAGGTGAAGTCGGTGTTTGTGTTTCAGAAATAATCATGGTCGACAGGACAGGACAGGGAGGCTGGAGGCTGGAGGCTAGAGGGTCCCAAGCACAGGATCATGCACGATGAAGTGATGCACGGCGCTCGCGGCTGCGGCTGCCTCGGAAGACGGCCTTCCGTCTTGACGAGCATCAAATTTGCGTTTTTGGGGGCTTGGACGACATCACTTCTTGCACTTTCACTTTCACCTTCACTTTCACCTTCGCCTTTTATTCTTACCGCCCTTCCAGTACCTCCGTATACCTGACCTATACAGTACATCTACCTACCAATGCAGGCTCGCGACCTTCCCGTTTCCGCCGACGTCCCTCAGACACTTCTTTGCTATTCTCATCCCTGCGGCGATCCGACTATCCGTTGTGCTCATGCTGCGCCTGACCTGATCTGCTGATGTGGCGGGTGAGAGAGGACTGACGATTGTATCGTCGTCCGCGAATTTTTCGCCCATACCCGTCACCGTCAACGGCAGCGGGCACTTGTCTCGCTTATGCCATCGCACTGATGGAGGAAGAGGCGCGTTCTTGGCGACTTTTTCTGCCTGCAAGCAAGGGTCAGCATCAGAACTAATCCGTCGCCGTCAGTGGTTTAGTGCTAGCGCCCGAGACAGACAGAACTCCTTCACCAGGACAAACCATGAATGTAGAAGCGGTGTCCAAAGAGCCCACAAGGTGGCGCCGCGCCTTTGATCGCAAAAGGAGACAGGCTACTATCTGAGAGCCATACCTCTGGTTTTTCAAGCGGACTGTTTGCAACGCTGAACTTGCTGCATGTTCTGTGCTCCGCATTGATCAACGCGCCTCGAACGAGCCAGCCGAGATTACCAACCAGTAAAAAGACCCTGTAGCGTCTCACGATAGCGCAATGTTCGTCGACACTACTGTACTATCTACTAACGCCAAACCCACGTGACTGCAACCGAATATCTCCTTTTAAGGTTTGAGACTCTGAGAGTGCAGACTTCATTCTGCGACTTTCCATTATCGTCTCCATCTATTTTCCACTCCTTTCATTCTCGCCCTTAGTCGCTCGCTGCATACTAACATTCTCCAATCATTGCACTGTTGTGCATGATGCGCTTCGCAGGTTGGCCGATCGTTCTTTCGGCATGCTTACTGTCAACTTCCTCTGCATGGCCTGTGCAAGTTCGCCAGCTTTCTGATCTTTTGAACCCGGTGCTCACTGCTGTTTCGAAACTCACCGGTCCAGTCCTTGATACAGTCGCTTCTTCAAATCTACCCGGATCTTCTATCCTCAATCCGCTCTTGGAGGTCGTCCAGCAGACGGCTTCGGGCCAGGGCCTCGTGCAAGGTGTGCTGGGAGGCCTTGATGGTGTCTTGGGCGAGGAGCAAACATTCGACTATGTCATTGTGGGCGGCGGTACTGCTGGTATTCCGGTCGGCGTGAGGCTGGCAGAGGCCGGCTTCACAGTAGCGATCGTCGAGGCTGGACTTTTCTACCAGCTTGGGAAGCCTGTGCTAGGTACGACCCCAACAGGCGCATTCTTTGGTGCAGGATGGAACTCGGTCGATCAGTTCCCACTTGTGGACTGGGGCTTCACGACGGAACCACAAGAGGGCACGGGTCAGCGACGATTGCATTATGCTCGTGGGAAGGCATTGGGGGGCACGTCCGCTCTCAACTTCATGATTTATCACCGGTCGTCCTCCCAAGCCTACGACATGTGGGCTGACCAGGTCGGGGACGACAGCTATCGGCTCGCGAATCTTCAGCCTTACTTTGAGAAGAGTGTCAGTTTCACGCCTCCCAACACTGAAGTCCGCCCGGCCAACGCGACTACGCTGTACGATGTAAACGACTTCACCACTCCCGGAGGGCCAGTTCAGGTAAGCTACACAAATTTTGTCTCCACCTGGACATCGTGGCTGGAGCAGGGTCTGAAGTCTGTTGGGATGAAAGTCACTACAGAATTCAACAGTGGTAAACTACTCGGGTATCACTACGCGCAGGCAACCATCAGACCGGAAACACAGTCCAGGAGCGCTTCGGATGATTACCTTCGGCTTATTAAGGATACCTCGAAACTCAAGGTCTTTACGCAGACAACCGCGAAACAGATCATATTCAATGGAACCACTGCCGTCGGCGTCAAAGTCAATACCCTTGCTCTTCTCGAGAGAACAATATATGCCAGCAAGGAAGTGATTCTAAGCGCAGGCGCGTTCCAATCGCCCCATCTACTCATGGTATCTGGTATTGGGCCAAAAAGCACTCTCGACTCTTTCGGAATTCCGATCGTCTCGGCGCTCGAGGGCGTGGGACAGAACATGTGGGACCATATATTTCTAGGCCCAACGCACGAGGTCGCTTTCGACACCTTATCAAAAGTCTTCCGTGACCCTGTCGTACTGGCCGAGACTTTGGCAGACTATCTTGCCGTGCCGCCAACAGGTCCGTTGACATCCAATGTAGCCGAACTGATCGGCTGGGAGAAACTCCCCGAGAAATACCGTTCCACATGGTCCGAAGAAACTAGGGCGGCAATGTCACAATTCCCACCAGACTGGCCCGAAATTGAAGTCTCCACAGCCAACGCGTACATTGGTGATTTCATGTTTCCATTACTCCAACAACCGCTCAATTTTAACCAATACGCCACCATCTTCGGCATCATGAATGCACTGACATCGAGAGGAAACATCACCATCACATCCTCCGATATCAACGATGCTCCCATCATTACTCCCAATTACCTTACCACGAAAGCAGACCAAGAAGTCGCCGTCTCCTGGTTCCGTCGCATGCGAGAGATCTGGGATACTCCCGAACTCCAATCCATCACCATCAAACAAGACGACGGCTCCGCAGAATACTGGCCCGGTCTCGACGTCGACACTGACGAGGAGATTTTGGACCTCATTCGATCGAGTTTCATGACGGTGTGGCACGCGTCGTGTACGTGCAAGATGGGCAAACGCGAGGATTCGATGGCTGTGGTGGATAGTGGTGCTCGAGTGTTTGGCGTGGAGAAATTGAGGGTGGTGGATGCTTCAAGTTTCCCGCTGCTGCCGCCAGGACATTTGCAGAGTACAATTTATGCGCTGGCGGAGAAGATTGCGGATGAAATTGTGCAGGGTCGCTAACTAGAATGAGCTGCATCTGGATGAAGGCTGGGCTGAGCTGAGATGAGCTGTAAAGGTGGAAGCTATGGTGCCTAGTTGCATGAGCCCAAGCTGCTGATACTCGCCCGTTGTGATGGCGGTAGACACATCGCTTGGTGTCAGGATGAGGAAGAAGCACGGTCTTCTGTGGATCATCCTTTCTCGTTCCATGTTTGAGCGTCTCAATATCATTCTCGCTCTCTCGTATTCCCGGGCAGCTTCTCGACGCGGCAGGTGACTTCGCTGCAGGTGAATTCGCTGCAGGTGAATTCGCTGCAGGTGACTTCGCTGCAGGTGACTTCGCTGCAGGTGACTTCGCTGCATCGTGACCATGGTTCTAAGGGGGGAGGGGGGTTAGTGCGCAACGTTTACCAAAAGTTTATCTCGTTGCCTAAGAGTCCGTTTTCAAGTACCTTAGTACATGTATGTTACCATCGCGGGGTGTGGCTCTGTTCGAGAGTGGCTCTAGTGCTTGCTTCACACGAATCAGTTTCATTCGCAGCTACATGTATGCCGCACCGTAAGTACAAAATCTCCTTCATTTTGGGCGTATCAAACTCAAGCGCCTCGAGCGCCATGCTGCATTACCTGATCATACCGTACAATTACTTCTGATCAACTTCTGACTAATCACTCTGTACATTGATAGTAATTCGTCGCCTAGCAGTTGCAACCACCTTCGCTCTCAGGCTTTGCCGCGTTGACATTCACATCGATGGCTGCAGTTCATGTTAGCTTATCCTCACCCACCATTATACATGTTCGACACTTACTGTTGGCGGGCCCCTGCTGACCCTCTCCCTCCATCCCAGGTAGGGCCTGAGCGATCTTCTTGAAGAGCCCTTTTACGTTGTGCCCCACCTTCGCGCTCGTCTCCACGAACATGCATCCCAATCTCTTACTCTCTTCCTCTCCCTGCTGCGCCGTGACCTCTCTCTTCTCGCCCAAGTCGGTCTTGTTGCCCACCAGCACAATAATCACATCGCTTCCTCGTTCACCTCTCACATCATCCACCCATTTCCGCGTCTGCTCGAAGGACTTTTTGCTCGTGATATCGTAGACAACAACAGCTACAGACGAGTCGCGGATATATGAAGGGATGAGAGATCGAAACCGTTCTTGGCCTGCTGTATCCCAGAGCTGCAGGCGTACGGTTCGGTCCTCGAGGTACATGGTTTTGGAGAGGAAGTCGATTCCTATTGTGGCTTGGTAGGTACTATCGAAGGAGTCGTACATGAAGCGCGTGATGAGGGATGTCTTGCCGACTGACAGGTATTGATTAGAGAGTGCGGAGAAGTGGTAGTGGTAGTAGTGCAGTAGCATGCATACCAGACTGTTCGCCCAAGAAGACCAGCTTGAACTTCTTGAGCGGGTTCGTGTAGGAGCCCACTGCTTGTGCCATTGCGGCGATTGCGGGATTGGAGAGGGGTGGCGTGTGTCTTGGTGCAGATGTACGGTGCGATATCGTGTGTGGCTGGCGGTTCGGTGTACGATGCACTCCTGGTCTCCTACTCGTGCGCCTGGTTGATGTCGACGGTGTTGGTTCTGTTGCAGGCCGGATCGGGAATGGGATGTCTCAAAGGACGTGAATCGTCTTTGAATGTGATCGACACAGTCAGCATTCAAGCAATGCTATTCCAAGTCCAAGTATGCATGCAGCGTCAGGATGTATGTAGTGGTAGGAGGTGGATGTAGCCGGCAATGGTTGGGACGTCCAGCGACGCGGTCGGAAAGGAGCACACTGCGGTGGTCGTGTGGCAGCCGCGCAGATCCCTGTCAAGTAATGGACCCTGAGTCAGCCCGAGAAGACCCCTCGGACGGAAATAATATTCTGTTCACCTCCACTTCCAGTCCCGTCCATGTCGAAAGAACACCACCGCGTCTTCCCGCCCCGCCCCATTCATCACACCATGGCCGACGACAACAAGGCTGCAGTCGCTCCGGCGACATATAGCCAGCCATCGAGAAAGGGCAAGAAGGCGTGGCGCAAAAATGTCGACATCACCGAAGTCTCCGCTGGTCTCGACAATCTGCGCGCAGAGATTATTCAGGGCGGGCCAATCAAGGAGAAGACAGCCGATGAGTTGTTTGCGACGGATATCACCGGTGATCCGGAGATCGAACGCAAACAGAAAAGCAAAAAGGTGCTGAAGGTCGACGAGATCCTGGCTGCGAGAAGCAGCAAAATCGATCCGTTGCAGCCAGCCCGGAAGAGGAAGGCAGAGGACCACTCGGGTAGCGGAGTGGACGGGAAGCGAGTCAAAGCGAACGGCACGTACGTATCACACAGGGAATTGGCACGACTGCGCAAGGTGGCAGACGGGGGTCAGATTGGCATCATTGTGGACGATCAAGCGAGCAACGACCTGTGGGGAGCGCCAGAACCACAGCCGGAAGAACAGTACACCTTTCTGGAGAAAAAGAGAGACAAAGTCGCGCCCGCCTCACTCAAACAAGCACCGACCCCTCTCACGGCATCTGGAAAGGCTGTCGCTGCGGTCCTCAAGCCGGCGGGCGGGAAAAGTTACAACCCCCTTGTGGGCGACTGGTCAGCGCTACTAGAGAAGGAGGGAGCTGCAGCAGTAGAAGCAGAAAAGGCACGACTTGCGGCTGAACAAGCTCAGCTCGAGTACGATCGAAAGGCGGAAGAGATCGCTGCACAAGTAGAGGCCAATGAGAAAGAAGAGCACGCTACCGACTACGAGAGCGCATGGGAGAGTGAATGGGACGGCATCCAGTCCGAGGGAGAAGCTGAAATACACGTGCAAAAACAGAAACCGCGAAAGACACCGACTGAACGCAACAAGGTCAAGGCGAGAAAGGAGAGGGAAGCGAAGGAAAAATGGGAGAAGAAGCAAAAGATACGAGACGCACAAGAGCGACGGATCAAGCAAATTGCAAGAGAAGTCGCTGCAAAGGAACGAGCTCGCCAAGGCATTGTCGCGGTGGTGGACGATTCGTCTGCCAGTGACGAGGATGAAGACGGGCTTGAAGTGCAGAAGCGGAGATTCGGGAAGGCACAGGTTCCTGATGCCCCATTGGAAGTTCAGCTTGCAGACGAGTTGCAAGACAGCCTGCGAAGGCTAAAGCCAGAGGGATCGCTCTTGACGGACAGTTACCGGAACAAGATCATCAATGGGAAACTGGAACCGAGGAAGAAAGTGGGACAAGTCAAGCAGAAGCAGACTATGCGGAGAGAGAAGTGGACGTACAAAGATTGGCAACTCAAGTAGATGTCGTTTGGTATCTGATATGCGTCGAATAATAACGGCTCTAGCAGATGTTCCAGCACGATCATCACCAAGGTACATACTTGTAATCAACACCCGCGATGTATGCTGTAGAAGTGAACACACGCGGCGCTCTCCGATTTGATGCATTCCAGTACTTGCGAACACAGGAATAGCAGACATAACGGCCGATGCTATGCCATTGACGAGAATGTCACTGGCGTGCTGTCGTTGGCTGGGGAGGACTCGGAGGAGCGTGGTGCCACATACCAAGGTTTAGTGCTAGTTCCATGCCTATGTGGCTGTTCAACCTTCGCGCAACTTCACTTCATCATCTTCTTTACTCCACGCAGCAGTGGGAAGTGGTCGTTGTCAGTCTATTGCTTGACCTGGCATTCACCGACTGCTCTGTGACCAATCAAAGGCAAGTCATCTCGGTGGGCTGACGTTGTTTGCTGTCTTGTTTCTAATGTACTTTGTTGCACTCCATCACCACTTATATCTCCCCACTCTGCCTCTGCCTCTGCACCTCCCACTCACCACAACAGCTCCGAACCCTCCAACAGATGTCGACAGCACCAGGCAAGCGCAACAAGCGCTTCGTCCCTCTCGAGGCCAACCCCGAAGTGATGACCTCCCTCATCCACAACCTCGGCCTCTCCAAATCGCTAGCCTTCCACGACGTCTTCTCCATCGACGACCCCGACCTCCTCGCCTTCATCCCGCGCCCAGCACACGCTCTCCTCCTCGTCTTCCCCGTCTCGGACACGTACGAGAAATTCCGCACGACCGAAGACCTTGACAAACCCGAATACTCGGGCACAGGCGAAGCAGAAGACGTCATCTGGTACAAACAAACCATCGGCAACGCCTGCGGTCTCATCGGCCTACTCCACGGCGTGAGCAACGGTCCAGCACGTACATATATCGAGCCCGGAACAGATTTAGACGAGCTCGTGAAGAAAGCTGTGACATTGAATCCCAAAGCCCGAGCAGAATTACTAGAGGATACGGAGGCGTTGGAAACTGCACATCAAGCTGCAGCTGCAACGGGAGATTCGGCTGCGCCTTCGGCAGATGAGAGTATTGATTTGCACTATGTGTGTTTCGTAAAGGGGGAAAATGGTCATTTGTGGGAATTGGATGGGAGGCGTAAAGGACCGCTCGATCGAGGCGAGCTAGGTGTGGAAGACGATGTGTTGAGTCCCGCTGCGCTGGAGAAGGGCGTTCGAGCGTTTTTGAAGCGTGAGGAAGAGGCTGGTGGTGGAGAGTTGAGGTTTAGTCTGATCACATTGGCCGAGGGGTTGGATTGAGAAATACGAGGAGGGAGGCGTGGTTTTCCATAAACCTTTACCTGCTGGTTGAGAGAGAGAGACAGTGTTGCTCTACCTAATTACTGTAGGATGAGCGATGCGAGGTTTATTGGGGAAAGGACTCCAAGCTCGGCAGGGAACGAGACAGAAAGAAAAAGAATTGTCATGCCCATCGAGCACGATACCACGATTACATACATTCGTATCCGTGAAATCAATCCACGCTTTCTCGGTCCATTTCGAACGAATGCGGACGAGGAGGGACAGGGGCAGGACTACATACGAAATGCAAGCTGTAGGCATGGAAGTGAAGAAGAGTTCATGATCAGTTCATCTGAACTTGGAGAAAAAAGAAACTTGATAGTTTCCGAGTGGTATCGATCTATTCTAGGGGGAGGGGGTATCTTTTTCGTGCACTGCCACCAAGAGAAAAAGCAAAAGAAAAAAGGACAATGAGCACCTACACCTACACCTACACATACAAACGCTTGTAAACCGCGCCACGCTCTGATGTTTCCCAAACGCGCCCCGTCGCTATGCAAAATGACAATAGGCCGTTCAAATTATTATGATGATGGTGATGATGATGCTGATTATTGCGGTATGGGCGTCGGCGTCGGCGTCACCTCTGGCGTGGATTCCGCTGGCACAATCTCCAACAATTCATTCACCTCTTCATGCGACATTTCTCTCCCGGCGTTTTCCTGCCCAATGTAGAGCTGCGGACCTTCAAAGGCACCACACATGTAATTCCACGGCACGTACTCGCCCGTATCGATCCACGCACCACCTTTCTCCTGCTGGCCCGCAAGGGTCGCAGGTCTGGGGCTCGCCATGACGGGAAGGGCACCTCGCCACGTCGCTCCAGCGGCTGTGGCGAAGACGTACTGGCCATCTCTCAAACCCGCTTTTCTCGATTCGGCCGTGTTACTCCGCGAGTGCTGGTTGTGTTTCGTTGCTTTCAGCAGCAGTTCTGCGTGAGGGTGAAACCACATTCGCGGCCACCAGCGATCGCGCAGGGACTTGTCTCCCGTGACGTGGAAGAGGGGGTATACGAGCTGGGTGACCACGTTGGTGCCTAATAGTGCTTCGGACCAGCTTTGCTCGGGGGGCGTGTCTGTCCACGAGGAGTCTATGGCGGCGAATGGGGGTTCGGAAGCCAGAATGTCGTCTTGCACGAGCCATTGGTCGATTCGGAGCTCTTTGGCTGGTCCCGAGGCGACTTGTGGTTCAGGCTCAGCTGGGTCTGTTGTCATCAGATCAGGGTGCGATTTGGATGTCTGGTTATGTCGCATCCAAGTCAGGTGGCGCTCGAAACCGGCGGCTGTTTGGAATATCTCGAGGCTGTAATCGAGGCAGACGTGAAATTCGGTTCGACGGCCTGGGGGAATGTCTGGCACGATTCCAATGACTCCGTTCCCCACGTCAGGCTCCTCGTCGAAGTCGGCGCCATCGCGCAAACGCGATCGTTGGATCTCTTGCTCGGCCCACACTTCTGCGAAATAGTATTGATCGCTCGTGCGGAATTCGTAATTCGAGTCGTATTTCCGGCTCAGCATGTCTACGGTGGCGGAGAAGTAGTCTCTGATATCCTTGACGGGTCCCATGATGGTGCCACTGTTCAGCCATCTTGGCCTCGCAGTGATCATGTTGTGGTCCGTATCAGGTCCGAATGCATTCTCCGGCAGCATCGATACTGGGACTGCCCACGTAGCTGCGTCCGCGTCCCCTTGCGGCCAATGAACTTTGTCCGGGCCTACAACAATAGAGTGATGGATGCGAGCCCCTCCGTGAAACTTGTTGAGCAGTCCTTCCTTCTTCACTCGTTGGTCGTTTTGTTTGAGCACATGATAATACCTCTCGATCATGATTTCCGGACGCAATTGCAGCCAAATGTCATATGCGTCCAGCAACAGCACGAGATCACTGTCCGCGCTCGGGGGAAGGGAGCGCAGATAGGTCAAGGTCTCCGTGATCTTGAACAAATGCGATTGTGAGCCATTGTAGATTCCCCGGCCTTCCCAGCCGATGAAGATGGGTTCAGGATAGCCTGTGACGGCGGCCGAGAGCAGCAGTTTGCAGAAGTCGACGTTCGGCCCTGTCGCAGGCAAGAGCAGATGGAGACTTCTTGATCGGGAAGCATTCTTGAGGTATTCGAAAGAAACATCCTTGATGGTCGTGAAGTGGTAGCCGAAGAGAAATGGGATGAGAAAGACGATGAAAGCTCCCAGCGTCAAGAATGCGAAGCGCTTGGTAGCAATCATCGTCGAGGTGGACGCGCCGTGGGAGATGTCATGTGCCTTGCCTTGGGTGAAGTCGGGTGCGCGTTGGAGCCAAGAAGAGTTGGAGGAATGTGGCGCCGGGCGGTATGGTAGTACCTGAGGTTGATATCGATAAGGTCGGAGACTCGGGAGCGTGATGAGTAGTGAGTAGTATGAGTGGTGTGAGTGGTATGAGTCCTCCTAGTGTCAGGTCATAGTACAACAGTAGTCGCCCGTGCAGTGGATAGTCCCGCCAGAGGAGAGAACATGAAAGGTATTCCCAGCTGCCAAGGCTGCGCGCCAAGGCTGACGAGATGAGCAAACGTCACGGGCGACAGGGCATCGAGATAAGGGGGCAAGGGGAGGGCGACGGGGCCAGCAAGGGGCAAAGGGGCAAGGGGCAAGGGGCAAGGGGCAAGGGGGGGGAGTCTCATCCTCGTTTCCTGTGTGTGTGTATGTGTGTGTGTGTGTGGCTTCGGGCGAATCCTACTATCCGAGCAGGGCGGTCGGAACTCGGGCTCCCCGACTAGCTAATAATAACACATCAAATATAGGTATGTGTACGACATGAGAGCTGGGCCCTCATCAATACATGAACTCCAATGCAGTCGTGTTCTCATGTTTGGAATAAATCGACTACTGTACCTACCTACAGTTGAGACCTCTACTAGGTACCTCTTAAAACTTCCAATCATAGGTAGGTACCAAACTTAAATCTCGTCCGACGATTATAAAACGCCAACATACAGTATGTACCTCCTAGGGCAGATTGATAGCGTATTCGGCTATTCGCAAACCTCGCAATGTGGATCGTTAGATTCGAAACAGTTCGTTGAATCCCATGCCAGCCTCTAGGACCTCGTAAAGAAAAGGCTTGAAAGCGGCTATTTTAGCTGCAAATCCTTCCTCAATCCTCATCCTGTACAATATTCCTTCCGAGACACTGAGACTCGATAAAGGTCACTCACCCACGTCGCTGCTGTGCTCGCGAGTCGATATTACAAGCCTCTAACCAAAAGTAGCCAGTACAACCCACCCAATCGTATTCGGAAACGCCTTCATCTTCATGTGTAACGTCTCGGGTGCCCCCGTGGGGAATAGCGAGTTCTGTCGTCACGCCTCTCGTCCTCGACTCCTCACTTGGTCTTCGCCAAGTGCCTGTACCACTACCGCTCGCGGAGTGCTATAGAGAATGATGCCATTGGATGACATGGGAAATCTACAACCGTCGCTGCCTCAACCCTGGCTTGCCGATACACTCGACCGTGAAGCCCAAACTGGCGAGTTTCTCGCTGCTGACAACGTTGCGTCCGTCAAAGACCAGACGCGGTCGCTTCATGGAACTGGCAATTTGCACCCAGTCTACCCGTTTATCTGCAGGATCGACACTCTCGACATACTCCGACTTCTCGCGTTCAACTGGTGCCGGAGTTCCCAATGCGCTGTCCATGAAGTCGCTTTCCGCTTCAGACGTTGATGATGCTGATGATAATGATGATGATGCATCAGATGGTCCTTGAACCTGAGGAACCACGACCTCTCTCCTGGTGCCGGGGGCATCCGGCAATGGCTTGACCTGATCGGTCTTGAATTCGTCCCACTCAGTGAGGATAACTACAGCACTGGCATTCTCACAAGCCGAAATGGCATCTGGATACACCGTAACGCGCTGCTTGACCACATCTGCTCGGTGCTCACGGATCAGATCCTGCTGGATGGTTGCTTCCGATACTTGCGGGTCGTAGATAGCAATCTGGGCTCCCTCGGCGATGAGCTGGCCGACAATAGTGATTGCTGCACTCTCGCGCGTATCTCCCGTATTCTTCTTGTAGGCGAAGCCAAGAATCGCAATCTTCTTTAGACGAAGCGTATTGTATAAGCGCTTGGTGATCCTCTTGGCAAAACGCTCCTTCTGGTATTCATTGATGTCCACAACCGACTTCCAGTATGCCGAGACTTCTGGCAAGTGCAAAGTTTCAGCGATATACGCCAGACTCAGCACGTCTTTCTTGAAGCAAGAACCTCCGAAGCCCGCCGATGCCTTGAGCATTTTGGGCCCAATGCGTGTATCTTGTCCCACGGCGAATGCCAGCTCTTCAATGTTCGCTCCTGTTGCTTCACATATCGCGCTCAGAGAGTTGATGCTCGATATTCTTTGCGCAAGCATGCAGTTAGCAGCAAGTTTGGCCAATTCCGAGGACCAGAGATTGATGGTGATGATGCGATCTCGCGGGACCCACGCAGCGTAGACGTCGGCCAACGCAGTGGCTGCAATGAGTGAGCGGGCATCCTTGTGGGAGCCAATGAGCACGCGATCGGGCTTGAGCAAGTCATTCATAGCGGTGCCCTCGGCCAGGAACTCGGGGTTGGACAGAATGTCAAAGTGGACATTGGGGGCGGCGTGAGCATCGAGAATCTCCTGGATGTTATCTGCGGTGCCGCACGGGACAGTACTTTTCTCGACGATGATCTTGTCGCTGGTGGCAACTTCGGCAATATGTCGCGCAGCGGATTCGACGTAGGCCAGATCTGATGCGCCGCCTGCGCCGAGTCCCTCGGTTTTCGTAGGGGTATTGACGGCGATGAAGATCAGATCGGCTTCATGAATGACGCCAGCGACATCGGTGGAGAAATGCAAGTTCGGGAGTCGACGTCCATCTGTGCAGTCGCGGGCGACTTCCACGACCTCGAAGAGACCAGGTTCGTATATGGGAAGAGCGTTAGACTTCCAGGCTTCAATACGGGCTTCGCTCAAATCGACCACCGTCACCGTGATATCCGGGTTCTGTTTGGCAATTACCGCGCTGGTGGGTCCGCCCTGTAATATGGTGTTTAATATGCGATGAGCCCCATGAGGACATACATATGATGTACATGTAGGTAGTCTTGGTATGTGCCACTGGCAGTGGGGCCGGAGAGGGGGGGGAAAAGACTCACCACGTAGCCCGCTCCAATGCAGCAGATTTTCTTCACCGTTTTGCGTTTGCCCTGCTGGGCAGCAGTCATGGGTGGTGTCATCTTGACTCGGTCTGCTGGTGCTGGTGAGGATGCAGTGGTGGGGGAAGGCCTGGGAAAGGGGAAGTGAAGGGGAAGTGAAGGGGAAGTGAAAGGCTGGCAGCAGGAAGCAAAACACACTGGACGCAGCTGCGTAGAGCTGAGAGCAGCGCTGAGCAATGTTTCAATAGGAGGCAGTGGAGGAGCCCCCTAGAGATACCTATCCCTCAGGTATGTACCTAGGTACAGTAGTAAGGTAGGCTAGTACCTCAAGTAGATCTTGACCGCGCGCCGATCAGCCAGTCTGAGCCAGAGGAGTGGTTCGGTTGAGCAAAGGTTAAAAGGTAGTGGCCGCCACCAGATACATGTAGTATGTATGTACAGATACCTCCGCCGTGGTTAGGGAGATGTACGGCAGTTAGGAGGTACATGTATGTAGGAAGACAAAACGGTGCCACAACACATGATCGCGCGCGTTCTCAAGTCCGGACTTTTGTTATATTTTATAGTGCATGCGCTGCCATGCACATCTGCACATCCTCATCACGCCATCACTGGGCGGAACCCAGACAGGGTCGCCAATAACCCGTTATGGAATTCTGGAAGCGAAGGACCAAGTGGAGGACTACTACTACATACCTCCTACTGTATGATCTGTATCACGCACACACCAGCAGCTCCCCCTAGTCCTGCTCCTCGTCCTAATCCTGATGAATTCCTGGTCCTGAATTCCTGATCCTGATCCTGATCTTGATCCTTATCTTCATCCTCATCCTCGTGATCCTCATCCTCATCCTCATCCTCATCCTCATCCTGGTCCTGGTGCTGGTCATGCTGCTGGTCCTGGTTCTGATCCTGCCGCTGTCTGTACTCGGTCCTGGTCCTGGTCCTGGTTTGGTCCTGGTCCTGGGCATTTCACACTCACAGGAGACTGATGATGACAGCCAAGAAGACGGACAGTGCATGTACCACCATAATGTTATGTAGTAATGCCATGGGCTTGTCATGGCGATGTTGATACAATTTCTTCAGATTGATGAGCTGAGATGCCTTCTGGAGATGAAGGTGATGGGACAACTACTTCAGCTTCTCCCGTGTGATGGAGGATGAGAGTGATATCGGCTCCCATGAGACATGACAGATTCACGGCGCCCTCCCCTCATCAATAATCTCATGCACGACTCGCCTACCTCATAGGCTCATACCTCCTAGGGCTAGGGACCGTCTCACACTCACACGGACACGGCAGTGCTTACATACCGCGCTAGAAAGTAGCCTCTCGCCGGGTGCAGTCCAAATTGGGGCGTGCTCCATAAAATCCATTCCAGTTTTCCCACGAGAATGCAATCGCCGTTCGTGCTACATACAATAATACAACCTCCGTCTACGGTCCTACACACACCTCCTACCTCTTAGCTACATATCTAGTGGTGTCTAGTGTGGTCGCTAGCCTGCCCGTCACGCCCGCTCCCCTGCCGCTTGACCCGGACGCCAGCAGATCTTTACTCACCAGTCTCACCAGGAGGTAGTGCAATTTTCGATACCACATGCTGCCTGCTCCTTTGTTCGCACGCCATGCATACATGCTTCACTTCGGCATGACTACAGGAAAGTAAACAGGAGAAATTGGTATACCGCCAGTCTTGCCTATGGACAGCCAGAGGGATACGCGCGAATGGACCGAGTTGAACGACAGAGCAGCAGATATGGAATCTCGAACAGACGATACCCACGAGCTCCTGCACAAGGACGAGCGAGATGTGGAAGCACATCGAATCCCTCTCAATCCGACAACAACGGCTACGCCTCTGGAATACACAGTCTCTATGAGCAAGAAACTGACATACCTCGCTCTGTACTTTCTCCTAAACCTCAGCGTAACGCTATCGAACAAAGCACTGCTACGAATAGTACGTGTACCTGAGGAAAGAAAGCCCCCCCAACTCTCACTGTGATTGACTCGTATCATCTAGGCCTCATACCCATGGTTACTGACGTTCTCGCACACATTTGCTACATCCATAGGATGCACCATCCTTCTGGCCACAGGCCAGATGAGGCTTTCGAAGCTGACTATGCGCGATAACTTTGTACTAATTGCCTTCTCTGCGCTCTTCACTGTCAACATTGCCATCAGTAATGTCTCGCTGTCAGTGTATCCTCCATCTCACCGGTTGACATGTGCACGTGCTGATTCAAATTGCAGTGCACTGGTATCTGTACCCTTTCATCAGGTCATGAGGAGCACATGTCCGGTCATGACGATCCTGATCTACCGGATCGCATACGGGCGAACCTACGACCGCCAGACGTATCTTTCCATGGTTCCATTGATCGTCGGAGTCGGATTGGCCACCTTTGGCGATTACTATTTCTCAGCCATGGGATTCGCGCTCACTCTCTTGGGCGTGGTTCTCGCAAGCGTCAAGACCGTCGCGACGAATCGACTCATGACCGGATCTCTGCAGCTGCCGGCTATGGAAGTGCTATTCCGGATGTGCCCCCTGGCTGCCGTGCAGTGCCTGTTCTACGCGGCTGGAAGTGGTGAGATAACCAGACTGGGATCCGCCACGCCTACGACTGTGTTCACGACCCCCTTGCTGATTGCCATTGTTGGCAACGCAGCCATGGCATTCTGTCTGAACCTCGTCTCTTTTCAGACGAACAAGGTGGCTGGCGCTCTCACTATTAGCGTGTGCGGCAATGTAAAGCAATGCCTAACTATCCTCCTTGGAATTGTCTTGTTCAACGTCAGAGTCGGTGTGTCGAACGGACTGGGCATGATCGTAGCAACTTCAGGCGCTGCGTATTATTCCAAAGTGGAGCTTGACCGAAAGAAGGCCTCCACTTGACTGGGGCCAGGGCGAGGGTTGGAGCCAACCTGGAAATGCTGCACCAGACCTTTTCGCGATAGGCATCTGCCATCAGCCTAAAATGCCTTGACGATGCACAGGTACGACAAGGCACCAGCCACCCGTGCTTCTCTCACCAAGGCCCATGGATCGAGACTGCGCATAGGTACTACTGCGATTGCGAGCGGTGGAGAAGGCTCGTGTCGTGATTTCACTACTCGCACACAAGCGATCATGAATCTTCCA
Source organism: Sphaerulina populicola P02.02b (assembly GCA_000291705.1). NCBI lineage: Eukaryota > Fungi > Ascomycota > Dothideomycetes > Mycosphaerellales > Mycosphaerellaceae > Sphaerulina > Sphaerulina populicola. Next base: position 101,970 of record JH792478.1, read on the forward strand.
GCTTTCACTCGATGGCTACGAGAGGCAGTGAACCAGCTGCTGCCCAGACCTTTGTGGTCTCAACAAGACGAGGATACGATCGGGTTGCTGTCGGAAAAAGTGCTGGCTCCACCTGCCTTATTTTGCCGTGGCTTTGTTCCGAAGCAGATCAACCGCCTGCGTGGGGCTGTCATTGCTCTGGCTGGCATATCGTTCTTATTTCTCGGGGCATCAGGTTCAGCCCGCAGATACAGATACCAAAACAATGTCCACTGGGCCGAGGATCTCGCGCGGATATCATGGACAGGACAATCGCAGGACCACTACTTGCACGTTGTCATTGCTGCTGAACCGAGCTACGTTAAACTGTGCAAGACGATGTTGTCCGGCTTTGTGTTGAGCTACCCGTCACCTTGGGTCGCTATACCGAAGTCAACGCGAGACGAGGATGGCGACGAAGCTAGCGCTGTAGCCAGAAAGCTGGAAAGCATTCTAGAGTTCCTCGAGCACGAAGACGGGAGTAGAGACAACGATACAGCCATTATCCTCGGCAACCCCAATGCCTGGTTCCAAGTTCGCCCCGAAGTACTTCTGAAGCGGTACATGGACATTCAACGTCGGCATGAGTTGATGCTATTGGACGATTTTGGTCCTCAGACTGTTGCAGCACACCGCATGAAGCCCAAAGTACTCTTCGCTAGTCACTGGACATTTCCATCTAGCAACAATACCGCCGAGAACTGTCTTCCTATACACTCGACTGATGGCTCGCCGCGATATCTGAGTCACGACTTGGTGATCGGCCAGATTAAGGATTTGACGCCACTCTACCAATACGCTCTCGACCAGGCCATCAAGCTCAATGACAGTATCGCGTCTTTCGACGAGCATACCATCTTCAGTGACATGTTTCGAGCTCAACAACTTCGTCGCCAATCCTTAGCAAAGCACGGCGACGAAGTCCACGACGCAGCCGAACTCAATACTCTTCTTGATGAACACGACTTCGACTTTGGCATCTCTCTCGACATGGACAGCGATCTCCGTTATCACCTATCTTCTTCCAGTAGTACTAGCAACAACAACAACAACAACAACAACAACAACAACAACAACAACAACAACAACAACAAAAATCCTCACCCCTCAAACTGGACGCGATACGACCTGCGAACGAGTCGCCACAGCCCAGCTTTCCCCAAAGATATCGCGCTATCAGCCCCACCATATTGGACTATAACGGGCACTCTTCCCAGCAAAACCTGGGAACAAGTATCCCTATTATCAGTCTTCTCCAACCATCCACAAATCCCCGCACTCATTCAATATGATGAGTCCTCCCCCTCCCCCTCCCCCTCCCTCTCCCCTTCTTCCCAGAAATGGTCTTCATACTCCAACCTGTGGTTCCACCCATATGGTCGCGCATTACTCGATTCGGAAGCTCTGACGGGCATCGTACCGATTGCACGACTCGTCGATCCCCGGACGGGCATCAGGCAACGGTTTTGGGTGCAAGGCATTGGGAAAGCGAGCGTCAAGACGGCCGAGGTCGAGAGGTATAAGTGGGATGACGTGTGCGGCGATCCGCAGGTTGCAGAGGAAGTGTTTCGCGATGGGAAAGGTCCGTGGATGGATCCGAGGTGATGTGAGAGAGTGAGAGAGAGACTGTGGTCATGCCTGTCTTTTAAACAGACCTATGCATACAGGTATCTGACGCACCAGCGAAGGACCGTACGCAAGAGGACTACCAGTACAACCTAAGGAAGGAGAAAAGAAAATTGACAAAAGTCACTCCATCTTCTGATTCTCTGCAGACCTTCCCAAATGTACTGTATCGTCATCCTGGTCATCATGCATGCACTCATGCCGCTGTTGTAATGCTTACTGTCCCACCAAACCCTCGACTATGTATGTAGTCTACCTCACGACACCCTCTTCTGAAGTACCCATCGACTGCTTTCCAATCTGCTGCTGACCACCTTGATTTGCATACGCAGCCTCTTTCGCCAGCTGATCTTCCGTCTTCTTATTGCCGTGCAGAATGAGCTTATTCAAAAATGTGCCCGGTCGACCGGCATCGTGGCCTTCTTTCTCAGCCTTTTCAATCTCGCGATGCAGGTGTCCCGTCGTCTCTTCGTCGACATCCGAGGCTTCGTCGTAGTCGTCGACGTTGACTTTGGGGGTTTTTGTTAGCATACAAAGCGTGTCGGGCAGGCCTCCCATGGAATAGGAGGGCTGGTTGTGCTGATATATCTGTACCGTCCTTGTCACGCATCGACAACTTTCTTTTGATCTTGGATCTGATATTCTGCATTGCGGAGGCTCGGTGTGTTGGTTCGGTGGGTAGAGGTGGAACTGTCTCTAGGTTCCGACTCGTGGTCGTGCTGGAGTGGTGCACTGCAGTGATGATGATGATGATGATGATGATGATGATGATGATGATGATGATGATGATGATGATGATGATGATGATGATGATGATGATGATGATGATGATGATGATGATGATGATGATGATGATGATGGAGA
>JH792478.1:104654-122806 GCA_000291705.1 Sphaerulina populicola P02.02b
ACTGCAGTGATGATGATGATGATGATGATGATGATGATGATGATGATGATGATGATGATGATGATGATGATGATGATGATGATGATGATGATGATGATGATGATGATGATGATGATGATGATGATGATGATGAGAGGGGAGGAAATAGCAAGAGGACAAGCACCAAGAGCAGCCCAGTGCCCAGTGGCCCAGTGCCCACTAGGAGGTAAGAGGTCAGATAGCTCCTACCTCCTACCTCAAGCAAGCACCGCCCAGTATGTGGGATGATGCAGGTGCACTGGTGGGTTAAGGTAGGAGGGAGGTAGCTCCCCACCACTCCACAGATCCAGATCCAGATTCTGGTCGGATTGGTCCGGGTGGGAGCACTTGGCTACGGGAAGCCCCACCGACTGAGTTACCCCTCTTGCCCTCCTCCTCCTCCTTTCTCCCGCTTTCCAGAAGCTTGCCTAAAACAGACTGGTACCTTTCCTCTTGTGGCCGTCAACAAACAAGACAATAACAACAACAACAACAACAACAACAACAACCACAACAACAACAAGAAGGACAAATGCTGCACGAGCTCCTTCTTGCCCTCTCTGGCCACCCCTCGCCACTCTTCGCCACCGCCACATCCACCCAAGACAGTTCCAGCCAAGACTTTCCGCTCCTCTCTCCGTCCGAGGCCGCTCTGCTCCGGTCTATAGCATCGCTCTCAGAAGTGCATCGAAAGCTCAAACGACACCTCCAGAGTATAGCGTCCACCCACGACTCCATCATCTGTCGCGCTGCTGCTGCTTCTATACTGCACCTCCATCTCGCCACCTTTCAACAGCATATCTTGCAGGTTGAGAAGAAAATTCTCATCAATGATGCCAGCATCGTCGGCGCCTACGACATCGTGCCTCTGGCCGCCGTCGTGGGCGAGTTTGACGACTGGCACAGACTCATGAACTGGTATTGGAACCTCGCGGAATTCATGCTTGGCCCGCCAGGCAGCAGCGGGCATGGCAGATGTACTTCTGCGCAGTTGATGGACAAATTGCGAGTCGAGTCCCAGACTGGCTATCCAGAAATCGAAAATGCTGCCACTGAGCTAGTGCGAGTCGCTGAAATGGCATGGTTGAGGCAATTGACTTGCTTCGTCGTACACGGAAAGCTGCCCCCATACGGTGGAAACGATTTCTTCATCCAACGTGCCGCTGCCGAGGAGCCCACCAAGTTCACAAAAGATAGGAGTTTGTTGCCTGGCTTTGTAACTGCAAACACCGCTGCCTCTATACTGTTCGTCGGAAAGTCACTGCATCAAGTATCCCATCATCATCAACGGCTAAGTCAAACCACCCCCGCTCTGTCCACGCCGTCTGTCAGTGATGGCGAGTTGGCATCCTCTCATCTGCAGCACCTCGCCTCTCTCACGCTGCCCATCGCATCTTCACACTTCTCTAGGTCCATTGCCGATATTCGACTATCACTCTCGCAAAATGTCCTGCAACATCTACTCCCTCTGGGCGATACTGTCCGATTGTTGAAGTGCCTACGACAATTCTTCCTGCTCGATCGAGGCGACTTTGCCATGGCCCTCATTTCACACGCCGAAGAGCGCGTGCAGGCACGTCAGCAGAGTATGAGTAAATTGCTGGCCAGAGATGCGGTCAAGGCGTTGCAGGGCTTGTCCATCAAAGACGCAGAGCTCTCTCAGACCCTTCGGCAAGTCTGGAGGTCGCTGATGGCAAAGGACGACGATGGCGAAGATGAAATACTGGAGTACGCACAGAGCCATGTCTCACTCATCAATCCGAGGGCCAATACATCCCGCCCATCGACCGCTGACAGTGTGACTGAGGACGCGCCGGAAGTCTCCCCCATCTCATTCAACAACCTCTTGTTCCCGAACCCCACGGAATTGAACCTGAGGATTTTACCACCAATGGACCTCTTTCTCTCCACTCGCGATACAGCCACGTACTCCTCGATCAGTTCGTATCTGCTTGCGATCCGCAGAGCGCATCAGCGATTGAACGAATTGTGGAAACAGACTGCGGCGCGACGAGATCTGCAAGCGTCTCGCACTCAGCACGCTGTCTATCGGTCGAGGAACACTCTCCGAGCCACTGCAGTGAGAAGAGTGTGGGCGACATGCAGTGCGGCCATCTTCCTGCTTTCAGAAACAGCTGCCTTTTTCGAGGGTGAGATTGTGCGTGGCTCATGTGATCACTTCCAAAAATGGGTCCAACAGTCGGCGCCAGATGTCGATGACTCGACGGCCAGCAACACGTCCTCACAGTCTAGCAAACATACCCAGCGTGACCCAGAAACGTTGGCAGCAGGTCATCGAGCTTTTCTTTCATCGCTGATCTATGCTCTACTACTTACTGATCTGCCGTATACCAGTCAGCTACGCTCTCTGCTGGGTAATGTCGACAACTTGGTGGCATACTTTGTCCGCCTTCTGGGAGTACAGCAAAAGATGGATGGCGAAGAAGAGGCCACTGGTGAGGCCTCTGCCCACCTCATCCAAGAAGAAGCGAGGATTAGCTCAGAGCTTGAACGGGCGAGAAAGAAAGTGGACAGCGACCTGAAGTCTGTTGTCAACAGATTACGACAACTTGATCAAGAGCGAGTAGGGTCGACGAGATATCTCGATCTCAGGACAATTGAAAGAGGGGACTTTGAAGTTTGGAAAGGAGGCGGAGTGGACCGACTCCTGATGAAGCTCGAGTTCGGGCGCATGTTGGCCGACGACTATGCAATCATAAGAGGCAGCATTGAATGAATGTTTTCCAAGGTGCTCAGGTATCAGCCAATCAGTGGTCTTCAAATCAAGTCTACGCTAGTCCATGTACGTCTCCCAAACATCTTCTTCCTCCAGAGGAACATGGCAAGCACACCCACATCTCTTCTCGGACATGGCTGAACAACATCAGCTGCAAAGCTCAGAACACCACCCACCCGCACAGCCAGCATACATTCTCCGAGGACATTCTGCACAAATCCACGCTGTACACTTCTTCCGCGGCAACTCGCGTCTGCTCACTGGTGACGCAAACGGATGGGTTATACTATGGAGCACTTCCACCAAGCGAGCAGTGGCGGTATGGAAGCCCCATGCGAACACGATTCTGGGAGTAGGGACTTGGGGAGATGACAAGATCATCACGTCAGTATGAAACCAAGATTGAAATGGTCAATATCACCAGCACTCTCACACGGTGCGCAGGCATGCCCGCGACAACAACATTCACGTTTGGCAATTACGAGCAGAAGACGAGAAACACTACAGCACAGTGTTGTTGCCTATCGACAGCCCCGAGTCCACAGAGCTCAAGTCGCCATGGCTTTTGCATACATTGCCTGTGAATGCACTCAACTTCTGTTCATTCAGCATGACTCACGCTCTACGTGAAGGCACACACGACATCCCAGTAGAGGGCATCTTTCTCGGTACGCCGGGACTCCAAGACGGCAGCGTCAACATCACATCTTTACCAGCAGAAGATCGGGTCGCAACCATCCCTAGGCCAGCAAGCATCGAGAATGCCGGTATGACAATGGCGATTGGACTCACCTTCACGACCGAAAATGGAAGCTCTACGAAAGACCTTCTCGCACTGACGGGATACGAATCTGGTCATGCTTGTATCTGGAAGCAACCTTCTTCTTCTTCTTCTTTTACAAATAAGAAATGGCATTGCATTTATAGCATCAAATCTCACGCCCAGCCGATTCTTTCTCTGGGCATCGCAGCGCAATCCGGCGTGTTCTTCACATCTGGTGCTGATGCTATCATTGCTCGACACCCTTTGAAAGCAAATATGGCATCAACAACGACGAATTCGTCCCTACAGAGTAAGCACGCAGGACAGCAAGGTCTCACCGTACGCAATGACGAGAAGATTTTTGCAACCGCGGGCTGGGATGGGAGGATGAGAGTGTACTCGACCAAAGCGATGAAAGAACTCGCCGTGTTGAAATGGCACAAGGAAGGCTGTTATGCACTCGCGTTTGCCCATGTGCAACACGAGACTCGAATCTCTGATGCTGATGACGATACCATGGTGCAGAAATCCATGACAGTCGCGGAGAAGAGGGAGGAGAAAGCGCGACTAACACATTGGTTGGCTGCTGGTAGCAAAGATGGGAAAGTCTCGTTGTGGGACATTTACTGAAGAAGGAAAAGAAAGGAAAAGAGCTTCACTTTGGTATTTCCAAAAAGAATAAAGAAAAAGGCATTATACGCGAAATCTGTCTTCTGGTCAATTCCCCCCTTCCTCTCCCTCCTTCCTATTCGTTGTCATTGACTCAAGAAGATAACTCTCTTCCAAAAGACAGACTTGCGATTCTTCCAAGCCTCCAGATTAATGTACCCTTTCTCTCTTTTTTGCTTTGCTCTTGTAGAAATCTTTATGTGATTGTGTTATTGTGTTGTTATTGTGTTCTAGTAAGTAGATGAAAATCAACGTTCGGGATAGACGAGATGGGTCTTCTTCTTCTTCTTCTTCTTCTTCTTCTTCTCTGAGCGGGCGAGGTACTAGTAGAAGAATTGAAAAAGAGAAAGAAAAAGAAATTCCAAAGCTCCATCTACCTCATTCAAGAATCTTTCGCAGACGTCTCACCCCGAGACTCAAGTGTCTCTGCGACTCCAGCCTTATCACCAACTTCAGGATCCACGACCGAGTGACCTCGACTTGCAGCCGCACTCAGCAGATCCGGATTCTCCTCCTTCAGTCGCTTGAAATTGGCTTCGGCGTCCCACACCCAAGGGGAATCTGCAGCAAAGACAAGGTCCATTTCTTCGAGCGTTCTCTGGTTCGTTTCTGGATATAATGCCCAGACCATGGGTATGGTGATGGCGTTGCACGCGCCAAAGATGTAGAGCGTCTTCTCTCCGATCGCGTTGAACATGACGGGACAGAGCAGAGTCAGCCAGCCATTGCCGATGGACCATCCTACTACACCCCAGGCGTTTCCTTTGGCTCGCACTTCGAGGGGGAAGATCTGTGGTTGGAAAGTTGGTTTGTTAGTCGGGGCGGGGCGAGTTGAAGGACCATATGAGCTGTTTGAGGAGCAATGCATACATACCTCAGCGGGATACAGCCAGGGAACGGTAAGCCTGAAAAGAAAATGGGGTAATGGAGAGATATACAATTCAGCAAGCCGTCTTTCGAAAGAAAAAAAGAAAAAAAAAGATTCAAAGAAAACGTCCTCACCATGTCGCACCAAAAATGCTGGTGAAGATGAAGACAAACGACGCAGCTGCGATACCGTAGGAAGATGCACTGGACTCGTTACCGGTGGCTCGAGCATCGATTCCACCCCTGGACATGCCTCCTGCGAGAAACATGGCGATGCCCATTCCCACACTGCCCCAGTAGAGCGTATACCGCCGTCCGATCCGGTCGAGGGTGAAGACGCAGATCAGTGTCGAGAACATGTAGAAGATGTTATTTAATCCAGAGATCCATTGACTCTTTTCGCTGGAGAACCCGGCGATTCGAAAGATGGTCGGAGCATAAATCGTCACGCCTGGATGGAAAGATTGAAGTCAGTGTGTCTTGTTCGACTAGCCTCGTCGTCGTCGTCGTCGTCGTTGTTGTTGTTGTTGTTTAGTTCTGATGTACTCACCCGCGATTCCGATCCACTCCTGCATAATTTGCAGCCATATCACCAACTGCACTCTCCTCGCCGTGTGAAGATTTCCCGACCCAATGCCAAACAACATACTATAATAACTATTCCGAGTCGCCGTCTTCCTCTCATGCACCACAATATTCTGAATATCCCTCATTTCCGCATCCGCCTTCGCAGCACCCACCGCATCTTCCCCTCGCAACCTCCCCAACAGATATCTCGCCTCCTCATTCCTCCCCACTTTGACCAACCACCTCGGACTCTCGGGGAAAAACCACACAGAAGCCAACAAGACCAGCAAGGGCAGAATCTGAAACGCAATGGGAAACCTCCAACGCAATTGCGAATTCCCTCCATCGACAAACGATAGACCAAATTCCAACCAATACGCCACCACGACCCCAAAAATATTCAACGTAAATTCCACGGCAATAAATTGTCCTCGACTCGTATGCTCCGCCGTCTCTGTCGCCCACACGGGGACAATGGCATTTAAAATCCCTGTGCCAATGCCATTGACGAAGCGAGCGCAAATCATCCACGAGGCATTTTGTGCGCTGCACTGCAGTGTTGCTCCGAAAATGGCCCATGCGGCTCCCAACGCGATGGTTTTGATTCGGCCGAGTTTGTCGCCGGTCCAGCCGCCGAAGAGACAGCCGATGAGTGTGCCGAGGTAGTAGACGGAGACGATGCCGCCTTGGAGGAGGGAGTCGGTGATGACGGGGTCGTTGGTGATGGGGTCGATGTGGCCGAATTTCATGAGGTGGATGTAGTCTTTGGCGTTGTTGACGCCGCCCATCATGCCTGTGAGATTTTTCTTGTGAGTGGGATGTCGCGGCTGTTTACTACCTACCTTGTTGGGGTCTCTTCAGGTAGACTTGTTATTACCTTGATCATAGCCGAAGAAGAAGCTATGATTAATGCTGATATTAGTACTGCTCAGGCTGAGAGCATCTTTCAAGGGAGGATAATTACATGGAGAGTGCGGCAATGGAATTGATTGCGAGCAACAACTTGCCCTTTTCGAAGTGTTGCGCCACACGGAAGCCGCTCATCTGGTCCATGATGGCTTGTCAATATGTGTCTGGCTAACGCGCAGACAGCAGGGAAAATAGGGGACCAGAACGCTAGGAGGTAGAGGTGAAAGTGTGTCTATAGGAAGAGGCTGGGTGAAAAAAAGTCCGGGAAGACCGCAATATCGGGTCCATTTGTTCCCTTATATATACTATCATCGCCCCATGCCATGCGGGAAGCCAATGTGATGTTGCAGGAACTTACCAACACTGTACCACCCTTTTCACGCTGTCCGACGTGCCAAAGAGGAAAGCCGACGAGACTTTCCCCACTGGAGACGGATAAAGTGTGGAGTCTCCACAGACTTGACCATAAAACGGCTTCTGTCGGCAACTGGACCAAGAACCAGCTTTTGTGGATGCATCATTGTTTCTCGAAGCGTCCATACACTCGAAATGTGCATGGTGGTCGACTGTCTTTTTTTCTTCCGAGTATTGCGCGTCCAACCCTCTCAAGGCCGATGTTGTAGCAGGCATCCGTTCCTGTCGTGACTCTTGGCATGGTTTGCTCATCATGTTGTCGTCCATATTTTGACAAACTCATTCATCTGCATGAAGAATGAAGTTGTCAATCAGGCGAACTGGCACTTTATCGTCCCCCAGTCCCAACGTCTCTCCTTCCCGCGTGGCCTCCAGAGGCAGCATCTTGATCGCACCACTCAAGACCGCACCCTTGCTGACATCGACATCGTCCACTTCCTCCATAGTATTTGGATCTGCAAGCGAAAGGTAGTCCACTTCAAACATGGCCCTTTCTGTCGGTGGCTTCTCCTCTTGCGCCTGTTGTCTCGCATTGATCTCAGCCCATGCATGCGTCAAGACGTCGTTGCGCTTGGTAGAGCCCCCGTGATACGCTTTCTGTGCCTTGTCGAGCGCTTTGTATAATACTAGGCCAGCCTCCCTCCTTCTGCTCCCCAGATAGGCATTCCTGCTGCTGCGCGCCAGTCCGCTTGCTTCTCTTTCCGTAGGCAAGATCCGAACTTCGCAACCCAGATGAAAGTCCTCAACCAGTCTTCGGATGACCACCGTCTGTTGCACGTCTTTCTGGCCAAAGTAGACGCGATCTGCCTGGACAATGTTGAACAGCTTCATACACACGGTAGCCACGCCGCGGAAGAAGACGGGTCGAGACTTGCCTTCGAGGAGATTGCCGAGAGGTGTGATGGTCACGAACGAGCCCTGGCCAGGAATGCTCGAGTCCGGAGGCGTCGTGGGATACATGGTCTTCGTGGTGGGCGCGAAGACGGCCTCGATTCTACCATAGCCCTGGCCCGTGTCTTTCTGTTTCACTTTTAGTTCCTGTTGCAGTTCATGGAGCTTCGCCATGTCGCTCTCCCATGTCTTTGGGTAGCTGTCGAGGTCCTCGTGCAGGCCAAACTGCGTGGGATTGACGTAGATGGACACGAAGACGCTGCTGTTTTCTCGCGCCGCAGCTCTGACCAGCGACATGTGGCCCTCGTGCAGCGCCCCCATCGTCGGCACCAGTCCCACCGTCTCTCCGGCTTGCCGAAGACCTCGACGGCGCCTGCGAACGTCGGCAACATCGCGGAGCACGTGGATGCTTCTTCGGAGAACATGGCCACGCCCACTCTCGACGCCGTAGACGGTTGGTGACCGGAGTAGAGGACGAGCGAACATGGTGAAGGCGCCGGCAGCTGCCATTCTATTCGCCCAAAATGACAGAAGAACAAAGGTGCGACGCCATTGGAAGTCAGACGTGGTGAAGACCTACCTTCCCGATGCAGGTCGCAGGAGACGTCGTGCTCATGTCTTACTCACTCCAGTCTCCGGTCAAAACATCCATACCTCGAGCTATGACCATGAGTCTAAGATTTAGGCTTTCGCTAGCGACTGACCCTGCAGATCGAATCTGGAAAAAGTCGAGAACTGGTCTCTGCGAATATCAAACAACAACCAACAATCACATCATTCGACATGGCCGACGATGGCTTCACCCTCAACTTTGAACTGCCCAGCGACGCTTTCACTCTGCCGACTACCAAATTGAAGGGCGGGAGCTGGAAAGACCGTCTTACTGCGAGAAAATCTGCCGAATATGGACGTAAGAAGGCTCAGGAACGAGCTGTCCCGGGCGTCTCCTTGCCAGATCAGTCTGGAGTCAAGCCGTCGAGGGCGAATGGGCCTGCTACAAGTGATGCCAATGCTCCAGAGCGAGTGGATCGATACGCTGCTGAAGGGCGGCCGGCCAAGCGCGCTCGAGTTGGCCACGATGTGCTTCCCAAAACGAACGATGGCCAAGTGATTACCTCTCTATTCTCCTTCAACAAGACTGCCACAGTGCCCAGGGAAGCCAAGCCAGAGACGTCGGACGAGACCACGGTCGAAGCGAGTAACGCGCCTCTGGAGAACGATGAGACGGCCAAGTTCACATCGCTGGGTCTTTCACCTACTCTGGCCGCTCACCTACTGAACAAGCTGAAAATCACTGCTCCCACCGCCATCCAACGCAAAGCAGTGTCTCAACTAGTCTCTCATGATACCGACGCCTTCATTCAGGCTCAAACGGGCTCTGGAAAGACATTGGCATATCTGCTACCCATTGTCGAGCGCATCTCGGTCATCTCAAGGCGCATGAAAGACGAGGGTGCCAAATTCGATCGACATTCTGGCTTATTCGCAATCGTCTTGGCCCCTACACGAGAATTGGCCAGGCAGATTGCTGGTGTACTGGAGTCTCTTCTGTCTTGCTATCACTGGGTTGTAGGTGGGACGGTAGTAGGTGGCGAAAACAAAAAAAGTGAAAAGTCGCGACTCCGAAAAGGACTGAACATTCTGGTAGCCACGCCTGGACGTATGGCTGATCACCTGGAGAATACCGAAGCACTGGATCTATCAAACGTTCGTTGGCTAGTACTGGACGAAGGTGATCGTCTCATGGAGTTGGGTTTCGAGCAAGACATCCAGAAGATTATCAGCGTTTTGAATCTTCGATCTAGGAAGCGAGTAGAGAAACCTGTGCCTGGTATGTTATCCATGCTTATTCTGCTCACGGTCATGTCCACACGTGTCGTGAGTCAACGCTGACCCCAATACAGGACTCCCAGAGAGGCGCACCACAGTGTTGTGCTCAGCGACAATAAAATCGAACGTTGAGCAGCTACGAGCAATCTCGCTCAAAGACCCAGTATCGATCGCTGTGGACAGCGATCCGACAACAGAGGGCGACGGCGAAGCTATAGAGAACAACTTCTCGGCGCCAGCTCAACTCAAGCAAGGCTACGCTATCGTGCCACCAAAGCAAAGACTGGTCACGCTCGTGGCTACTCTCAAACAACAATTCAAGCGCAAAGGCAGCGTGCTGAAATGCATCGTCTTCATGAGCTGCGCAGACAGTGTCGACTTCCATTTCGAGCTTCTGACTCGTGGAGACAAGACAGCAGCTGTCGAGGACGAAGTAGCGAGCGTCGCTAAGCAGCACAAGCCCGGAAAGCACAGCAATTCGAGCGTCGATCGGAATAAGATTGCTCAAGGAAACACCATTGCAGAAACTCGAACCGAAGGCACAGCTGCGTCTCTCTCCAGCCGCGAGTCGGGGGATATCAAGATCTTCCGCCTGCATGGCTCCCTGCAGCAAAGCACACGAACAAGCACGCTGAAAGCCTTTTCGACGTGCGAGGAGCCTGCCGTACTAGTATGTACCGATGTTGCCGCACGCGGGCTCGATCTTCCCAATGTCGACCTCGTGATCGAATACGACCCTCCATTCAGCAAAGACGACCACCTCCACCGAATCGGCCGTACCGCCCGTGCCGGACGTGACGGCAGAGCCATGATATTCCTCCAACCCGGTTGCGAAGAGGGCTACATTGAGATTTTGAAAGAAGGCAAACCCAAGAATCTCACTCGCCACGAATCCGAAGAACTCCTGCGCAAAGGCTTCTCTCCCACCAGCGGCGTCGTCCTGGGTCGCGAATGGGAGCAAATTGCCACAGACTACCAACTCGAAATCGAACGCTGGGCGCTCGCGAACCCCAAACACCTCGAACAGGCACGCCGCGGCTTCCAATCGCACGTGCGCGCATACGCGACACACGTTTCTGCCGAACGCGCGATTTTCAATATGCAGGACCTCCACTTGGGACATTTGGCCAAGGCGTTTGCGCTGAGAGATAAACCGGGTCAGATCAAGGTACCGGGATTGCGACCTGGTGCGGGTACGAATCATCAGAAAGGAAAATCTCGTGCGATTCTGAGCGGGAAACGAACCGTGTCGTCGTCGTCGTCGGGGGCCGCCATGGATGGTGTCGAGGCTGTTGCTGTTGCGGATGCGGATGCTGCTAAGAGGAAAATGCAACAAATGTCGAGGAAGATGGGTGGTGCGAGTGAGTTTAATCTCGGCTGACGAGTCTGCTATATTATTACCTAGGTACCTATATACATATGCACTGCTCGGGGTTGGGTTGTTCTTTTTCGCTTTTTCTTTTCGAATATATTAAATGGTAATACCCCGTCCTTTTCAAGAAACAAAAGTGCATCTCAGGCAGGAAGTGCTTGCTCACAACATATATGCCAGATCGTGAAAGTACTAGGTGACTTGACTTGACTTGACTTAACATAACATGATATAACATAACATGATATAACATAACATGATATAACATAACATGATATAACATAACATGATATAACATGAAATGACATAACTATACATGACATAACTATACAGTACACACAGACAGACAGACAGACAGACAGACAGACACATACAGGAGCTTTCTTTCTTTCTTTCTTTCTTTCTTTCTTTCTTTCTTTCTTTCTTTCGACCAGGGCGCCCCCTTGTAGCAACCACCCTACATTATTACATACATACATACATACATACATAAATATCTACCTACATAGGATGTACAGTAGGGTAGTAAGTAAGCACGTAAGAGGACTATTACGTGAGAATTGGAAAACCCTACCTACCTAAGATACATGTGGGCAGCTATATAAGGTAGCTTATTAAAGGAGAGAGAGAGAGAGAGGGTTGGATCATAGAAGGTATGTAGATGAGGTGTGCGATTCTTTTCTTTTTTCTTTTTTTTTTTGCAACTTCTCGTTTCTAATGTAATGTAATGTAATATAATGTAGCTGGTTGGTTGATTGGTTGATTGGTTGGTTGGTTGGTTGGTTGATTGGTATTGTATGTAGTTGGTTAGTTGGTTACCTATATCTATACCGATCGATCGATCGATTCGATGATTTACAATTTTATATTCATCTTATTATAAGATGGGTATGTTATAGTCTACAGTCCAGCTAGCTAGCCTCTTGGAGATAGATAGATGGATGGATAGATAGATGGATGGATAGATAGATGGACCTTGCGAGGGCTGCTGCTACTCCTGCTGCTGCTGCTGCTCTGTATACTGCTCTGTATACTCTAGTGATGTTTCTGATATATATATAGAACAAAAGATTGAAAAAAAGAAGAAAAAAAGAAAAAAAGAAAAAGAAAAAGATTCCTTGCGTACCGGGAATAAGTAGTTAGGAAATACCTATATAGAATCTTTGCAAAGACAAGGGCACACACACGTATACGTACCTAAGGTATGTACGTATGTATATAGGTAGGTATGTATATATGTACAGGTTCGGAAGGAAATAGATAACGTTGTGACCTTGCAACGTGAAAAAAAATAAAAAGCACATCCACATCGATGTAGTCGCTCGCGATGCTAGGTAAGGTTTCCTATGCATGCGTCTGCTAGGAGGTACATGTGACAACAGGAGGGTGTACTGTATGTCCCTCCTCTTCCTCCTCCTCCTCCTCTAACCAGGTCCCATTTGAATCATGGTGTAACTTTTCACATAGGTACCCCAAATGCTCTCATCACAGCCTTCACAGCCTTCACAGCCTCCTCCTCCTCCTCCGCCTCCTCCTCTTCTTCTGGTGTGCAGTAGAGAGGCGTCCCCAGTATCCTATCGGAACACGAGGGCTGGAGGTGTAAATTATTGGCCGCGTAAGAGTCAGTCGTGTGGCGTGTGGCGTGCAACTTCTCAGCTGCTCCCCCCAAGCATGCATCATACTCCCTCCCCCGGCGCATTCGCATTGGGGTGATCTGGTACTACTCCTGCATCTGCCACCCGTTTCGTTTCGCCCAAATGTTATTGCTTACCACGTTTGGAGGAGCGCCCGTTGCAAGATCTTTGTTATGGAAAGGTTATCAATCACGACCCACTTTCAACACTCGCCATCCCATCGCCTGAGACCAACACGAATGATGCTGGACGTCGCTATCGCTTACGCTTACGATATGATTGATGAGAATTGTTGTACTGCTGGAATCGGTTCCCGTCGGCACGACTATCCTCGTACAAAGGAGTGGTGGGCCCTAAACCCCCACCCCAGGTAAAACACCAGGTAGAGTAGAGCACGGTGGAACGATGCATTCATTATTCATGGACCAGTTGCAAAAAGAAAAGGCTTGGAACTCGTGCCTTGCAGCGGTAGGCGTTTCTGTGTTCTCCGCATCGCCAGACATAGCCACGAGCAGCATTGCGCGGAGTTCTGTACCTCCTACGACTTTTTCTTTTCCCTGCCCGATCGGCTGGCTCTTGTCATCCAGGGACTGCGAATGGCGAATGGGTGCCTGCTGATCACTCTCTCTCTCTCATATGGCGATCCGATCGATGCATAACGATTGGAGGCTCAGTTGGTGGGTATGGTATGGGAGCGAGGCAGGCACCCGCCGTCGCAGAGCAGAGGCGGCCGTTCGGCTCAATATTCCTGCTGGTCATCTGCTTCCATTACAAGCTTCTCATGTACCACAAAGCGTTCAATCGAGGCCGGACAACTGGTTGCACAAACGTGGAGGCGCCCTTTGTCTTGAACGCCTTGCGTGCGGCAGCTTTCCGCCGGCGAGAGGTTGTGTTCATTTAGGTATAGTTATACACTGCGAGCCCCTGCAGCGATACGGAAGGCAGTATGAAAGGTCAGGGAGGTTTATAGTTATACCTCCTAGGAAAGTGACAGATGCATGCTCCCGAGTGGTAGGCAGGTTGCATTTGCAGCAGCGTGAGACACTCACAAACAGGGTGACGCCATCTCGCCGAGCGCGGGTGAAAGACGATGATGATCGTCTGGACTCTGCAGTGTGTGTGTGTGTTTTGGTAAAACTCAACAGGCATCGAGCGTTGCACCAGACTGAAACCTGAGCTGTTTGCCCGGCTGCGATACCTCATCCTCATCTATGTACATGTACCTACCTACGAACGTGGGGCTGTTGTCAGCGCTTGTGGGAGTCATCGCTGATGAGCCATGGGCGGCCAGAGTCCAGAGCTGAGAAGAAATTTTCGCGAGCTCTCATGGATGATGGATGGCCTCAGCTGCAGTAGCAAGCTGAAAGCACACCGTATCCATCGCATCTGCCCACCGCCCGGCCCTAGTGTTTTGCAGCAGACGTGGTATACTTGGCATCGTCTAGGAGGTATGTATGTACAGTAGTTGGGCTATAGTGCATTTCAGGTGGACGAATCCCACACGTGAGAATAGAGGTAGCGCCGTGTGATTTAGCACATTCTGGTCCAATCACCCACCCTGCGCAACGCCATACCGTCTTTATGCGACGGTGGGCTGCAGCAGCATGCATCCATCACCGGTGCTTGCTGCGCTGTTCGTCGACTTTGGGATTCACATGCACACGATCAGTCTGTTCGATATCTCAACCAGTTTTTTTTTGTCTCTTTGGACCAGTGGCAGCAGGCCATGGAAACAGCTCGAATGCCACGGAAGCTGCTTGCGTGGCAGCACTCCCGTCGTGCTGGCGCATGTCTGAGAGCAGTGCGTCGGCGAGACAAGGCCCGGGGGGAGGGGGGGTGATCGTCCTTTTCCAATCAAATATTAATAATGGCCGTGTCAATAAAAGGAGGATGGACAGTGTGCACACACACACACGCAGAGGAGTCAGGACAGTGTGCACTGTACAGGCGGAATCACAAATTGTTGCCAATGTTCAATGTTGCCATCCATAATGGAATGAAGCAGCCATCAACCTCTGACGGGCCGTGCTGTCGGAACCACGAGGCACAGGGAGGGAGGGAGGGAGGGACGGGGAGGGACGGGGAGGCGAGAAGCTCGCATACCTAGAGGCTAGAGTATACCTCCTCCTGTAACTGTAGTTCTACGGTCTACAAAACCATTCCCAGCGGACCACAGCGGGCAGCTGCCGCCGCTTGAAACTGTGATTGGGCTGTACATGTATAGTCGAGGCCTTCTGCATGCGTGAGCTGACCAGGAACGAACGACGACATGATTCGATCTCTGCAGCCTGCAGCCGGCTTCAATTGCTGCCGTCCGTCCCTTTTGTTCTCCTGCGGGAGCTGCGGGAGCAGATACAGATACCGCTTCGGACAGCTGCAGAGGAGAGAGTGAGACAGAGAGAGTTTGGAGAGGGTGAGAGCAGAGTCTCGTTTCCCGCCGTTCGCCGTCCCAGTGTCCCACACCAGCAAAAATTCCCGAATTTCCACGTTGATGAGCTATGACTCGTCGGATGCGGAAGTGCAGTAGCGCGCGGAAAGCGTAAAAGTAAAAGCGTAAAAGTAGGTAAAAGCGTAAAAGCGTGCTTCCTCCGCCACAGCTTACGAGAGCTTGCACGGCTGTGGTGCTGAAAACAGCAGCCTGGCATCTCTCGGATTCGCCGCCGTGGCCCGTCAGTTCGACCGGCGCGAGGAAGAAGAAGAGGAGGAGGAAGAGGAGGAAGAAGAAGAAGAAGAAGAGGAAGAGCCAGGTTCCGAGTGCCGCTGTGCAAGTACAAGTGAAGCGTAGGATGGAGGATGGATAGGTCATATTTCCTACAGACAGACGACGACATACATGATCGTGTTTTCTGCAGTGGGATCATCCCGTCACTAGGTATACCTCCTACTGTGATATGGAATACCTCCTAGTGTCTTGAAGCTTGAGTCGTGACGAGGCTTGGGCTACATATGCCCGTAGTGGAGTGTAGACTGTAGTGGAAAAGGCTGGATGCAGGCCCCCGTCGCGCAAAAGTGGAGCCCAAGCAGGCGTCGGGCAGCCATCCCTTGTCGGTAAGCCCATCTCCTGAAACCCTGCCCTGCCCCGTCCTTTTTCTACAACCTTCTCCTTCTCACCCGCCGCCGTGGCTTGGACTGCACTGCGACTCACACTCAGCGTCACTCAATTATACCCCTACTATTATTACCTATGATTACTCCCACGAGCCAGGAAGAGGTCTCTCTCCAATAAATCACTCTGATACCGACCTTCTCACCACTTTGTTGAAATTCGACTGTGTGCGAAAGTGGTCCAAGTGTCCCCAGAGCCTTCTTCGTCGTCGTCGTCGTCTTCGTCTTCTTCTTCTTCCGCCTCTTCTTCTTCTTCTTCTTCCAGCTTCCATTCTTCCATCTTCTTCCACTGCATCCCAAATCCAATTACTAAGATCCACGACTGCCTAAATCGACATCACGAGGTCTCCGGGGATCTCGACCTGACTTGTACTCCTACAAGTCGCTACAACAACATCTCCATGTCCGAACAAAGGAACCACGCGACTCGATCTTCCTCCCCTCACTGTCGGCCTCGATAGACACGACTACCTTTCGCAGCCACACCAACCCTTCAGACCCCGACGAGACCACAATAACCACTCTTGAGGCGCGTCTGGACGCCTCGCCATATCGATGGCAACCTTCCAGACATACCCAGCGCCTCCCGCAGGCTACGCTGCATACCACTACCGCTCTCCGCCGCATACACCTCCTCCGGCAGCAGGATATGCCTACTACTCCCCAAGAAACTACTCGTACTCCGGGCAGCCCACAAAAGGCCACACGCGTCGCGCCACCGGTGATGGCGCCACCTACACGTTTACATACAGCTCGACTCCACCTCCACGCAAGACGAGCCACTATGCGCCCACCTACCGTTCCACCCCGGAGCCCACATACCACACTTCGGCACACTCTACTCCGCAGCGGAAATCCGACTACGTAAGTGACAGATCCAAAGGAAGCGCCCGATACTACTCGTATCATGAGCCTACCGACACCTCTCCACAACAGCGCACATACTCGAGCAGCAAGCAATACGCCTCGCGGCCGCAGTACGTCCCAGACGAGCACTACTACGATCGCTCCTATGAGGAACTGCCACGCTATGAGAGATATGAGCCGCGACCACCGCCATACAGGCCACAACATGCATACCGCGGCGCCCGTACTGATCAACACTATCGTGATCAGGTACCTATCTTCACTCCCGCTGCAGACACTACCAATACGGCCCGACCACGACGAGCCTCGCACACCTCAAAGCCGACTCATGCTCCGCCTCTGCGCCGACCGAGCACTGCCACGAAGCCGCCACCAAAGGCTACAGAAGAGGACGCGCGTCGCGCTGGCATTCCTGCCGGTTACTCATACAAGAACTGGGATCCTACAGAAGAGCCTATCCTACTGTTAGGATCTGTGTTCGACGCAAACTCCCTTGGCAAGTGGATATATGATTGGACAGTCTTCTTCTATGGTCCGGCCACTCCCATGTCCGAGGTTGCCGGCGAGATGTGGCTATTACTCATAGAACTCGCGCACAAAGTGCGTCGCGCCGAGGAGATCATGCCGCGCATCCGTGCGCAGGCATCACGCGACCTGGTCGAAGACTTCCTCGAGTCTGGGGAGCGGCTATGGCAGCGATTCAACAAGCTTCTCAAGATCTGCGAAAACTACATGTGGAAGGCTGCAAAGAAGGAAAGCGGCAATGCAAAGAACATTACAATGGGAAAGAGCAGTGGAAGCGAGTTTGTGGAAACCATTTTTGGACGTGACAGGGAGTTACAGCGCACCGAAAAGTTGATGACTGGCATGCGTCTTTGGACCATGCGATTCGACGCCAACTGCGAAGAGATTATTCGCAATCCTGGCAAATAAACAGGCTGCAGTCAGACACGACGCTACTGCTGCTGCCTGGAGTGGCGACCCGGCTGTCGACATGCATTGGTCACGTCTCTTTGACCTTGTCATTGCATCCCGATACGCCCTCCGCCGCCACTTGTTCTCTCTTCTACAAAAAGAAACACCATGGGAATATACACGGGCATACTGGCGTTACTGGATCCTGATTTAGCATCATGGATAGGGATTATTTACGTTCTTCGATCTGATTGGCAAGGGGACTGTGTACGAATATGGTGATCACGCGCGTTACAGGTTGCAGGCATGGTAGCATGGACCGGAAAGTGTTGGTCTCCGATGGCAGGCGATATGAGTCATTGTTTTGAGCGTAGCACTGCTGCTGCACCGCGTCTTGGGCTGGTCATGGGAAGGAAAAGCTGACGTGTTATTAGCGATATACCCTTTTGCGACATAGTACGGTGTCTGGGATCGACTTTAATTGTTATTGATAGAGAAGACTATGTGCTTCCACGTTTTAAATATACTCCAAACAACTTGATTATTGGTATTTTCTTGCCTCTCTCTCTCTCTCTCTCTCTCTCTCTCTCTCTC
>JH792478.1:132189-150842 GCA_000291705.1 Sphaerulina populicola P02.02b
ACTTTTTTTCTTTTTCTTTTCTTTTGTTTTTCTTTTCTTCTTTTTCTTTACTGTTCTGGCGAGGATGTCCGAAAATAGCTGCTGGCTTCGCTCGGATCGCTCGCTCGAGTGGTGAGACGACTGGCTGGTCAGGGTTGTTGGGTGGACTCTAGCCTGTATATACCTTTATACCTATATATATATATATATGTGATATGATTATGGCTGGATCGATGTTTTCTTTCATATTCGAAACCTTCACTTTCAATTAATCAATTGACCAATCAATTGACCGATCAATCAATCGATCAATTAATTAACCAACCAACCAATCAACCAACCAACCAATCAATCATGGTTTCCTCCAAAATCTTCACCCAACTCCTCTTCTCCAGTGTAGCCTTAGCAGGCAGCCTCGACCTCCGTCAAGCAGGAACCAAGGTAAGCAGAAGAAGACCAACAAAACATATCCTTTCCCCTACCTATACAAAAGAACACCCCAAAAATCTAACATCTTCCTCTTTTTTTTTTTCTTCTTTTTTTTTGAAAAAAACAAAAACAGTGCGACTCAGACGACTCCTGCAAAACCCCTTGCAGAACCCCCTCCGTCACCGCCGAAGGCGTCAACGTCACTCCCAACGAGAAAATCCAAGCTGAAGCCCGCCGAAGATTCGGTGATGCGCATTGTGAGAATGGTCGTTGTGCTTGTGCGGTAAGTTTTTCTTTTTTTTTCATGTTTTTTTATTATTTTCACTGTTTGTTTGTTGTTTGTTTGTTGTTGACTGACTTTTATTACAGCTCACGAGTGATGATCAAGCGCAAGATTTCTGCAAATTTTGGGTAAGTTTGTATAGAAATTCATTATTCATGAAAAAGTGGCATTCGCTAATATTATATGATATCTCTATATAGATTGAAAATGCTCGCGAAGAGTTCAATGGAGCTCGTTATGTGAATGGCGGAATCGATGCGGACAAGGGCAATGTCTACTGCGTGTACGCTACTGGAGGTTAGAGTATTAAAAGGAAAGATTCGAATTCGATGAGTATTGAAGGAGAGGCTCACGGCGGGACATCTCATGTTGCAATGGCATCGGTTCACAGCAAAAGGTACCTATGTATAGGTATATATATATATATTTTATCTTGATTTCCGAGTTGATCTCTCTCTCTCTCTCTCTACTACCCCCGCGCGTACACTTCCCCACGCCAGATGACCACGCATCTCTCTCACAGGGGAAACGAAACCCCCTGCCCTTTGTACCAAGAACGCCACCGCTATAGCCCATGATTGAAACACCCCACCAGAACTTTTGGTAACTCACTTGGTATCATCCCGATTTCCCTTGATCTTAAAACATCCAGAAACAGCAAACAGACATCCCATCTCTAAGGTGCCATCACGAGGGCCAGCAGAGCCATGCGCACGAACATACCATACTTCATTTGTCTGAAGTATGCAGCTCTCGGGTCATCATCCACATCGACCGCCAGTTCGGCGTTGCGGGGAAGAGGATGCATCACAATCATGTTCTTCTTCGCATCACGAAGGGTCTTGGCGTTCACCGTAAAGCCACCCTCTTCCAGAGCTTCCTCGTACGCAGCTTCGGACTCGAAGCGCTCGTGTTGAACACGAGTGCAGTAGAGGACGTCAGTGTCGGCAATAATCTCTGGCGTCAGCTTCTCGGAGACGATGCCGAGTTGTCCGCGAGCTTCCAAGTTGGCTCGGACTTTGGATGGGAGAGCCAGCGCGGCAGGGGCGGCGAGCTGGATCTTGACGTTGTAGTGCTTGAGCACTTCGCAAAGTGAGTGCACCGTTCGACCATATTTCAAGTCCCCAGTGAAGGTAATGGTCAGCCCGTTGACGGTGCCAAGTTCTTCACGCATGGTGAAGAGGTCGAGCAAAGCTTGCGTGGGGTGTTCGCGTGAGCCGTTACCTGCATTGATGATTGGACGATCCGAGTATTTGGCGGCAATCTCAGCGCTCTCGTTGTCTGGGTGGCGGAGCACAATGGCATCGCCGTACTGGTCGAGTGTGCGAATGGTATCCGCCAGAGATTCTCCCTTCTTCGTGCTGGAATGCGCTTCGTTGACGACAATGGTCTGGCCGCCGAGACGCTTCATGGCTGCGTCAAAGGAGCACGAAGTGCGGGTGGAAGGCTCAAAGAACATGGTGCAGAGCACACGACCCTTCAGTATATCGAGACATCCGTCGCGCTCCACACCGAGACGCATCTCAGCTGCAACCGTGAAGAGTAAGTGCAACTCCTCTTTTGTGAGCTGCTTCACCGAGATAATGTCCTTGCCCTTGAACGGAGAACGCTTGATGAGCTCAGAGAGGGGCTCAGTTGGTGCAGGCTGTTGTACGGTGGAAGGCACAAGCGTTTGCTCGGCGAAAGTCTGGTAGTCAACGCTACTGATGTTGAAGTCGTAGTTGCGAGAGAGACCTTCAATGAGGATCTTGGCAATCTTGACGTTGGTGACCAGTGGCGTCTGAAAGTCTACTGCCATACGCCGGGTGCGGTAGCCCTTGGACATGTAGTTTGCTGGTCGACGGTACTTGTTCGCGGACGGGAGATTGATGTACAGGTCAATCAGGTTATTAGCGAGAGCATGCGTCAGTGAGTATTCTTCGCGTTGGTCGTCAGATCCAAGAGCCTCCAAGAATTGTACACTGATGCCATGCTCCTCCAAGTAGTCGGCAGTACCGGCGGTAGCAAAAAGCTTGAAGCCCAGCTTGTAGAGCTTCTCGATGCTTGGCAGCATCTCAACCTTGTCCTTGTACGAACCGATAGAAAGCAGCACGTTCTTCTTGGGCAGCTTGAATCCAGTGGAGATGAGGCCCTTCATGTAGGCCTCGTACTTCGTCCGACCGAAGCAAGCGACCTCACCGGTAGAAGCCATCTCGACACCCATGACTGGATCAGCTCCAGCGAGACGCGAGAAAGAGAATTGCGGCACTTTGACCGCGACGTAATCAGGTCGCATAGTAACAGGCGGGTAAGCTTGGAAAGGGAGACCGGCCATTGCTTTGGTTGCCAGCTCAATCATATCCAGCCCAGTGACCTTCGACACAAATGGGAAGGATCGGGAAGCCCGAACGTTGCATTCGATGACCTTGATCTCGT
Organism: Sphaerulina populicola P02.02b; assembly: GCA_000291705.1. Classification (NCBI taxonomy): domain Eukaryota; kingdom Fungi; phylum Ascomycota; class Dothideomycetes; order Mycosphaerellales; family Mycosphaerellaceae; genus Sphaerulina; species Sphaerulina populicola. The sequence goes on from JH792478.1 coordinate 135,296, forward strand.
TGTCCTTGGCGATGAATTGAATGTTGTAAGGCCCAGTCACGTTCAAAGCGTCACCAATCTTGCGTGTCGCGTCCTCAATCTTGCGTACCGTCTCCGGATCCAGATCTTGTGGAGGAAGAATGAGGGTGGCATCGCCAGAGTGCACACCTGCATTCTCGACGTGCTCGGACACGAAGTGGCCAATCATGGTGCCATTGTGCGCGACAGCGTCCATTTCAATCTCCTTGGCGTTCTCGATGTATTTCGTGATCACCACTGGGTGCTCCTTGGACACCTCAACTGCCTGTGCCAGGTAGTTTTTGAGGTCGTGCTCCGAGTATACTGTGTTCATAGCAGCTCCGGAGAGCACGTATGAGGGTCTTACGAGCACAGGATAGGTAACCCGATTGCAGAACGAGCGAGCTTCGTCGATGCTTGTAAGCTCTTTCCACCCAGGCTGATCAACACCCAACCTGTCCAGCATACGAGAAAATTTGTATCGGTTCTCGGCGGTGTCGATCATTTCCGGCGACGTCCCGAGGACCTTCACGTTGGCGCGGTACAGAGGCAGAGCGATATTGTTGGGTGCCTGGCCGCCCATGGAGAGTATGACACCACTCGCGGACTCGAGCTGGTAAATATCGAGAATCGTTTCCAGAGTGATATTCTCAAAATAGAGTCGATCGGCTTCGTCGAAATCGGTGGAGACCGTTTCCGGGTTAAACTACGCGGTTGTTAGCATATGTTTGAGTGTATATATGAAATATGTGTTGTGCAAATGGGTTGCGTTTAGGATGAGCAGAAACAAAAGTGAGGAAACTTACATTGACCATAACAGTCTTGAATCCAGCAGTTCTCAGAGTGCGAATGGCCCTTACAGAGCACCAATCGAACTCCACCGATGACCCAATTCTGTACACTCCAGATCCGAGAACCATGATACCTCTATCCTTAAACTCGATATCGTGTTCTGTTCCGTGATAAGTCGTGTAAAGGTAATTCGTGTATGCTGGGAACTCAGCAGCAACAGTGTCGATCTGCTTCACGAATGGCATCAAGTTGTTCGCTAGACGCGCTCGTCTCACGTTACCCTCGTTGCTGTCCCAAAAGAGAGACAGCTGTTTGTCAGAGAATCCCATTTCCTTGGCCTTGCGGAACAGAGGAGCGGGAATGCTGTCAACACCGTAACCAGTCATCAACTTGCCAAAGTCATTGAGGCTCTTGAGTTTCCGCAAGAACCACTTGTCGATCTTGGTAAGCTCCCAAATCTTGTCGACTGTGTAGCCAGAGTGCAGAGCATTGGCCAAAGCAAACATGCGCTGGTCCGACGGCGTTTGTAATTCGGTGTCTATATTGATGTCCATCAGGGCAGGCGTATTGTGGAAGCCCAGATTGCTTGGGTCGACCGATCGAATGGCTTTTTGTACAGCTTCTTCAAATGTGCGGCCAATAGCCATGACTTCGCCGACACTCTTCATAGATGAGCCGAGAAGAGTGGAGACGCGAGTGAACTTCTTCAAATCCCAGCGTGGGATCTTGACGACCACGTAATCGAGAGATGGCTCGAAGCATGCGACGGTCTTCTTGGTAACACTATTCTTGATCTCGTTGAGGGGAATGTTCAGACCAAGCTTAGCAGCCACAAACGCAAGCGGGTAGCCAGTAGCCTTGGACGCGAGTGCCGAAGATCGCGAAAGACGAGCATTAACTTCGATGATACAGAATTCTCTGCTGTCGGGGTTCAGTGCATACTGGATGTTGCATTCACCCACGACTCCAAGATGGCGAATGACGCGAACGGCTGTCGTTCGCAGCATGTTGTAGTCCTCGTCGGACAAAGTCTGAGATGGTGCTACCACAATCGAATCACCTGTGTGAATGCCGAGTGGATCGAAGTTCTCCATGTTGCAGACAGTGATACAGTTGTCATTGCAATCACGTACGACTTCATATTCGATCTCTTTCCAGCCCTTCATACTGCGCTCAACCAGAATCTGGGGACTAGCAGCGAAGGCCTTATGGCAGAGATCCACAAGCTCCTCTTTGTTCGAGGCGAAACCAGACCCAAGACCACCTAACGCATAGGCGGCACGGACGATGACTGGATAGCCGATTTCTTCAACGGCATCCAGGGCTTCTTGCAGGTTGTTGGCAGACTTCGACTTGGCGCAAGGCTCACCAATGGAATCCATGCTCCGCGCAAAGAGTTCACGATCCTCAGTAGTGATGATAGTGTCGATCGGCGTACCAAGAACCTTGACACCAAGCGACTCAAACTCGTCTTTGAGCTGGATACCCACGGAAAGAGCAGTCTGGCCACCGAATGTGCAGTATATGGCATCCGGACGCTCGTGCTTGATGACCTTGCGCACAAACTCGGCGTTGACTGGGAGGAAGTACACCTTGTCTGCAAGACCTTTTGACGTCTGGATTGTGGCGATGTTAGGATTGATAAGAATGGTGTAGATGCCCTCTTCCTTCAGAGCCTTGATAGCTTGACTACCAGAGTAGTCGAATTCTCCAGCTTGTCCGATACTGAGACCCCCCGACCCGAGGACAAGGACCTTCTTGACATCTGGTCGTGGGTGAAGTGCCCGGTTTTCCTCGATATCGCCGCCCGGGAATACTACAGGTCGCTGCATGAAGCTGCTGTCCTTGATGACGTTCTGAATGGTGCTGATGAAGACGTCGAACAAGAACTCGGTGTCTCGTGGTCCAGGCGTGCTTTCTGGGTGGAACTGGACGGAGAAGTATGGTCGGCTGACATGTCGAATGCCCTCGTTGCTCTCATCATTGGCATTGACGAAAAGCTCGCTCCAGCCATTTGGCAGAGAGTTGGCATCCACGGCATACCCGTGGTTCTGTGATGTGATGTAGCATTTGCCTGAGAGCAGGTTGGTGCAAGGAATGTTGTGTCCACGGTTTCCAAATTTCATCTTCAAAGTGCTGGCACCCGCTGCACGAGCGAGAAGCTGATGTCCCAGACAGATACCGAAGATCGGTACGCGTGCCTCCTCCATTGTCTGCTGAATGTTCTTGACAGTAGCCGCCATCATCGCTGGGTCACCAGGACCGTTCGAGATGAAAAGACCATCATACTCCTTTCCTGCTAGCCCTGGGAAATCATAGTCCCATGGCACAACCTCAACTTCAACGCCGCGCTTGACTAAGCAGCGGAGCTGATTGTACTTGAGACCAACATCGACGCACAGAACACGCACAGGACGACCAGACGGATGACGCAACGACGTAATGGACGCAGGTGTGGAATAAATTTTTGGTTTTGAGGTTGAAACTGAGAATTATCAGATTCTGTTTGCTATAGCTACCGAGGGGAATGGGCAAGTCAAGCTTACCGTCTGCGACCAGATTTCTGGAATTTGGATTGTAAAAGTCAATCTCCTCATACACTGCCACCTCTTTTGATTTGCTGAAGTAGCCATTCATGCCATTGCGGCCATCGGCACCCCTCGGCGTCAGGGCGGAGTTGACCTCGTGGAGGTTTGCAGCTGGAGTTGGTGGTGCTGTGCCGCTTGGCGTCATGGCGCCAGTTGTGGGTGATGCATGTCCATTGAGCTCTCTGCGGGTACCCGTCTGCATGAGCAGCCGGCCGAGCATGCTACCCTTCTCTCTGATCTTTTTCGTGAGCGCGCGAGTATCGACGCCGCAAATGGCCGGCACATTTTGCTCTTTCAACCATGCGCCCAAGGAAGAGCTGGCCAAGTGGTGCGAGTAGTCTTCGCCGCAGTACGAGGCCACCACCAGACCAGCGACGTGAATCTCTGAGGCTTCAAAGTGTGCGGGGAGGTCGCCGAGGATGGGATCCAATGCGTCGCGAGGTGGCACGCCGTAGTTGCCTACAAGTGGAAAGGTGATGACCAGAATCTGGCCGCGGTACGAAGGGTCAGTAATAGACTCGGGATAGCCCACCATGCCCGTCTGGAAGACCAGTTCGCCCGCAACACTGCGGTGGGCACCGAAGGACCGGCCTTCGCAGAAGCGAACGGTCTTGTCGCCGTCTTGGACCTCGAGAGCCATTCCGGTGCTCTCGCCCGCCTCAAACCGCTCGAGTTGTTCAGCCATTGTGCTCCTTCTGCGAACTCTCGGGTGGTTGAGGGAGAGGAGAGAGAGAGAAAGAGAGAGAGAGAAAGAGAAGGAAAAAAAAAGAGTGCTGCAATTGAGAAAAAGCTAGAGCTCGGGCCTCGTCTGGCTTTAAGTTTTGCCTAGCGTGGTAAAATGGTGCTAGGAGGTAGCTGCAGGGAAGAGCAATTCTGCATGCCAAGATTTCGTGGAGGAGCAGACCGAACAGTGAGATCGCGATGTGAGGCCGGAGGTAGTGAGATGAGAAAGCGTACGTCAATGGGCCGGCGAGACGTCGATAGTGAGCTAGCGAAGAGTACCTCTTAGGGGCTGTTCAATAGCATAAAATCGCATTTGCTACAGTAACTGCGATTCTCTGTGGAATGCGATTTTCGACCTATCAACTGCGGTTGGAATGCGGTTGGAATGCGGTAGTTCTAAATCGTAGTCGATCCAACTTTGGGCGGACTATCGCAGTAAATGCGGTGAGTGCGAAATCGTATAGTGTTCAATAGGATAGCGGTTGCGGGGAGGTACTACCTCCGGAGGTAGCGGGGGGAGCTATACGATATATACGAGGTAAAATTACTATGAAATGCGATGAATGCGTTAAATGCGATTTCGCAATGCACCTCTCGAGCCGCATTTCCAATCGCATTGCGAAAAGGTAGGAAAACGTCGCTAGATTACTATATTAGGCAATCCGGGGTGCTAAGATGGAATGCGGTGAATGCGATCGCATTTGCCAAAGTTGGTCGCAGTTCAATCGCATTTCAGTCGCAGTTTATAACTATATCAACTGCGATTTTCGTTCAATAGCTACATTTTTTGCCGCAGCGTACCCTAAGCACGTTCAATAGCTTTCCGGAATGCGATTTTCGAACTGCGGCAACTTTGATTTTATGCTATTGAACAGCCCCTTAGTGCGCGAAGAAAAAGTGAAATCTCTTCGCGATCATCAGTTGCCTACCTCACCGCTCTAGAGCCTAGTAGGTGGATGGTCTCCGCGCCAACGACATCATTGTGGTTGAAATCACTGGAGATCGATGGCCATTCATGCTAGAGATATAATATCGCCTTCACCACTACCTACCGTATCTGAGGACTTTTCCGCAGACCGACCGACAATATGACAATCCGCCTTCAAGAAGTCGGCTTCTTCACCTTTGGCAGTATAGCCCAGCAGCCCAACATCATGATATAAGCCCCAATGCATATGGGATGCAGAACCCAAGTGCCCCTACTCTGCGCCGCCAACCCAGTCAAGAATGGCACGACTGCTCCTCCCGAACTTCCAGCAGAAGAGATGAAGCCGATGGCGATAGTTTGCAATCTTCGTGGTAGAAGCTTGGTGAAGACAGTCGCTGCAGCAGGATACACCGGACCAAGCAGTAACCCCAGAATGGCGACCGATACTGAGTTCCCAATGACGCTGGGAATCAACCAAGATAAGATTTGAAACAAAATTACTCCCACTCCCATGCCGAACACGAAACTTCTTTCTCCGACTCGGTGAGCGAGGTGTGTCAAGGTGAAGCGCCCGACCGTGATGCCTGCCCAGAAACCGCTTGTCACGTAGCCGACTTTTGCTGGATTGCCATGACGATAAGAGATCAAATAGGAGATAAACCAGCCTGACTCAGACACTTCCGCGCCCTGATAAGCGAAGATGAAGAGAGCACCAATGACTGTGGTACGATTCTTCAGAGCTGTCATTAACATGCTCGACTTGTTGAACTCGACATGTTCGGCGTTTGCGTTGTTGCCGGCAAGATGCTGAAGGTCGGAGGTGAGGTGCGACGTTGTCTCGTGCTCATAGGACCAGAACGACCAGGCCGCAAACGCAAAGCAGAGGAGTCTGATACCAATCGTCACGAGATAGAATCGTGCCCAAAAGATGCCATTGGAGACCATTGCTGTTGCCGCGATCGGTGCGACGATACCACCCACACCATACGAGCCGTGAGCAAAGCCAAGAATGACTGTAGAGTCTGCAAGGTTGGCGCAGAATACATTGTTCAGAGCGAGATTGATTGCATTGCCGAAGCCCTGTAAGAACCACTATCAATATTGCAACGCAGCATAGTCGTCAAGCTCTACTTACCATGAAGAGATACGCCACGGCAACAACAGGAAATGGAGGAGCACAAGCAACCACCACATAGGCTCCAATCATGAACGCTTCTGCAATCATCAACGTCCTTGCTCGACCGAAATGCGAGAGAATCCAATCTGTAACAAAAGCAGACGAGATGAATCCAGCAGCATTAGCGATCCAGATCGTCGAGACGATCGCGTAGCCAATGTGGTAGTAGTCCTCAATATAGGGGATCAGAGCTCCAGGCGCAGAGTCGCTCATACCGTTTCCCATGTATATGAGACATGAACATAACACTCTCCACTTATTCATTCGCGGATACCAGAACGATGGTAGAGCACTGACAGCAGTGCCTCGTATCGAGGTAGACGGTCGGCTGGCTTCAAGTTCGGTTGGTGTTGTTGGTGTTTGTATCCCACTGAAGAACCCTTTGTTCATGCTCTTAGGCGTCTGTAGTTCCGCTGGGGATAGGATATCCTCGCCTTGCTGTCGGGTGAGATGGCCATGGTCTGCCAGTTCTGTGGAGTCTAGCTCTTCGGCTGATGGTCCTCTGGACTGCGTTATAGCAGCTGATGGAGTCTGTATCCTTGCACTTGAGTGCATCTCGAGGCCGGCTGTGAAGGCTAACCGGTCCATGCTGGCGTCAGTGGAGTACCTTTGAGATGTTCCTGTCGCTGATTATATGTTGTTTGTCCACAGCAATGGACTGTGGAGAGGCGGAATAACAGATTTACCTATACTGTGAAGAGAGAAGAGCAGATCCGCTATTAGGACTATCGAGCTGGCTGCCTACAAGCCATCTTGCTTCCCAATGTCTGTATAATGCTTCCCAATGAATGCCGTCGATCCGGCGGCCGAATGCATGTGATAGAGCGGCATCTCTCGATGGAGCGATGCCGCCATAGTAAGAGTTCACAATGGATGGTGGCTTTTTCGACGTCGAGTTACTCATGATGTATCTTGTGAATTCTATATGCATCACGACGATAGTGAGTGGCTGGATATGTAATCTCGAAGGCAGCCCAGTCAGGAGGTACGGTAAACAGGAAGAACCTTGGTACCAGAACTTTCCTTCTCGACCGTTGCGGCATGCCACTCCGGGAGTAACAACATCGTCGCTGCTCCGTCCCCTCCGCTGTGGTTGATGCGTGAGGCATTGAGACGACGCTCCACGAGTCGCTGGCCTCGCTGGTTGGAGCATGTCGCTGAGCAGGCGTGGGCTGCTGCACATGAGACTGGAAGACAGACTCCTCCACTGGCTCCATGGGAGATGCCCACGACCACGACTTCTGGGCATCGGTGCAACTGATGTTGACGTACCTTAGCGAGGGCGCGCAGCTAGATTAGCAGTTGTTCATCATGCGTGATGCATCACGACGAAGTTTAGGCTTCAGTTTCAAGCAGAAACCAAGATCGCGTCGGGTACTGCTAATTGCTCTCCCAGACGTAAGGCAGGTACTTAAGACAGCCCTGAGACGCATGCGCGGTGACGGACAGCAACGAGAAGACCACCATCACCACCAACACCACCACCAACACCACCACCACCACCACCACCACCTCCTCCTCCATCTCCGCCACTTGCACACACACCACCTCACTTACCGCCTACGACCATCGCCATGAACTGGTTCAAGCAGACGTACGACTCGACCGCATGCCCCCCACGCAAAGCATCGCAGTACTTCGTCGACTAACATACATGGTGTGCATAGCGTCGGTCTTACTGATCACAACTATGGCCCCGAGGGCGTGCACTCCGTCGCCCAGCAGGCCAAGGACACGCCTTACACCGAACTCACCAAGAGCGATCTGGCATGGGAGGTCATGAGCGGCACCAATGTCGAGACCAAGACGTTCTACGTCGTCACCGACAGTGGCCATATCGCCATGGCTCAGATCATCTACAGCGACGTCTTGTGAGCAGACTCCGGAGGTGTGAGAGGTTATCCGCTGATATGTCGGGTCCAGGGGCGTACGGACAACAGCACAGTTCAGTAGCAAGGTCTTTGCAAAGAATGGCGGCAAGGACCACCTCTGGGCGTCGGACAACCTCTCCAACTACTCCTTCTCCAAGGACAAGCAGAACTTCAAGGCCGATGGCTGCACTATGGATCTCAGTGAAGACGGCAAGACCTACCACGTCAAGTCGAACACGAACAAGAAGTCGATCGTGGACATGAAATGGACACAGGCAGCACCGGGCTTCGTCGTGGGCAAGGATGGTCGGACACTCTTCGGCACAGACAAGAAGAAGCCATGGGGCAGCATGAGACACGCCTTCTGGCCCAGGTGTCGTGTTGAAGGCAGCATCATGACCAAGGACGGCCCTCTCGACATGAAGGGTGTGGGCATCTTCGTCCATGCTTTGCAGGGCATGAAGCCGCATTTCGCCGGTAAGTGAAGACCCAGGCTTGTATACTCCAATGGTACTGACAAGACGCTAGCCGCCAAATGGAACTTCATCAATTACCAGTCCGCCAAATACTCCGCTATTATGATGGAGTTCACGACGCCGCCCTCTTATGGACCCACCTCTATCAATGTAGGTGGTATTGCCATGGACGGCGAGCTCATTTTTGCGGGCAGTGATCCCGCAGTGAAAGTGCAGCACACGGCCATCGAGGGTGACAAGGACAACGACTGGCCTGAGCCAAGCGCGGTTGCCGCTTCGTGGGACGGCGCCACAAAGGACGGCAAGACTGTGCATGCAGACCTCAAAGGCGATATTGTACGAGCGGATCGAATCGATGTTATGGGAGAAGTCCCCAAGTTCGTGAAACAGATTGTTGCTGGAGCCGCCGGGACGAAACCTTACATCTATCAATACTGCCCCAAGATGAAGCTGCAGCTCAAGATTGGTGACGAGGTCATAGAAGACGAAGGACAACTGTTCATGGAAGCGACCTTCATCACATAACCTCTTACTCTGTTTAGGAAACGATTCGAGGTGGACATCGATACACCTCGGCATATTGGGATTGGAGTTGGCGAAGACAGTGCCGGAGAGCATTGATGGACATGACCCGCACACATGCACCTGACGATACCACTACCTACGCACCTTTAATGACATGATAGAGATTTGATGCGCTTTCAGCTTATCTGACTTGCCGCACGAACCTTTTGTTTTCTTGTAGACTCTCGCATCTCACTCGCTGCATGCTGGTATACCTATCATCCCACTTCATGTCATCTTGCTGACATGAATCCTGCAGTTCCGCCCTCAAAACTCGAGCAAACCTTCTCTGCACTCCTAGCACTGCGACTGCAACCACGACATTACGATGACTCCAACAGAACAACGCTCACTCCATCGTTGCTATAATACAGCTCCGATAGAGTCTATCAAGTCCAAGTGAAGTAGGCGGCATTCCAATCGAATTTCAAAAGTGACTCGAGTGAGTAATATGTAATATTAAATAAAGACCTCAAGCCATTTGCTAGGTAGGTAGGTAGGTTTTGGCCTTGGCTCGGCAGGAAGGTAAAGTACTACATGTACTACATGTAGCCTTAGGTAGGAGGTAACATAATAACCTGTGCATACAGTAGAAGAAAGAAAGAAGCTTGCACATGCCATTTCTGCTGCTGTATGCGCTCCCCTCTCTCTCTCTCTCGCTCTCTCTCTCTCTCTCATCACACGAGCATATGAGCGCCCAATGTAATTCTTCCATGTCGTTAATCTCATGTCTTGCTTTCGTTCAAATCCAAAATTCACAATTAAGCAGCACACCAGGGGCTCAGTGGTGTCATGTGCGCCCAGCAAAAAAAAAGGAAAAGAAAGGAAAAAGAAAAACTCCTGTCCAACACCTTTGCTCGAATGAAAATGCACAATCAAAAATCAATCAATCGACACTCTCCTTTAAAGGAGTCATTAGCGGGCTTCGTCTCGTCGGGCTGTTCCTTCGACTGCGACTCGGCGCCCGGAGACTCTCCTTACTCTCAGTTCGGATAATCAAGCCGCCCCTCTCGAAAGGTGTCGGAGGATTCGCGATACCCAAGCCATGCGAGCTACCAACACGTTCAGCACCAACAGTAGGGGTGTCAAAGTAGCCTTTTGATATCTTTGGCGACCCTCTCGCAATGTCAGGTGACAGCCCTCGCAGACCAGGTGTAGCCATTCCAGAAGTACGGCCTGCACGTGTAGAGTCCAATGCACTATCCAGGCTGGAGTCGGATAATCGCTCTCCATCCGAGACATCTGCGAGTTCAAAGTCGTCGTATTCATTGTCGTTGCCTTCTTCTAGCACACGTTCGTACGTGGGAGAGCCACCGAAGAATTTACCTCCCAGAAATCGATGGGCCTTGGGACGGAGTGGTTTTCCTCCTCCTCCTCCTCCTCCAGGCCGCTTCCCTCCAGTGACTTTTTGGTACCATGATTGTCTCCTTTCGCGACCGCAAAGGAGGTAGACTGCAAGTGCGAAGATGAGCAGGAAGATGATGATGCCCGGGCCTCGACGACCGTAGTTGCTCGATAGTATGCGATCGTGCCAGTCGTCGCCATTTTGCAGGCTGTCGGTCCCGTTGGCAGGCAAAGGCTGGAGAGATCCAGCGGGAGATTGCCAGTCGTATGGCACAGCGGTGCTACTTTCGACATTACTGCCAAAGCCAACCACTTTCGTCTCGTCTATGGGTGGAATCTGTGAAGATGCGTAGAGCACGATCTTGCCGAGCGTCCAGCTGAGCTCTTTGCCATTTACTTTGTCGACCGCTTGGAAGGGATCAGCAAAGCCATGATCTTTCGCACTGCTCACGATCGCGTTTGTCTTATTCCCCACACCACCTTTACTTGCTTCGATGCCGACTCGGGGAATCCCGATACCGTCGTGTAGCATATTGATGAGCCAGCTGGCCTTGAAACACACTTCTTCCACCGTCCTCTCATCCACTTTGTGCCCCCAGGTTTCCTTTGCCACGTCTTTCTCGATATCGGTCCACTTGCGCGAGCAGAATTGTGTGACTTGCTTTTGATAGCTCGCAAAGTCGTACGCTTTATCCTTGTGTGCCATTGCGAAGATCTCGTGTGTGGTATGCCAGTACTCAGACACGCCGACAAAGTGATTCACGTCGAAGTCGATGGCGGGCGTGTGCTGTCCATTGAGGAGACATGGCGCATCTGTACACTCTTTTTCCTTTTCCAAGAGCGGGTACGTGCTCTTCAGGCATTCCGTGAAGTCACCTGTGCCAATCAAATGTGGTTCTGCAAGCGGCGCGAGGTCTTTCGACCCAGGCTCGAGCTCCTCTCCTCCTGTCTTCTTCACCTTGATGCCGACGGGCAAGCACGGATCCGGGAGCTCATCGACACCAGGGGAGGCCTCCAGCAGCCGCGTCACGTATCGTCTCCGAGCCTCGTTGGCTCCAAAGCCTAGCCAGGTCGTGACAAACACTCGATATTCTAGCGACTCGCCATTGACCTTTCGTAGTCTCAACAGTTTGAGGTCCTCTGCGTGTTTCTCCGCCTCTGTGGCATTGGGTGCGAATGCAATCTGTGCCGAGGCGCCACCCATATCCAGGAAGCCGTAGGTATGGTGATGTTCGCCATGCACATGGTCATCCGGTTTGTCGAAGCCTCCTAGCAAATAATTCGCTGCGATCCAGCCATATAGACCCTCCGTTTCGCCTGGTATCACTTGTACGTGTACTCCACAATCGGGCAGCTGAAACCTGGTGTTGCGTTGGAAGTAAGAACACGTGTGCTCCAGCAATGCAGCGCGTTGATGATCGGGCAGTAATCGCATTCCGGCAGTGGCCAGCAGAAAAATCGGCGTACTCTCGACATCCTTATTCGGGACAATGTCCAGCGCAAAGTCCACCAGCTCCTTCAAATGATCCGGGCCAACGGACTCGGGTCGGTCTCCAAAAGTCGAGATGCCCGGATGCACCTTCTTGATCCATTCCTTGTCTGTCTTGATGTCCGGGAGCCTCTGCAACTTCTTTTCGTGTCCCTTGTTCAACACATGCTCGGCTGAGTCCCATTTATAGACGTAGAGTCGCGTGCCTGACGAGCCTGCATCGAAGACCAGGCCGTACCTGTGTTTCCCCATCTTTCCTTCGTTGTCGCGGTCGATTGTGGCTTCGCGATTGTAGTGGTCGGTTTCCGTCGTTTGTGTTGTTCGGGTATTAGGTAGGAATTAGTGGTGGAAATGATGCATGCATTATGCGCGTGCCGTTTGCTCAGAAGCCACGCGAAAGGGGGGGGGGGATGTAGTGTGATTGTAGCGACTGTGGTGGTGGTGGTGGTGGTGGTGGCAGAGAAAGAAACGAGTGGTAGGGTGTTTATATGGCGATAAGGACACCGAGACCTGACACTCCACTTGTAGCAGACCAAGCTTTTGCCATGACTAAGGCAGTCTTCCCGAGTCGGGGACCACCGAGGTGATCTGCTCTCGAGTCTCTAGTCTCTACCACCTCCTATCTGCCGCCCTCCCGTAAGAATCTCAAGAAAGCAGCGCCGACCACGACGCCGTCATGTGCGTTTCGCACGCGTTCCATGCCCTCCTTGTACATGGCATCATCGAAGATCCCCCTCTCGTGTCGATTCTCGAGCAACTCAGCCACGAGCTCGCCATTGAACTCGGGATGGCCCTGTACTGTGATTAAGCGACCTTGGATATACATTCCCTGCACATCGCAACGAGGTGAATGCCCCAACGGCTCCGTGCCTGAGGGATACTCGTACACGATATCACGATGCATTTGGTGTATAGCCTGCCACTGTCGTCAGTGCTGCTGCTGCTGCTGCTGCTGCTGGCATATCCTCTGCATCACTCACCAACTCATCAATCCCAAACAGCTTCTTCCCCTGTTCCGTCAACTGCACTTTCGTGACACTGACCTCCCACCCTCGATCACTCCTGTCCACTTTTACGTCTAATGCTCTTCCAATAATCTGATGTCCGAAACACACTCCAATCAATCGCACGCGATCTTGCTGTAAGACCTTTTTGGTGAAGTCCACCAATTTGAGAATCCATGCATCATTGTCGAATGAATTGTGTCCTGCGAGAAAGACCCCCCACCCCCAAGTATTCAGCCTTTGTCCACAACATATCCACACTTTTTCTCAGCAGCAGCAGCAGCAGTAGTAGCATGTGCCGCTGAGTGCTAAGTGCCGAGAAGAGAAAACAAGAAAAAAAAACAGACATACTGCTCCCCGTCAACAGCACAGCATCTACATTCTCCAATTCAGGATACACCTCCTGATTCACCACGTCGTATTTCGTAATATCCAATTCCACCGCCTCCTCTCCCTTCTCTTCCAAGAGCTTCGCGCCATTCGAGAGCAGCTCTTTAAACAGGTTTCCATATCCGCCGTATTTTTCTTTCGTGCGCCCGATCGGTGTGTCGCATTCGAGGACGGCAATGCGGAGGAGCGTGACGTGACGCATTGTGATGGAAAAAGAGTGAGAAGACCTACTTACCTACAGAGGTGTACTGTAAGGTAGGTACCTAGAAGGTGAGTCAAGAGAAGAAGAGTCAAGAGAAGAAATACAAAAGCTTCGGGATGTATGTAGTTTCGGCTAGGAGGTCAGGTAGGTAGGTAGGTAGGTAATGTAGGTAGATACACATCGTACTTGTACTTTAATACACCTCTTGAGGCATCAAGTCATATCATGTACTTTCTAGTTTCCACCTTACCTTAGGGCCCGTTCGGTTTTTCCTTATAGCTTTTAACAACTACCTTTACACTACTAAGGGCCCGTTCGGTATTTCCTTATAGCTTTTAACAACTACCTTTACACTACCGATATAGCGTAGAATTCTAACCGTCTTATAACTAAATATTTCTAATTGCTATAAGACGTCGCGTTCGGTTTCTTCCCTTGTAGCTTATAAGTATAGAACTAGTGTATACTCTAAAAAGTATACTACGTAATCGATAATACCTGCCCTAGGAGGTCGTAGTAGTATCTTTCCTTTATCGATTTCTCGTCCTTAGAGAAAAATTCGTCTTATCCTCGCTACTACTATACTAATAGATCTCAATAGTATACTTAACGGTGACTTTGGTAGTAACTCGCAGTACCCCGGCGCAGAAGATAAGTTTCTAGAGCTCTCTACTTCGTTCGGTTTACCTAGATTCGATACACTCGCATTCGATCCAAACGGCGATATAACTACTAGTAATACGCCGTATAGTTAGGTATTATTACCTCCAAGAAGTAGTAGAATTCTACTATCTTCGCCGTCGTCGCTAGCTACGGTTATAAGCTCTCCCTCGAAACGTACTACGAGCGAGGTTAGCGGTCTAACTACTCGTAGTACACCTAGTCCGTCGGACTCTATAAGCCAAACTAGGTCAGATACGCCGGAATCATCAAAACGACGGAAATCCTAAGGTCTACGGATGAAATAGACGGTACGGATAGTAGTAGAACTTTTGAAGCAGATAAAGGAGTATTGTAATCAGCGAGAGGGCAACGGTTAGAAACTACAGGCTTTAACTACTATAACGGCGGCTATCCGAGAGACAATAGACCCTAGAACGATACAGTCTACGCTCCTAGATACGGACCGAGTAGCGAGTAAAATCGTAAACCTCTATACGGACTAGAAGCTCTAGAGTACCTATATCGACCAAAGTAGTTAGTAGCGTAATTCGTCCGGCTGTCCTAGCGCTCTACTAGATGTATTAGATACATATTTCAAGGCACATCCGACCGTAGCGAAGTTCCGTAGTAAACCGTTAGAAAACGAAGCTAAGCTAGATGCTCTATTCCGCGGTACGAGCGCTACTAGCGCTAGTACAGTTAGGATTGATATCGCTACCTCCGAGGACTCACCGGTAGACGAGGTATTATTACTATATATACCTACTAATCTACCTGATTCGACATATTAGTTACGTCGCTCTGTAGCTCTTAATATAGCGAGGGCAAAGAAGAACCAGTCTCGCCTACTATCGGCTGCAGTATAGGTTACTACTAGACTCGAGTCTTTAATAGACGCTATACGGGAGTCGACGGCGCTTGTACGTCTACGGATACCACCGGAACGAGAGCTCGCCGAGCTACTACGTACGCCGCTATTCGAGCATATAAGTAGGTCGGATAGGAGAGAGGCTACGGCTCTTATTCGAGGCAAAGGTACTCCTAAAGTACATTACTTCCTCGGCGAGGATATCGAGGACCAGGTCGCTCGTATAGAGTCATTAGTACGTTCATTAAGTAGTAGCGGGGCGGTAGTAGGGGTCACTAGTAATAGTAAAGGTAGCGTAGACCTGTAAGTACTCGTTTGTTTAGTATACCCTTACCGTTAGTTTACTTACTCCTACTCTAGCGCTTAAGCTCTACTATCGTCCTTCCTTGGAGACCCTAGCCCTAATACCCTAGTATCTTATCGCCTACGAGTCTATAGACTACTGTAGCCTCGAAGATACCTACTAATACC
>JH792478.1:193694-215064 GCA_000291705.1 Sphaerulina populicola P02.02b
CTTCACAGCCATCATCATGAAATTCATCTCATCTCTCATCGTACCATGTAGATGTAAAACTTCTTCTTTCGTATATTTCGTCCATTGTCCATCGTCCATTGTCCATCGTCCATCATATTTAGCAGCAGCGACAGCATCATCAGTGCAGGTGCATGTAGATACCTAGGTAGGTAGGTTATCCCCCCCCCCCCCCTTCTCACTAGGTACCTTACACATGCTCCCTCGTCTGCGTAGGTTTCAAACCACTCGGATCAGCAAAAGGATCATCATGATCATCAGCATCATGTCGAATCTCTTCCATACTCGGTCTCGGACTTTTCTGTTGTTGTTGTTGTTGTTGTTGTTGTTGTTGCTGCTGCTGCTCCGGGAAATGCAAATTCCTACTACCAGCTTCAGCATGTTTGAGTTCCCAACTCCCCACTCGTTCATGTCCTCCTCCTCCTCCTCCTCCTGGAACTCGACGCGAGTCATGCTCATCATCATGATTCACAGCAGAAGCACCGACGACAACCGCGCCACCTTTGGGAATGGCGAGGTCTTGATCACTTTGCATTTTCTGGCCGCCTTTGAAACCTCCCCAGGGGCTTTTGTGGGCGTTCATGGTGGCGATGGTAGTGGAGGGATTGCGGTAGAGTCGGATTCCTCCGAAGAGCATGGTGAGAGCGAAGATGAGAGCTGCGACGACGAGGGCGATGATGGCGCCAATGACTCCTGCGACTGCGGGACTGAGACCTCCGCTGCCGCTGCCACTGCGTGAGGAAGAAGATGAAGTGCGGGAGTCGGCGCTGACTTCGTTTCCGTTTTGGTCGAATGCGGCGCAGAAGAAGCTGGTGGAGTGGCATTCGTTGCACCAATTGCCGATGCCAGCCATCATGTTGTTTTGCATGGAATAGCTAAAGTCCGTCCAGCGCATGTCCAATTGATCTGGTCCGCGATTGAAGAGCGAGTACGCTCGATACGTACTTTCGCTGCCTTCGGTCCCGTTGCGGAAGTAGAATCGAACCCAGAGATCGTCGGTACTGGGGAATTGGGGATCGGTCTCGTTGGTGTAGCTGAAGAGCTCAAATGCTGCCGATGAGGCAAAGTTGGGAGCTCCGTAGAAATCCTGGTTGAGATTGGGAAGGCCCATGAGAGAGAAGAATGAGGTCAGGGGGTGGTAGTCGGCGAAGAAGAGATTGAGCTTGTAGCGGCCAAATGCGGCGTCCATCACAGCCGAGTTGAGCGAGTCCAGAACGCGAGCGGCGAAGGTGTTTCCTGCGATGGTGGAAATACTCCCGGATGCGCCTGTCAGGGTGTGCTTATTCTGGAAGACATTCAGTGCACTCAAGTTTCCCAACATGGCGAATTGTTGCTGGTCGGAGAGGTAGCGCAGAGTGTCGAGGAAGCTGACGTTGGAACTCGTCCAGCGAAGCCCTGCAAGCGCATTTCGTACGGTGGAATTGTGTGCATTCTGATAGGCGAGATAGTCATAGATGGCATAGGCGTTGTTATAGTCCCAGTAGTTGTTGGGGAGAACTCCAATCAGAGCTGCACTACCAGCAACGTCGTACAGTCCATCAAACTCCTCTTGCGTGCCGTCGTAAGATGGTGTTGCCCTGGCCAACTTGATTGACTCTTCCCATGCTGGACAGTTAAGGTGGCCAGAGAGTGAAACAAAGTCCGCATCGAGAGGACCAGCAGATCTGAGCTGCGGGTATTGGTAGCCACCTAGTGGGGCCGAGACCTGCTCCTATTAGCGTCGTGTGTGTGCAAGTTGTAGGGAGCACAGTCGGAAAGATAAAAAAAAATGTCGGTATTTACATATGTGCCATTCGCAAGGATATTGATTGGACTGAGGAGACCACCCGTCGTACTGCTGTTTCCGAGATTGGTGGGAGGGTACAAGCCTTGCATGAATGCCTGCTGCGTTGCCATGTTATACTGCTGCTCGAGGGCCATGGAGATGACTTGGTCCTGATCGTACAGATTGGCGTTCAGTCCGATGAGTTCAGCACCGGCATTCTCGGCTCCATTGGTGCCATTGCGAAGAAGAGTGTAGCGATGACGGAAGAATTGACCTGCGGCATAGGCTTGTTGAGCACCAAGTGAGGTGAGTTGTGGAGGTATTTTGCCCAGTACTTCTGGCGTCCGCTCTCCAGTACGTGTGAAGACGACACTAGACCAGACCACATATCGATCGTTGGTGGAGTTTGTGGCTTGTGCGTACGCGCCAGGCGCAAGCAGGGAGACGATGCCGAGTGCTGCAATGGTAGCGAACATCTTTTTGAGGGCTTCGTCGGATGGAGGGCTGGTTGAGGTCGGGGGGACTCTGCGGCCGCCAGCAGCGCACGCTCAAAGCAGTAGAACAGGACAGCAACGATAACAACGATAGCAGCGAGCTCCCACCTGACCTGGCTATAGGAGGTAGAGCAGGCTGGAGCTATGTACATACATGTAGGAGGTCTGTACGTGGGTTATCGACTTATCATATGACATATGGCAGCTCTTATCGCCCATGTAGCCCCAGATCTAGCCGATCGGGGCCAGCTCCCAGCCTCCAGCTTTTTGCTTGCTTCTACTTCTGCTTCTGCTTCTCGTAGGTACCTCATACCTGGTATGCGCCATCGAAGAGGTGGGGTCGCTGTTGGCTCCTAATTGAGTTTGCAGTACAAGACCTAGTCGAGAGTTACTGTAGGTTGTCAGTCAGACGGTCAGACATGGCGCGATCCCTTCACATCCGCCCAGCCCAGCTCAGCTCAGCCTGCCCGGCGCATCCAATCTGCATCATGTCCAGGCGAGTGAGGTCGAAGGAAGATATGAGGGAGGGCGGAGAGGATGAAATTGTTCACTCCAGTCTCGGCGAAGACATGGAAAAAGAAAAAGAAATAAGAAATAACAATATAAAAAAAAAGAAATAAAAAGAAAAGGTGGAGCGGGGTGTGGGTGCTCCACGCTTCGGGAGTGCTCGGCTGTCTACATAGGAGGTACCTAGGAGGTCACATGCATGACAATGACAGTCACCTGTACTTGTAGTCTCTATGTACCTGTATGTACCTAGGTGGTAGGCCTCAGGAGCCGAGGTAGGTCGCCAACAACCACATCGTCGACAGGACATACCTCCTACTACATACGACCTCCTACCTCCTACCTCTACCGCTGACTCTTCTTAGCTGGTATTGCCTCGCGCGGCTTCACGTTACAATGTCTTCGTCACTCAACCTCCCAATCCTGTCCATCCCATTCTACTACGCCCTGGCCATCTTCCCTCATGGCTGGGCCATCACCCGAGCCTCCAAAGGCAACTTGAGACGCCACGATAATCGAAATCCCAAAGGTTCCTCGTATCAAGACGCTCTCAAGAAGCGCCTCACTACCGCTGAGTTTGCAGCGTTTGAGCGCGCCGAGTCCTGTCACAGAAATCATCTGGAGAACATGCCTCTGTATGTTGGTGCCGTATTTGCTGGCTTGCTGGCAGAGAACAAGCTAGGCAAGGGCAGCATTGGACTCGAGAGCTTTGTTTACGGATGGACCCTGATCAGGATCCTCTACACGGCAAACTATCTGACCACCGAGACGACACTGTGGAGTTACTTGAGGAGCTTGTTGTATTTCGCAGGAACGGGCTGGGCCTTTGCCATCTTGTACCGGGCTGCAAAGGCGATTGGAGGAGAACAGGTCTAGCTAGGTACCTCCTAGTGCTCGAGTCCTCTCAGGGCCGACATGGCGCGGAAAATAATCGTCTGGTCGTTTTCCCTATTCAGCAACGAGTTGGGCAACATGACTCGCAGAACACAAGACACGAGAAGGAGGAGGAGGAGAGGTTGGTCATAATTATCTGGTTAGCAAATCGCAACCAAGGTACCCAATTGAGTCCTCGATATAAGAAACGCACCCTCGATCACGTGGCCCTTAACTTCGGTACTTCAGAAACTCAACCTTTGCTCTTCCCAAATATACTCAGAATGTGTCTCTGGTTAACATTCAATAATCCATAACGGCGCCCGGTACACGGCAGCCAATCTTCGCACCTCTTAGGGACAGAAGTTGACCCCCGTAGGAGGTACTAACACTCCCACCAAAGCACCTCTCCTCCCTGCTCTCTCGTTTCACTCGGACGAGGCATCCTCCCACTAGCACCATCCTGCGCCAAGTCACTCGCCGTACGGCTCGTCTTATTCTTTTTCCTCCAACAGAAGGAAAAGCAGCCATATTCCGCTGTTGTCTTTGCAGGAGAGATTTCGAACCCTACAAACTTCCTCGACCCTTCTGGCATTTTGCTCGCTTGTACCTGACACCATTTCTCTGCATCCGCTACAGCTTGGTTGTGGTAGCGAAAACAACTCGACGATCTCCGGTGGATTGTGGTGCCGTTTGTAGATTGGACGTAAGACTTGTAATGCACAATGGTGCTGTTCGGGAAGGCTTTGGAGAACATCTTTCTTCCCTTCGAACTTGTTGTTTGCGGTATTGGCCCTCGCGTGCTTGATCTGGTGGTATGGCTTGATTTCTTCTTGATCTTGAATTCGTCGTCGGATGAGTCGATGGAGAGGTGGAAGGAATGAAACGCACGACGGGAATTCTCAATAACTTATCTTGGTGAACGGAGCACCTACCTACCTAACCTACCCATGAATTAAACCATACCGCTGATGACCGACTGGGTACTGTGGGGTTGCTGTCCATGCGCTGAACCGTTCCCAGGAATCAACAAAGTTGACCTCTACCACGGAGCTACCGAGTATATGCTGATATCATATCTCTTGTCTTGTCATAGGTGAAGCATGGAAGAATTGTGTCAATCGTGTCGTTGGCATCTGTCATCAATAGCTAGATCGCTGTTATGAATTACAAGTACAACAAACCCAGACATCGACTCCAAGTACAGTAACTCTAACATCCAAACATTATCCTACCTTCAAGACTCCAAGTAGCTGGCTATATCCCTCCCAATATGGTCATGCGTACCAAACCTCCCAAATCCCTCGCTCCCAAATCCCTCCCCCTCTTCTCTCAGACACTCCATTTAGACTCAATAGGCTACCTACATCCCAACCTCTCCCGCCCCAAGGAGAAAAAAAAACAAAATAGTCTCCCCTCATCACAACAACGAAACGTACGTACGCCACAATCTCTCACATCATCCCATCCCATCCCGCAACTAACAACGGCCACATCTCCCCATCATCACCATCACCATCACCATCACCATCACCATACACACCAATGTCTTCTTCTTCATATACCACAACCCCCTCAGTTCTCGCAGCCCCAAGCTCTCGTGCCAGAACAGCCCATTCTCGTCTTCCTCCTCCTCCCGCCGTTGCTGCTGCCGCCGCCGCCGCCGCCGCCGCTGCCGCTGCTGCTGCTGCCGTTGCCGTTGTTGTTGTTGTTGTTCTTGTTGTTGTAATTGTCCTCGTCCGCCTCCGCTCGTCGAGAAGATCCGAGTCGGAGTCTTGCTGTCCGCGCTGTCGGCGGCGGAAGAAGAAGAAGAAGATTCCCTCGAGACACGGAAGAGAAAATGTGAAGAGGATTCGGATGAGGAGGAGGAGGATTACGGAGATGGACAGGGTGAGAGCTACGCCGAGGAGGAAGGGCGTGAGGGGGAGCATGGGAGGTGCATGGTTTGGGGGCGTTTGAGGGAGGGTGGGGAGGTACATTTTCTTTCTTTGGGGGGGTGGCTTGGGTGGCTTGGGTGGCTTGGGTGTTGTTGTTGTTTGAGGGCGGGCTTGTTGGGGTGGTGGTCGGTATTGTCGACTCGGCTGTTGAGGTTCGCGAGTCTGATGATGGGGTTGTGATAATGGTTCTCCTTGTGGTCGGACTTTTGGGGAAGTGGAAGAGATGTTCGACGTCGTGATCTGGCTTTCAAATTTGGGGGTTCTTTTTCTTTTCTGACGGGCTGGTGAGTGTCCTTAAAGTACGAAATTCAACCCACTGCGGAGTCACATGCCGGAGTTATTGCCACTGTGCCAGCAAGATTCAAAGTGTACCAGGTACGTTCCAGTTTCTGTCGTCTCTTGCACGGAAGAGCTACCACGGCGTATGCTAGAACTTTAAAAAAAAGAATGCGCCAAGAAAACAAAATACTTCTCCTTCTACTCATCGGCCATGAGTGCAATGAAGGCTGCCGAGCAGGCTTGGTTCGAGACATCATTCGGAAGTATGATCGTGTATGCATCTGGCCATCGGTTCGGTATGATGGGAGTCTCGAGTCCGCAGTATAAGCACAATAGAGAGAATAAGGAGATGCTGGAGCTGGTCAGCACATATCCTCCCTTTCCTACAACCTACCAACCTTTGCTCGGGATGCTACCATAGAATGCATATCCACATTTGATTTTTCATCCGCACACAAAATGTCCAGTGTCTTTCTACACTTCAGATCAGCTTCACACCGCAAAAATACAATCACAACTATAACCGCAATCCAATATCAGCCACTAGCATTCAGCCAGAAAAAAGAGAAACAAGAGAAAATGCCATACGACTACACAACACACTCCCCCACGCGGAAGACGCCGCAAGCGACAGGTTCCGCTCCTGCGGAGAAGAAACAAGGTCCCAGAACCAGCAAATTCGTCAAAGCCTTCAGCAGCGAAGAGAAACAGTCTCCACCTCCAGCGTGGACGTATCAGAACGAACTTTCCGCCAGCGCTGCTTCGACTGCAGCACAACAGCCATACTCAGAAACTGCCACGCAGTCCAGCGAGAACGGAGAGTCGAAAAATGGAGATATCGAGGAAGATGCGCCCTCTTCAAAACATAGGGAAAGCTATCAGAACGTGAAGAGCAAGCGTCATCAAATCGCGAAACGGGTGGTGCGTTGGTGCACTCTACCTTGCGCGCGGAGTACTGAGAAGGATCAGGCAGCGGCTGGGGAGGATACGAAGCTTTTGGTATGGGGCTCGACGAGGTTGGCGATGGAGGCTTGGGAGAGGGAAAGGGAGAAGCAGAGAGAGTGGGTCTAAGATGGAGATTAGCATGGATCGTAAGTAGAGTGCTTAACTGTCGTTGTGTTTTTACACATCAACTGATGCCCCTTGCCGTTTTTGCTCTTGCGAGCCCACGTATTCGCATACGATCATGGCGTTGATAGTACTATGTAGGCTGCATCTTACCCTCGACCGCAGTATCTTGGCCAAGGAGTGGTCTGTGAGAGCATATCCTACATGTAGCTGTGCACTTATTCTCTGATGGCGGGTGATGCAATACTTTGGCTGAACCTGTTAGATTAAGAGATAGCGAGGTCTGCTCGGCTGTGAAGTCATTCTCAATACCACAGGATATATACAGACCTGCTGGAGCATATCCAGCTCATCCTCTCAGGACATCATCTTACTTTGTCCTCACTTGCTTCAGCTTCTTCGGACTGTGAACGAACTGATCTGCATAAGCCTTGGGGACAATTTTCCTCACGTTAGGTTCCTGCACAAAGTACTCATATCCTTGCTTGTTGGCAAAGTTTATGGCGTCTTCCTTGCTATTGAAGTTCAAATGTGTGCCCTGCATGAAATCGGAAGATGATTGCCAACCCATGAGAGGGTTCTCCCATCGATGGCCTTTGCTGAGAGGATCCCAGTCCATGCGCCATTGGTGCGAAGTCCAGTCACCAGATTGCGTGGCGGTTTTGGAAGGTTTGTAGATGCTGAGCAGAGGATTAGTTCTTGCTTTTGCTTAGTGGGCGGGAAATGGTAATGTAGCTAGCATACCGGACTGTGCGAGCTTGGAGCTCAATAGGCGCGCCAGACAGAACGGCAGCTGGAGTGGTGAGACCGGGCTCGCTGCCGTCCATGACACGCATGGGCACAGGGGAGAAGTTGCTGTTGTCCTGGGATCAGCTTTCCCGCCTCTCTGAGAAGTGCTCATGTCCTCCTTACGATGTCCTGTAATCTGCCGCCACAGTCCAGTCTGGGTTATGCCTTGGCTGTCCTTCCGAGGCTCCCTCTTGTCGGATCGTCACGCTCGACGTTGATGCCCGCGCTGCTGGAGCAGCATCTGTTGACTCTGGTCGGTTGTCTCGCGATTGCTGGTTCGGCGCAACGGCATCACTGCTCTGAAATCTCGCGAGAGTCGGCACGCGGTGTGAGAGAGCTGGTCGGAGCGCTGCTGCGCGCAAGACTGCTGCAGATCGTAGGGACGCCATGAAGTGTGAGGTGTGTATGGGATAGTGCTCTACCTTACCTCATGGGGAAGGTTGTGGCCACGGCATTGAGGTCGAGGTCGAAGCTTCGGGATTTGCCGCTTTGGTGATCTCTCACCAGCGACCTCAAGTCTTGCATCAACAGCGACATCACACCACAACCGCAGCTATGGTCTCCTCAATAATCCCCCCAAAGGTACGTGAGCTTCCACATGAATTGCGAATCGTATGCTGATATCATCCGGCCAGATCGCCTCGCCCAACGTACGTTCGACCATGCTAACGTTCTCCTCCGCCATCACCCCCGGCCAGCCATGCGCACATACGGACACCCTGACGAGCTCGAGGGCGCCAGAAGCGAGATCAATGGAGGCTATAGGAAGTACGAATAGACAGGAGGCTGACGTGAATTGGAATAGGCCATCGGCAGCGCTGGTGATGCCGCGCGCATGACGAACGTTGTGGGATTCTACGAGAAGCTTCCCAGAGGCAGCGCACCACAGGCCAAGCCAAGCGGCCTCCTCCAGAGATACCAGCACAGATACATGGGCAACAAGTCATCTCCATGGCGTATGTACAATTCATGACCCGGGAGCAGAACTTGCTGGCGCGGAACCACTGGGCGAGCGACTGACACTGAGACACAGCACTCGTCCACGTTATCGGCTCTCTCATGATCATCGGATATGCACAAAACTATTACTTCCATCTTCGTGAGTTGGCCCACGGTGATCAGAGAACGCAAATGCTAACACGGCCTTTGCAGGTCACCACAAGAACAACGTCCACTAAGTACGAGTTGGTTGAGTCCAAGTAGAGAGTCTGCAGAACCATCGCAGATACTCCGTGTAAATAAGATACCGACAATGCTTTGAGGGTTGCCAGTGGTGGACCGCTCCTTTGTGCCTACCTAGCTTGCATCAGACCGTCACGTGCTTTTCCGATGAAATCGTAGTTGAACAGTCCCACATACTCTGGCAGAGTTTGTACGGAGTTTCGCGTACGTTGTATGGTATCAATATTAGAGGCCTGCTATCGTTGAGTCGTGGTCCGCCTCCGGTTCATGCCCGGTCTTCGCCCTCGCTTGCATTTTCCGTGTTTCATTTGAGTTTTGGCTCGGCTCCTCCCTTGCCTCGCATGTTCGGACACATCGCTGGACAACCACGATTCCGCCGCTTACACCAACACTACACCACCACCACCACATCACTCCCTTCCGCGCTCGACGCAGCCGGAATACCGCACACAAGCCGCTACAGCAGCGCGCATCGTACCCAGCGAAACCCGTCGACCCGCGCACCTCCCTCTCACATCCGAAGAAAGCAGCCTGTCGCCCGAAACAGCCACACGAGAGCGCACTGGCAGTCTCAGCCCCCCTCTGACATTAAGGTAGGCATATTGCCACGCTTCGCCTTCGCATTGCGTCCGCGGCCACGAGGTGAAGGAGTCAGACGCGCTGTTGCGATCTCGGGAGCTGCGGCGTTGCCTACGCGCGGCCACCGGTTGGTTCAGCAGCAGCGACATCTGCTCCCACTTCGCCCGCCTTGCGACATACATGACACCAACATTTTCTGACTCGATATCTTCTGCGCACACAGACTTGAATACTGTGATGGCAGAGCAGACAAGCCACAATGTGGTAATCAACTCGGAGTCGACGAGCGCCTCTGCGCTGGTCGACGCTGCTGCGAACAACTCCACTACCGCTTCCGCTGCCAGCGGCACGACGACGACGACGACAACTAGCTCCAAAATCCTCTCCGATACCATCAGCGCCGTGGGTTCCGCTGTGAAAACAGTCTTTCCCAATGGAACAACTTCAGAGCAGACAGGATCGAAAACGTCCTCGGCTGCAGCTGAGCCAAGTGCTGGCGAGGCTGGAGACCAACCTGCGCTGAAAGCTCCCGGGTCACAAGCAGTCGCGAGTGATGGGACACTGAAATCGGCGCACGGAGATGTTGTAAACGGCACGCACGAGGACAGCAATCAGGCGGATGGACATGCAGATGACAAGAGCATTACAGGCGGGTCCGTGGATTTGAATGTGAACTCGGATACGGACAACAGCAGAGTGGATGCAGGCGAGAAGAACAGCCGACACGCGCGCACGACTTCGACTGCAAAGAAGCCTGTCGGTTTCAGCAAGGTGAATGCAACGAAGAGCTTCCTTAGCAAAATCGCACCGACGGCACCGACGGCACCACAAGCTGGAGACAAACGTAAGAGTGGCGAGCCCAACAGCATCCGGGACGGTGGAGCTAACAAGCGCACAGCAACGCCGGCATCTGCGACTCTGCAGCCAGCAAACCGACCTCGACTCATCGCCAAGACAGGCGCCTCGCAATCGATGCTCAAGCCACGCATAGGCTCTGCTGGCCCAGGAGCTCCAGACGCGAGCAAGGTGTGGAACAAGAATCAGCCTGTAGTGGCTCCACCACCGAAGCAGTTGACAGATGAGGAACTCAAGCAGCAGTTCGGCATTCACCTCGCGACGCGACTGCAGACTGATGGGGATAAGAAGGATTCAAACTGGGCAGACATCGACGATGATGAGGATGATTGGGCACCAGAAACTGTGGTGTGGATGGATGGCACTAAGAGTACCGTCCCGAAAGACCTAACTCCTGTGCCTGGCGAAGAAGAGCAAAAGCCAGCGACGCAACCAGCTGTGAAGACCGCCGAAAGCGTGAAGCCAGCGCTCGCTCTCAAGCAGCGCTCAGATCGCCCGGAGAGGCCGATGCAGATTTTGAAACCTGGGGCTACCACGATGCAAGCGAGACAAAATGGGGGCCTTTCTGGTGCTTCGTCGGTAGGCCAGAAGGCCTCTCTGACGGCTAAGAGCCCTGCAGCTGCACCAGCAAAGTCACCGTGGGCGCCCGTACCCAAGCCGGATACTGTGGCACCTATCAACCCCCCGGTACAGGCGCCTCCTGCCCCACGAGCTCTGCCTTCTCAAGATGCACGAGCGAGCGAGACTATGGCCCCACCACCGGCTCGCGAGATAGCGGCAGACACATTCGACAGATCGTGGCAGCGCGAAAGCGGCGCTCGTGAGCTGTTCAACTCGTCAAACGGCCGATACGAGCCTGCTCCAGAAGGTCGACGAGGTAGTATTCGTCAGGACAATTCTCGAAAGCCAGCCGTCCTGCAGCGTCCAACGCAGACACTCTCGCCGGCACCAGAGCCGTCGCCAGCTTTCCAATCTCGGAGTAGCTCGCAGATGGACGGCAGCTGGGGTAGTCGCAGACGCCGTGACTCTAGTGCAAGTTTAGGAAGTATGCCAGGCCGACGTCGCGTATCCGTCAGCAAAGCGTCAGAGTTCGCTGCTACGCCAGAAGTGCCTCCAACTACTTCAGAAAGAGCAACCAACCCTGTGGCTGTGCGGCCTAACTTCCATCAACAGTCAGCTTGGGATCAGCAGGTGCCACCGCCTCCGGATGTGCAGCAAGAAGCCCCTACAGCTCAGGTCGAGGCGGGGCTGCTGCCAGAAGATCCTGTCAAGGTTCAAGAGCGCATTATGCAAGAAAAGCGTGAAGCCGCCAAACGTCGCAAGGAGGAGGAAGCCCGCGAAGAGGCTGCGAAACAGGAGCGTCTCAAGGCGAAGCTAGCAGCTTTGGAAGGCGCGGGCAAGTCGAGAAGTGAGCGTGCTGCTGAGGCGGCTGCGAAGATAACGACCGAAAAGCCTGCATCAGCAAGTGAAATTGAGAGCTCCTCAAAAGAACCACACCCTGCCAAGCAGCCAGCCTTCACCAGCGCCAGCTCTCAATCACCTGCTATTGTGGAAACACCTGCGCCTGCTCAACGATCAACCGAGAAACCGGCAGCCCCACTTCAACCGCAGGGGACTCTTTCTGGACTTGCGACTCAGACCGATCAGAGCCAGACACCAACCACAGGTCAGCGCGCGCCTCCCGCTCGTGCACCTTTCAATCAGCAACAACACGCATCGGCTTACAGAGCACCCACGTCATCCTACTCCTCACCCGGGGAGCGCAAATCGCAGCCTGCGCCGCTCGGCAGGTCTCCAGGCGTCAACAACGACGCCTTTTCACCTTGGCCGTCCACATCAAACTCGAACAGTAACATCTGGGGCAGTGGGTTTGGCAACGGCGTTTTCGAGGGCGGAAGTGCTTTCGCTCCAATGGCTACCTCACAGCAGAACTCGTCGCTTCCACCACCACCAGGCATGTCCCGCGCGCCAGGCTCCGCTAGAATATCTCCGCAAGGTTTCAACCAGGACAGCCGCTCGCCTAGTCTTGGACAGCCACAAGTTTCTGAGCAGCAGCGAGCTTTCCCTGCTCCTGGCATGAATGATAGGCCCGCACCTTTTGGTTCCAGCCAATCACGTCTGCCTGGCGTCTCTCCCTCACAGGCACCTGGTTATGGACGTCCGCATCATCCTCCAGGGCCTATCGGGCCACCGTCTCGTGCTCAGCATAACATTCAAAACCAGCAGCAACAGCTACCTGTCCAGCGGCCGCACCCGCCCGCTACAGAAGTCTCACCTTGGACCACTGCCGCAGATCGCATGGCCAATGGACAGGTGCCGAGTGCACCACTACCTGAGCATCGATTCAAGGAGACATTCAAGAAGACCTCCTCCGAACAGAGTGGTAAACTTGGCGCGCCTCGAAAGTACGATGGTGCTGAGCGCACTGTACATGATGGGAGTGGGTCAAAACCTGTCGCTGGCTTCAGCCCGGCACCCCCGAGCACGCAAACCCATCCGATCGCGCCACCACCTCCAGCCGCCTCACCAGCACAGGATGTCAGAACCGACGTCTCAAATGGCAGCACAGTGCGTATTCCAGACCCGTCTCAGAACCCATCCCACGGTGGCTTGCCACGACCAATAGCGCCACCTCATCGTATGCACGCTGAGCGTCTCCGACAACAGCGCATGGCGACCGCTCCGGTCGCGCCCAATGTTGCCTCCAAGGAGCAGTTTGCGCCGCCGCCTGAAGTAGAGAGTCACCCCGTGTACTCTGGCGATGCTCGCCATCCACAAGTAAGACTTCCGAAGCCACAGGCCAAAGTACGATTGCCACCTGCTCCATCACAGGTACAAAGTCTTCAAAATGGATCGGTCGTAATGTCGCCTCAACGACAACCTTACCGATTTTCCCCACCAGGTGCTGTGCAACCCATCGTTGACAACGAAAACTGGCAGCAGAGGTTCAATGGTCTGTTTGGTCGCGCGCAATTGCAGACCGAGGCTCCTCCATCACCTCCAAAGACGCCACCGAAGTCCCAGGGCGTCTCTCTAGCCGTGGCATCCTCTAGCATAGAGCCGATGGCTACGCAGACCGCTGGCGCGACCGTTTCGCTGCCTCAAGGCAAGAATGTGCAACGAGTTCAGATCATTCTTAACCTCGAGCCCATGTCTAAGCCAGAAGTAAATTTCGACAACGAACGCAGTTTTGGATCCTTGCCCAAGATTAAGGTGCCCAGCAAGACTCAATATCACCCTGATGCCGGTTCTTCCAACGGCCCGAACTTGTTGAAGATAAAGTACGGTGCTAGGAGCGTTGACTCTGGCTTCCACGACCTGATCTTCTTCTGGCGAAACCCTGCAGGCATCTACGTCAACGTGCCGTTCACGAGACTCAACAATAAGCTGTGCGTCGACCCGAACTATGTTGCACCTCCACCAAAACCAGCTCGCAACGAGCGCAAGCCTTACCAGCAGCGCGATCAGCAGACTCTTGGTCGTGAGCAGCCACAGTTTGGTCCTCGTGATCGCAAGCACGCTCGAGCGGACCAAGGTCAGTCCGGTCCTGGCAGCCGCAAGGGTAGCCAAGCAATCAAGAATGCCGATCAGCAGCAAGTGCAAGGTACGGAAGATCGGAAGGCATCAGGCAAGTTCGCCAACAAGAAACCCAACGACCGCGACAATCGTGACGCCCGAAAGGCCACTGCCTCTCAAGACGCTCGCATCAATCCAACTCCAGTCAAGGGTCAGAGCGCGGCTTCATTAAAGCGACCGAGTGTGCAACCGGCCAAGGAGCAGAAGCCACAATCACCGCCAACAAGCAAGACAGCTCCAATGTCGGCCAAGGAGGCTACGACAGAGAAGCGAAAGTCGGGCGTCTCGAAGCCGACTGGAACTCCAAGCGCCAGTGCCAACCGTTTCGAGCTACTCGGAATTGCCGCCTAAACACTGCCTGCCAGGGCCGACGACCAGATTCAGCACAGAAAAAGAGCTCGTCAAGAGGAGCATGTGTGACAGATGAGGAAGGTCGTATGTCGAATTCGATGAACTCAACGATATCCTTTCACTGCGATGAACAGATGACACAGTTTGGAAGGAGTAGTGCCCACGGGACAGCCGTGTTGCCTATTGAGGATTCATGAGAGCACGAGCAGCGGAAATTTTCAGAGTAAACATGACGGCTCGCTTCACCACGAAGGAGCTGTTGACTGTATTTTGTAGCTTTTACATATCGTTGAAGCGAAGCATGAGTGTTCAACCAGTTGAAGTTTCTTCCGCGCCATACTGTGATTCTTCTTGCTAATGGAAGAGGTTTGAAGTAGTAGACACAGTTTGCCTGCAAACGAAATGTTTCTATTGCCGACGAAGTACCTATGAACGATGACGGAAAAGCTCCCAGGCCGGCTTATGCACAGGTAGAGCAAAATCAAATATGCAAAACTGCTTCAGCGGCAAGTCGCCCCCGTCACACGGAATGTCAATAAACGTCCATGAAACAAACGGATAGTGTTTCCTTCGTGGTGCTGTATCCCAATCGAGACTTTCTGTCGTTAGGTCATCAACACAAACCCTTCCTCCCTCCTTTTGCCATTCTCCCTACCAATAACCCACCTCAAGACCAGAGCCAACACCGCCACACCACCCATACTGACAGCACAGACCTCCATACCTCGCGTGTAATAAGGGCCTTCTGCGTCCGGATATAACCTCGTCCCGACCAACGGCCCCATTTGCCCAATCACATTGAGCACAGCGACTCCGGTCCCTTTCCCCTCCTCGCTGCGTTGATTATTCACCGTCCATGTAATGACAATCGTCACGCAGCTGAAGAAGCCCGCGCAAATGGGAAACGTCGCTACATAGCGTATTGCATGGCCGAGTTGGAAATGTCCTGCCACCGTGAGTAAGAGATATCCTGAAGCGGCGAGCAGAGCGTGAAAGACCATGGGCCAGGTTCGAGTGTTCCAGCGATCGGAGAGATGGGCGGTGAGGAGCACCGTGATGAAAGCGAATAGGTTGGGTGGCGCGGAGAGCAGTTGGCTGTGGAGAGGAGTGGATCCCATGGCGTGGAGAATTGAAGGGAGGAAGACTGGCATGCTGGAGAATGATACGTTGCAGCAGAAGAACATGGCGGCTGTGAGGTAGGATTTTGGATCGGAGAGGGTTTGTACGACGGCAGGCCATGAAAACTTGTGGTCATGGCGTGGGATCCGACTATTCGACAATGTTGAGGAGGAGGAGGAGGTGGTGGAGGTGGAGGTGGAGTGTAGTGTCTCATTCCGCATGCGTACAGTGGCAATCTTGCGTTCGTGGGCTGTTAGCCAGCGTGCGGTACTGGGAGAGTCTGGGATCCAATAGAATGTCCAAATCGCCACAATGCACGCTGGGAAGCCTTCGAGGAGGAAGAGAAGTCGCCAATTTGCGATGGGAACCAGATTGCCGAAGCGTACGATGAGGTAGGCTAGACTGCTGGCGAAACTGGTCGCGAGAGGCGCAGCGGCGATGAAGATTCCTGTTCGGAAAGCCAGCTCCCCGCGCCGGAAGAAGAACGAAAGATAGATGGGCATTCCGACGAAGGCTGCCTCTCCTATCCCTAGCAGTGCTCGGAGAGTGAGCAGGAAGCCGAACGTGGTTGCGAGGGATTGGAGGGAAGCAAGAAGTCCCCAGACACAGACGCATGTGCTGATGTAGATATGAGGCGGGAAGATCTGATAGCAGAGAGTCATCCATTCGAACAGAACATAGGTGATATAAAAGGCTGTCAGCAGCCACTTGAATTGGCTGTCGGAGAGGTTGAGATCGCGGTTGAGACCTGCTGTTTTGGCATTACCTATGATTGTCTGTCAGACTACGCGTACTGTCTAGACATCCCAAGGGATACTCGGAGATTACATCTGACCTATATTGCTGCGGTCTAAGAAGGCCATCATGTACAGAAGTGCTACGAAGAGCACTAACCTGGTATCCAACTTTCGTCTCACGCATGCTTCTTCGTCCGGGGTGTACAGTTTATACGATTGTGCACTGCTGCTGCTCCTCCGTCGATTGCCGTGTGAGCCTGCAAGAAGAGCACCATCATCATCATCATCTTCTGCTTCTTCTTTTTCTTCTTCCTCCGCTTCAGCACCGGGTCGTGTCTGCTCTTCCTCAACGTCACTCGCACGCCGCCCGTCTGGGGCCATATCAGCCATCTCGTAGCCGCCATCTGCGTCCCATATCGCCTCCGCGAGTGGCGCATCCTGATTCTCTGGCGGACGAAGGCGGTTGCGATCCTGCTTCGCCGCTGGCCCTGGCCCTGGTTCCTTGCGCATCGGAGAGAACAGCACGAGACCTCGTCTTCACACCATCTTCTGAAAGTCACGCAGCGCGCATCCTAGACTGGTGGTGCGATGCTATCCGGACTTTGGTGTAACTGTTATGCTTGGCGTCGAACACGCTGGATTGCTAGTCACTTGGTTAAGGGCCCCTTTATAGACGATGGATCAATTCAAGATGAGGTCGAGTCAAGAATACGTGGCTGAACGGCTCGAGTGGTACAGCAGCTCCAGGCATGTTCTCGCCCGCATGTCGATCTTCCCAAGGCACGGCCACGCTAGGAGGTAGGAAAACGATAGGTTACTGCTCGAGGCAAACGATGACCAGGAGCTGCAGGGCATGTGCTCGACGGGGGAAAACAAGGGAAAAGGGAAAAAGGGGAGACTAGCCCTTCAACTCCGCGTCCGGTACCAGGAGATACCAGTCGACTACGAGAACTACCGATGCCTTACGTACCTCAGTCGACCCTTGTCTAGACTCTAGTCGTTGAGTTGGACATGATTAGGTACATAATGTCATTATTGTCATACATGATACATTCCATAGGTACATGTACATGTATGATACATGATACATGTACGGGCGATCTTCAGTTCTTCACCTTCACCTTCACCCAGCGGCAGCCTGTGCGGTTTGCATCACATGATCATGCCATCATGGCCATGACATACCGACGACGTGCTTGTTTGTGCTCATCTTGACTCTTGATTGGACTTTTTGGCTGTTGTCGCCGCTTCGGGCTGTGTCTCCACTGCATACCTCTCAGTACATAGTACATACTGGTAGTTCTACCTACTAGTCTACTGTAACTACTGCTGCACGACATACCTACATACCTACATACCTACTACTACTACATCTATACTACTACATCTTGCTACTCTACCCACGCAACACCACACCACACTCCGAAGCACCCATCCATCCATCCATCCATCCATCCACCCCTCCCTCCCTCCCTCCCTCCATCCCTCCGCTGCCTCTGCCGACGTCGCCAACATCCGACCCGACCCCCCCAGGCCAGGGCCCATTCCAACACTTATAAGAAACATCCTGGACCAACCCGCGAGAGTTGACCTGGACCTGGACCTTGACCTCAAACCTCAGCATTCATTTATTACCACTACTGCATGCACACACAAACGGCAGCGACGACGACACTGTAGCTGTGGAACGACTGTAGGAGAGAGCTGCTCGGCCTGCGGGCCTTGGTTTTGTTACACTGGCCGGTACCGCGAACCAGTCTGCATATCTGCAGTCTGGCAACTATGGCGGGTTTGAGTCTGCCGCGACGACGAGCGTGCTTTCGCCCTCCACCCTCAGCCACCCGCCGATGAGCACAACGCCCGAAAACATCGTTCCGCCGAAGAAGCGCAAGAACGCGCCCAACTCGTCGGGGTCGAAGCCAGCGAAGAAGGTCATGAGAGTGGGACCGCGAGATAACCCCAAACCTGATGCCAACGGGGACGGCGACAGGGACGGGGAGGCTGCGAAGCCCAAGCGTGTGCGCACTGGCTGTCTCACGTGCAGAGAGCGGCACTTGAAGTGCGACGAAGCATTGCCACATTGCAACAACTGCAAAAAGAGCAATCGACATTGCAAAAGAGGTGTACGGTTGAACTTCATAGATACGTGGTGTCAGAGGCCGCCGGTGCTGTTCAATTTTTGGGGCTCTGCCGACTGGAAGGTCACATTCATGGACGAGTCGCGCGAAATTGCGAGTGAATATCAAGGTGGTGCTGAGCGGTATCCGCATCTCAAGCCAGATCAGGATTTCCAGACAAGTCGGCCAATAGACTCTGCTGTCGCATTCGAGTATCCCACGACCACCACCGCACCACTACCATCGATGCACCAGCCACTACCACCAATTGCAGGACCGCTACCGGAAACATATTCGGATCCTATGCAACAACAACAACAACAACAACAGCAACAACAACATATGGGGAATATGTTTGATCATCAGTCGAAACTGGATATGGCCCATTTGAATTCCCAGCATGGAGCACATCCACCTTCAGGATCGACACAGCATTCGCATACCAACGAGTCCGTAGTGGCCATGTCCACTATACACGGATCTGTAGCTAGCTACAATGGTCTCGATACCGACCTAATCAATCCTGACGGAGACAAAAAGGAGTGGCTCGACAATCAGGAGGAGACCCTGTTCATGCAGGTCTTCGTCGAGGAGGTCGGCTTGTGGATGGATAGCATGGATCCACAGAAACATTTTTCTCGCCTGCTGCCGTTTCATTCTCTGTCAGAGCCAATGCTGCTCAATGCGTTCCTCGCCTGCGGTGCGCGGCACTTGACATTGGTGAACCCAGTGTATACCGAGGAGAAAGCTTTACATTACTACGACACGGCAACACGTTATCTGCTCAAGAATCTGCAGAATCCCATGCGAGATACGGTCGTGTGCGCCACAACGGCTGTGATTCTGAATGTGTACGAAATCATGTCAGAAAAGGCGCTGCAGCGGATGAACCACATTGCGGGTGCTCGAGCACTGATCAAGGAGTGTGGCTGGAACGCGCGCGCTCAGGGTATTGGGTCTGCTTGTTTCTGGCTAAACGTGGGGTTGGAAGTGCTCTCATGTCTTCACTTCAATTGGCAAGTCGCCTGGGATCCAGAAGACTGGGGTGTGGACATGGACTTTAGCCGCGAGATTGCCAATGGCCGAGAAGAGATCTGGACGCACAGAATGCTGTTTGTTGTTGCAAAGATCTGCAATTTTCGCGCCACGATGCCTCGAGAGCAACTCCCCAACCAGCGAGATGAGCAGATCCGAATGCAGCAACGGCACGAGAAGTGGTCGCAATTGAAACAAATGTGCGACGCGTGGGACCGCGGCATTCCCAGGACGATGCAGCCCATGGCGTACCTATATGCGTACCAGACGAGCTCGAAGTCTCTCTTCCCTGAAGTGTGGCTGGTGAAGAGGACGACCATCGTCGCACGGCTCTTCTACCATACCGCACTGCTGCTGATGGCGCAGATCCATCCGTATTATGGGCTTGACAATCCGGAAATGCAGGAAATGCAGACACAACATTCGCACATGATCTGTGGCATTGTCGCGCATGTCAAGGATCGGTGAGTCGCTGCAGCAATCTCTGAAAGTCAGGTACCTATCATGCTAACTAACGTCTTGCAGTGGCGTTGCATCTGTGGCAATACGCTCTCTCGCTCACGCAGCAGAAGTCCTCTCCGATCGCAAAGAACAAGACGAAGTGCTGACCATCTTCGACAAGATCCACAAGGAGACCGGCTGGCGCATTGGCTTCGTCTACAAGGAGCTAAAGGAGAAGTGGGGGTGGAACGAAGAGATATCGCCTCAGCAGTTCGCGCAAACGCACACTGCTGCGGCTCGCCAAGCACAAGAGGCTCAGGATGAGCAACAACGACAGATGCAAGATCAAGCTCGTCGGGCTTCCCTCTCCATGCATCAAGGTTTCAACTTTAGCCATCTGAACGCCATGCAACCACCACAAGTCACACCCACAGTGTCCACCCAAATGTCGCCTCCCCAACAAGCTCCTCAACAGCAGCAGCAGCAGCAGCAAAGGTCCAGTGCATCAGCATCACAGGGTAAGCCGAGAATCCCATCCGGCATTCCGAACCCTCTGTATGCCAAAGCAGACTTCAATTTACCTCAACATCCTTATCAAAACTTCTACGTGGCGCCGAAACTAGCCCCTAATATGGGATATGGCAATGGGCAACAGAATAGTTCTGGTAATGGAGGACCACTGTATTATGCTGCCTCCTGAAAGAAAACAAAAACACCTTTCCTTTTGCATCAACATACTTTTCTGACACACCCCATTGCATATGAGAGACGATCACAACGGAAATCACAGTACGACCATGAAAATGAGCAGATGAGGGAGGGAAGGTTCTTGTTTTTTTACCACAAATGTCAGCGAGAATTTAGCAGTGTACGAATGAATGCCTTTCCATGGCCGGCGGGAAGCCATGCCTCTCGGTCAGGAACCCCGGGTCGTTTTCTTTTTTTCTTTTTTTTTTCTTTTCCTCACTCGAAAGGCCATGCTTCCAAAGCGTTCGAGAAGGTAAAGCTGGTAGGGAGAGAGCTTGGTGAATGCCTTTGCTTCCCACTTTGTAGGCGGCGCAGTGTACGAACACCCGGCGGTGTTGCTGTCGGGCCCATCTTCTATCGAGCTGTTCGGGGAGGTGGGACCATTTGCGTGAGGCGGTCACCGGGTCGTGTAGTCGAATTGGTACTTGCTGACAATTTGGACGCGGAGCGGCGGGAGACAAACTTTGAGTGTGCGCGGTGCATCCCGTAGTTGTACCTTTCTATTCCACCGATCTTCATCGCCTACTTACGATACTAGGACGCTCTTCTATCTACTCAGTAGAAGAAGGTATACCTCTTAAAGTGGTACCTCCCTATCAAAGGAGGGACTTCTTTATCTTAAGGTAGTACTCTAGTCTGCGGCAACGTATGTCTTTTTTATAGTATAGGGGGCTATCCCCGGTATCTATTAGTGGTTCCTAGGGCACTCTATAGAGTAGTAGTACTAGCTGTATAGCTAGAGGCTACGGCCTAAGCCTACCTTACCATATAGAATAGGGTATACCAGGAACTACTAACAGATACCGGGGACAGCCCCCTAGACTGTAAAGAAGACACACGTTGCCGCAGACTAGAGTGCAACAATCGATACGAGCGACCGTATGTGTGATGTATATGTGTG
>JH792478.1:219129-243365 GCA_000291705.1 Sphaerulina populicola P02.02b
AGGGAGAGGGAGAGTGAGGTAGGTAGAACTATGGGAAGGCGCGCAAACGTGGGTGGCAAGTCTTGGCAAACCCTTTACGCGCACGCGCCAGGCTACCTATCTACCTACCTACTACTGTACCTACTACCTACTACCTCGTACCTCTCTTCCATCTTCTTCTGATCCTCACCATCGCATACATAGGTACCTAGGTATCCTCGGACTATCTCCATCTGAGTAGATGCCACAATGCGTCACCTCCACAGCACACCCCGTATCCGCATCGCACTATCCACAACACACACACAAGAAACTGCTGCTGTCGGTGTTATGCATCCATATTTAACACAAGGAGAGTCGTTGGTCTAGGTCTAGTCTGACCTGGTTTTCATCAGTGCTGCCTCCACGCTCGGCACGCCGGCCGGCCCTGAAAATCCTTATTCATACACGCGAGTCCCGGCTCACAATGATCCATGAAATGATTCCCAACAACTGTTCTCAATCCTGTGGCATCCGGCCGCCCACCTACTCATCAGGCGGTCTGTTTCATATGGCATAGCCGAGAAAGCTACCAGGGCTCGCATCTTCTGACATACGCACATCGATTGTGCTCACAGGACGTAAAGTCTCTCGCACAGAGTATTGGGACACACTGGGCCCACTGAGGCTCATGGGTCGGGAGATCCACTGGGCTGAGCGAGGGTCAAAACGGAGCACTGGTCTATTCCGATACATGGTGCCAGTGTAGTCGTTGACATCCTCGTGGGAGGCACAGTGGCGGCATCGCACGCAGGGCGCTGGCCGTCGTAAGTATAGATTCTCCTTGGAATCGACGGACCTGATTCCTGTTCGGCTGTCATCACCCCAAGCCGAATCAACACGTGTGTGAGTATCATCGCCCCAAGATGATCGTTGGCCCAGCCTGGGTGAGCTGATGTGAGGTAGCGAGGGCGAAGCACTCATGTATCGGCGGGCGCTACCCCAGGACCCAGACCGTGAAGGTGGAGGAATTGTGCTGCTCCTGCTCGAAAGTGTGTCGTAGCTCTTAATAGCATGGATGATGTGTTCGCGAGAATGGGTCACCATAGCTGGTTTCTCATTGCCAGGCTCACCGGCAAAGATGAAGCCGCCTCCGTATGACTGTGGACCCCAGGCGCCATTTGGTACAATGAACAGCTTTTCGATTCGTACGAACATCCAGAGGACCAGCACCAGGATATCAAGAGCAAAGTTGAAGACGTAAAAGCAAGTCCTGGAATAATACCAAGGATTGGGTGCGTCCGGCTGCGTATCGGGCGCGAATGAGATTGTCGCTCGAAAGAGTGCTCCAGTGGAAAGGAAGGTCGCAGTTATGAGACATACCAAAATCTTTCTTGTGATGCAGTGGCGCCCAAAGTTATCCTCTGCGAGCTCCTTAAGGTCGGGATGCGTCTTTGCAAGAGCTGATGTCAACAGAACGGGAATTGGCAATACTGCTAGTATCGCAAAGAATATGTCACCATATTGTTGTATGCAACGTGCGGCATATTGTGCACGTGCGGCAGCGAGGTACGATTGCATGCATGTGCCCGTGATCATCAGAATCATCGTGAGAACGCAAAGACCAACACATATTGGTATCGATAATGTAGGAGCCATGGTCCAGCCAAAGGTGGGGTGTTGTGCACGTAATATCCGCTGTGACCACCAGATGTTGGACACGATAAGAACGACTGCGGCCGTATAAGTCGTAATACGAGTGCCCATTGCAAGCTGTACGTTGCTGGGATCGTAAGCCCAGGCAATTCGCAAACACGTTGTGACGATGCGTAGCGAACAGAAGGCTGCGCAGTCATCAGTAATAGCCTCAGAAATTTAACGTTGGGTGCAAGACCTACCGGCTACAGCGGCGCTGAAGGCAAACAGCCGTTGCTGCTTCTTGTTTCGCCAAAAGATCTGGAGATTGAAAACACCGCATATAGTGAACAGGGTAAGGAATGTGATGTCGATGGCGACGTCTCGCTGTGGCGAAGGTGTGCCACCCAAGACCCGATGCTGTAATCCAGCAGCCATATCGCACGCGTCCGGAATGAGCGTTGAGACCTGGAGACTGTGTATAGCCTTGCGGCACTATTCACACGTGGTCGGTCGTGTCTGCCGTTGTCTCGGAGGAGCGACAGTCGGTATGCCGTTGTAAAGTCAAAGATCGTGTATCTCCGTTGTAGACTGTATCACAGTATGTTGTGCGCGCTGCTGATGCAATGAGAGAGCGTTGATTCCATGACCAGAAGAGAGTGTAGGTTCAATAAGAAATTGCTTTCCAACTGTGTGCAAACGTCTTCCCATAAATAAAGGCACGCTGCCATTCCCGATGTTCAGTACCATGGAGGCCTTGTGCGGATCTCCTACACAAACCGTTACGCGAACCATGATGCCAGGACCTCGATGAGAACTCTTGGGTTCCAGCAGATGGTAGTTCTTACAGAAGGCTAGTCTGGACTGGTGTTCGAGCATGAAGTTCGAGAGCCGGTAGCCACTAACTGGCACCCGGCTTCTCAATGCGATGTCCCCGGGAGATGACGCGCCACTCGAATCTTCACGCGCCCTTTGGTTGTGTACGGACGGCGTTATAACATGCAGCTCCTGTTCAACGCCCGCAATTTTGCATGTGATGCCGGTTGCGTGGTGCAGGAGCAGTGTGCCCCAATCCCCCCATAATATATGTAGTGGTGTATGGCGAGGGATCGGCATAGGTCCAATCCGGTCGCGGCCAATCCGTCAGCTTCGCCAGGGTGGCCATCGTATACAGGCTATGAGGACAGCGGTCATACAATAAAGCCGCACGAGATACTGCAGACAAGACACTTTTGGTGTCACTCCGACGTGTCAAGCAAGAATCATTGAGCTCAAGGATCAGTGAATGAACTGCTCGAAATCGTTATCAGTAGCATCTCTCAACTTTAACCCAGTAACTGTGGTCAAGCTGTGGTGCCGTGGCGTCTTCATTAGCCCTGAATGGCGCCCGGGTTGTTTCTCAAGTTGAAGCAGTTTCCGCTCCAAAACACTTGCATTTAGGAATTCCCGTGACTGAATGCGTTGACCCAGCACGTGCTGCTCAGAA
Source organism: Sphaerulina populicola P02.02b (assembly GCA_000291705.1). NCBI lineage: Eukaryota > Fungi > Ascomycota > Dothideomycetes > Mycosphaerellales > Mycosphaerellaceae > Sphaerulina > Sphaerulina populicola. The sequence continues at coordinate 222,209 of JH792478.1, forward strand.
CCAGACCACTGACTCAAAAAGCCGCGTACTCCTTCGGCACCCGGATAGTCTCCTCCACTACCACTCCGACCTTGCCTATGAAGTTCCCGTTCGCGCCTTTTACGACCCTTGATTATTTTCTGCAAGCGAACTCGCTCTGATCGGTCCTCAGTCTTGGTCCAGTCGAGATCCTCACCCGGCTTCGCGTAACACAATATGTTGGCCAGAGTCTCTTCCTTGCAGGTCCGAAGCATGCGTTTCCCCTGTTTTGATGATGGCCGAGGGGCTACTGTTGCTTTTGACTTGTTGACTTGCTCTAAGGTGTTCCCTCGACTGTGTTCCAGCCAATGATGTAGTATAGCATTGTCTTCTTCCATCTTTGAGACCAAGGCGAGTGTATCTGGACCGCGATGTAACACGTCATGAAGCTCAGCCGGCGGAATTGGTCTTGCTTCTGGATTGTTCTGCGCAAGGGCTACTAGCAAGCGTTGCACTTCAGGCGAGGGTGCTATATTAGTGACATTTTCTGGGATTTCTTGTGCTTTTCCTTTCACTGTTATGCATTCGTTATTTGCTTGCTCCGCATTTATCGGACTGTGCTTTTGCGCATTAGGCGCCATACAATGTGGGCTCAAATCTGCATCGTCAAGAATCTTCTTCGAGGACGTATCTGGAGGGTTGGGTGGAACTGATATGGAAGAGGCATTCGTTTCCGCAATCATTGTAAAGCAGGGATCGTGATTCCAGAACCTGTTGCTGTCCCAGATGACCTTGCCGCATCCATAGCAGAGCCGAGCATGTGTAATTTCTGTACGGCCAAGACCTGCACCAACATTCCTTTCCGATGTCTTCGCACTTCCGTTTGAAGCTTGGACAAGGATGGGGCTCTGCTTCTCGGCTTGGATTCCTTCAGACGATGTATCATTGGCGGCTGCAAGTAACTGAGCCCCAAAGTCGTTCGAGGGCGTGATATCCTCCTCGGCATGCGCCTTGACTTTGTCTTCCTGCCCCAGTCTGTCGTCATCGCTCCGAGACAACCGCTCTCGACTTCCAGTCGCTGGCTGATGACAGGGTGCATGATGATCAAAGGCCTTTGTGTGCATGAACGCTTGCCCACAGCCGCTGCACTCCTGAGCAGATGTGAATCTATCTTGCCCGAAAAGTCGTCGGTCCGGGCTCCATATATGGGAGTGAAAATCCGGGCTTGCCATGTGTCTATCTCTATCCGATGGCCAGCCAAAAGCTTTGCCGCACAGCGTTCATGGAAAAATCTCTCCGGAACATCAAGCCCGGATGCCGGAGGGGACGTCGATAGTCTCTGACCCTGAAGCTATATGAACACCGCTGGCCCGATGGCTTCTCAAATCGTTCGGGCGCCTGAAGTTCTTGCCACAAATATAGCAGACGTAATACGGGCTTTGTCGCGACTTTAAGCGGATATCCTTCAGAATCCGTGCGACTGTCAAGCGGAAAGGTGGGAGATGACGCTGGCGGCACGTGAATCACGCATGCTTCTGCTCAGGGCGGGAGAGGCGAATGTGGGCTGTAGGCTTCTCTTTTCGAGACAAGTCTTTGCCGCACATTGGGCATTGGAAAGAGCTGAGGTTTGTTGTTGGCGCTCATTTAAGTCACGTGTGTGTGCTTACGTGATGAAGCAAATGACACGACACGTGACTGCATATAAGCATTTCTCTAGTAGATTGCTCTAACGTATTTACTATATATATATAATACGTATAGGTACTCGGTAAATATCTTAGGGCCCGTTCGGTATTTCCTTATAGCTTTTAACAACTACCTTTACACTACCGATATAGCGTAGAATTCTAACCTTCTTATAACTAAAAGTAACTAAATGCTATAAGGCCTTGTATTCGGTTTCTTCCCTTGTAGCTTATAAGTGTAGATCTAGTCTATACTATAAACAGTATAGTATACTAATTTTCTGGTAGCGGTAGTATCCGCTAGCGTAGAAAGCGGGTCTTATAGCGAAGAGTTGGAAAAAGAGCAACATTTCGCTATAAGACGATTTAGCGCAGAAAACACAGGCGCTTTACCTAAAACAGCTATATAAGCGAATTTTCTAGGTATAGGTCCTTATAGCAGAGATTTCTGTCTTATAGCTAAATCTATAAGGAGAGAAACCGAACGCGACGTCTTATAGCTCTTAACTGGCCTTATAGCACCTTAGCTAAAAGCTATAAGGTAAAAACCGAACGGGCTCTTATATATTAGTACTCTCTAATAGTTCGGCCCCTTCTATCCGTTCTCCTCCTCTTCTTCTTCTCCCTTTCTTACTCTTTATAGCGAGTATATGAGCCTCCTTCTTTGCTTAGCCAACAAGGCTTTGTAGTTCTTTATACTTTGCTATAGGTAGATCTTTAGTTTTCTGTAAAATACCTGACCTTTCGGGCCTCCCTACTCTCCTTCTCGTTTTCTGTAGGAGGTAGCTTGTAGGATCGTAGACTTAGGTAGGTTCATGTAGACTAGGCATTCCAGGGATTTTGAACATCCAGTCCCTATATAAGTCAGTGGCTATTCTGGTACCCGACATAGGTACCTATCGCGGATACCTATGAATGAGTGTAGACCAGGACGCAAGTGTTGAGCAACCATCATGAGATTGGTAGTCGCCTATATACACGAGATAAGGTAGGAGAATTGCAATGAGCGTGCCGCTAACACCATCGCATCGTCTGTCCATCTGTTCTGTCCATCTGTCCATCTGTCCATTCATCTGTCCATTTTACGAAATTCCGCTAATACAGCAAACTTTCTGCGTTGCCGTTTCCAACTCCATCGCTTCCCAGATATCAACTATTATGAAAAGTGTCACAACCGCTTGAACGCACTATAACCACAGATCCAAAAGAAAAAATGTACAACATAAACATAGCGACGAGTGCTATAGCACGGCGAGTCGTGGTGAAGTCCGCATTGGGGGCGCGAACCGTCCTCCGGCTTTGGTGAACTGGAATGAGCTAACGTTGAACTCCTCCAAGTCTGAATCCGAATCGTCATCGTCGACTTCCAGGACGTCCACCTCGATATCTCCATCACTGGGTACCTCAATCTTGGTGATGATGTCCGCCCGTTTCTCGTCATGAATATCTTTGGGCCGAGGAGAGCGAAGAGCTGCTTGAGCTTCCTCTTCCAGGCGATACTGCTCGGCGCTTCGTCGACGACGCTCAGCTGACTTCTCAGCCCTCTTCCTCATGGCAGGAAGCTCTGCTGTAGCCATCTTCAGCGCCTCTGAGAAGTGCTCCTTAGCATTGGTGACCTCCAGTGTGCAGTTTCCATCACGTAGAACCCGATGTGCTGCGCGCTCACACAACGTCTGTGCTTTTTCTAAGCGGCCATCAACTCTGTCGAAGGCCTCGGAGCCATCGTTCCTGCCGAAGGCTGGCCGCGATCGACGAGTTCTGTACTTCGAGGGCGGAGCGAATTTGTTCATGTCGGCATCCTCTCCACCACTACTGCTGCTGCAGCTCGAAGAACTGCTAACAGAATCCGAGCGACTCAGCGCGTCAACCTTTGCACTCATCTTCCCCTTACGGATAGCGTTCCTCGAGGTGCCGATGGCACGCACCAACCGCTCGAACTGCTTCTGAGTCTCGCCATCGTAGTAGACTACAGCTGAGGCCGTGACACGAGGCTTGCAACGGCAAGATTGATCATCCGAGGCGACAGATGCCGTCTTGCGCTTCAGCTGGGCTATCCTCAAAGCATCTGAGTTCGTCAGGTGCTTCAGTGCTGTCGACGATCGTGCAGATGACCCAGTGACTTTGTCCGGTTGAGTTGACTTGCGCGAAGCTGATTGAACGGCCTTCCGTGGGAATGGTACTGTGGGCGATGTGGGCTTGTTCGCGAGAGTGAGCTCCTGCTGCCGCCCTTTGGCAGCCTCCAATATGCTCTCCAGGTCCGCTATCCAGCATGGCACATTCTCCAATAACGACGTAAAAGAGTTCAATGCCTCGTCTGCCATGCCGCCAGTATCCCAGATGCAGAAGCCTTCTGTGGCCCAGATGCTAGAGAGTTCTCCTCTGTCGAAGGGTGCTGGTCATGCAGTCAAAGCGACGCAGGAAGCCGCACTGCGAATGTTCACTAATCGAGCTCGTACAGCGTGCTCTGGCAGCGCCTGGCAGCCAGATTCGGTGAATAGATAGAAAGGCGAGGGTCGTAAGGGGACCTAGGAGGTAAGGCTGTTGGATGTCGAAGCAAGGGACGGCGGATGGGAAAAAAAGGCGCAGGGTGGTATGGAAGAGTGGGTGACAAAGGAAGAAAAGCGGGAAGGGAAGCTAAGTGTCTGAGCCTCTGAGGGCAAGAGCCAACGCACCGCCTCGTTTCTGCGGAGAGGTGCAGCGGACCAATGCAACGAGCGATCGGCGAAGGTGAACACTGCAGCGGATTGGTCCGCTCGCATGCCGCATGTCCCCGGACGCAATGCTCAGGTACATGTAGACTACGACAGCCCGCAAGACCCGGGAACCCACAGGTTTGTGGATGAATTGTGTGCGTGCCGCTCTGCACTGCAGCATAGCATGTTGACCTTTCTTCTGCATGCGAAAATCTGTTATGGTTTTTTTCGTCCGAGGCTCCATTCTGTGCGGTATAACTTCCCTAGTATAGCCAAGACTACTCACAAGCCTCTTTTTGGCTAAAAGAGTACTGTACAGTAGTACCTCCTACTAGGCTCCTACTAGGCTCCTAGTATCGTGGGAGGAGTCCAGTCCGGGCGTCTTTAGAGTTTCAGTAAAACTAAGGTACATATCGTGGGAGGGAGAAATATGTAGCAGTACATATTTCTGTACTGTACCTCCTACCTCCTAGGTCTAGGCCGCTGCCGTGCCCTAGATTGTATCGGGGAGCCATTGCTTGCGCACGTCGTTCTCTCAGCTTTCTTTTTTTTTTCCTCTGCAAAAGTGTATGTACATAGTGGGCGCGGTCTACGAAGCTGCCCTGGTGACGGAGGCATGGTCTGAGACGATGCCTCCAACATCAGTCCGCCACAGCCACAGTTGACGATGATGGCGCGATGCCGTGGTCTAGCCGTCCCCCGTCGCTGTAGCTAGCCCTCTCCCCACGGGCCACGGCCCACGGTACATGTACTTTGAGTGCCACGCGTGGACTGCGCGCGAGTCCTGGACAGCATCTCCGACCACTCACAGGTCACAGCACGCACTGACGCAGATTGATGGTCTTGAACTCCACAAGAGCTTGCTGACTAGATTCATTTCCTCTAACAGCTTGTCTCAGAGGGTTCGGCCACCTGAGTCCAGCAGGCCGACAATCACAAAGGAGCTGACCCATCGAACTCCTTCATCCTGCGATGCTGCCACAACGACTGGAGCCCAGCCTCAGTAACAATTGCGGCACATGTACCTCTAGCAGTAGGTACCTATAGATTGATCCGTGTGGGGGAGATGGGCGGTCGCAGCGAGTCCGGCGAGTCCGGCGACTAGGCGGTACAGGATCTTTTTAGTTTTAGCAGCTGACGAACGGGGGACTGACACGATGCCCGACTCCTCCTTCATGCAGGAAGGAAGGACAGGCATCCGAATCCTCTGAGTCTCTGGTTTGGCGCGAATGAGTCTGGTCTGGGAACAGGCAGCTTCCAAAATGGAAGTTGCAAGCATGCCTCATATGACCGACATGCGAGCACAGCATCTCTCAACACACTGTGAGGTGAGGTGATGAGGGACTCCGAACATGCGATCGACCCAAGCATGTAGCGACATAGTGCTGACGGAAATGAGGTTGATTTTCCACCAGTTAAGCTGTTCAGGTACATGTTATTCAGTTATTTTGATGATTAGTATGGTAAGGTAATGTACCTCCTACTCAGTAAGGGGCTGTTTAATAGCATACAACGTACGGGCTGTATAAGGTACGGACTGTCCTTCATTCGATGAGAGAGAGAGAGAGAGAGTGCCTCAGGTATCATGACATCCGTACTTATAGGTACTAGGAGGTAGGACGTAAGGTAAGGACCGCAAGGAGGTACATACATGTATGTACTTGACTACTGTCTCCGGATGCCTCACACAGAGACATACATACCCACGAGCTGCAACTCCAAAAAGCACCTGCAATCGGCCCTGATATCCACTTTCATCAACCTGTCCGATCGCACATATCCAGCAACCGCAAAGGACTTGCGTAACGCTGCCAACAACAATCACTCACATGTGACCATCCCTTCCGCAGGTAGGTTTCTGTCGCACAATAGATACCAGATTATATGTATGTACAGTACAGTACCTACCTCCTAGTTAACGTGGGCCAAGACAAGAGACCCGCCATTGGCAAAAGAGATAGGGAGGTACAAGGATGAAACACAAATAATAGTGATTTTTTTCGGACCCGACGCAACAAGCAAAGCCGGCACGAACGCGTTTCCTTTTTTATTTTTTTTATTTTTTTGACGCAGGAGAAGAAAGATGTACCAGGATCATGATCCAGTGAATTGCTCTCGATTTGTTATATTGCGATGCCACTCCATCGGGAAATCTTTGTGAGAGCTCTTCACATGTGGGAACGAGCGCTTACGGGAAGACGGTTCTTGTCTGGTTCTGGTAATTGCAGTGTTCTGTAATCTAATACTGTATCCAATGCCTGTCAAAATAGTGCCCCAATCCTTTTGGGCTGCAGTGGAGTGCAAGTGATGAGGTTTCGTGGATGTTTTGTGGTTTTCGAAACACAGCTAGGTAGCTAGATAGTTACCTACTGTGGAGTGCCATTGACAGGTTCTGTCGTCTCGAAACTGGCACATTCACTCTCGATCCGCACGTTGCTGGGTACGCAATCATCCCGTTCTGGGTTGGGAGGTCGTGTTCACGTGTCCCATTGTTGAGCGTACAGTGATAAATCTATGGCCAGCACGTCTGATGAGACCAGCTGCCGTCCTGCTGGTTGAACTTGTACACTTCTCTGCGACCTTCCTTGGGATCACTCAAGTCTACGCTCTCCACCTCTTCCGGCTTAATCACCACAACGCGGAAGTTCCCTCGTGCGACTGGGTGGTCTAGATCTTCAACCTTCTCGCCGATCGGATGCCTCTGCTCATCGTATGGCTTATCAACTGGCTGGCCTGGCGGTGGGTTCTGAAAAGAGCCTGTGCGCATTGATCATTAGCTGAGGCTCAGAATCACAATAAAGCTCAACATCATTGCCAACGTCGTCCATGAGTCGTGGACTGCGACAACCAGGTCGCCAATGCTCTGAGTAGTTGATGCATTGCCGTTCAGTGACGCCTATGCCGTCCACTCGCATGTTTTCAGATGCTGTGCATCGTGATCCAGAACGAAACCTGGTATCTGGATGCCAGCCTCCCTAGCAAAGCGACAAATGCCCTCCAGTAACGCTTCCAGGAGGGAATTGCAAAGCACACAACGACTCACCTCTCATGCCAGGACTCATGTTCCCAAAATGCGCTCTGACTTCCTTCTTCCAGCTCCAACCATCAACTCCGCTCTCGTTGACAATTCTCATCCTCCGCGACAACTCCGATTTGACATGCTTGACTCCACTTGTCTGCGCCTCGCCTACCTCATCAATGTCTTGACTGGCGACAATATAAGCCTCGCCCTTGATCCGCCACTGCATCTGAATCCCCTCGTCAGGCAACTTGACCCACCACACAGCCTCGCAAGGCCCTCCACCCCCACTCCCTTGCACCAAGCTTTCATCATCAGCCTTCCCAGCACTCGAGGCAAAGATCTCAAACGCCTTCTGCATCCTCACATCGGTCGTGAATGAGGGTAAATCAGACTCATAGACTCTTTCATTCTTTTCAGCGGTATTGTGTTTGTTCTCAGGAAGCTCGGCCCAGAAAGAGCGGAAAATGCAGAATCGTGCTCGAGGCACGTAAGGGACGGGAGTCTTGCCATCGCGAGCCTCGGAGCGGGAGGCTGGAGTGAGAGAGCTGAAGACGAATTCGGGACTGTCCATTTTAGACAGGTGGGAGCTGAAGAGCTTCTTCCATGGTGCCTCGCTGGTGGGCGGGCTATTGGGATTCGCGGTCGTGGTCATCGTTCGCAACCAGCTATATGTCTGGGAAGCGGAGTGTCTCGTATGGCTCGTGGAGCCCGACAGACAACGGAAATGGTGAGAGAGGCGGTTTAATTGCGAGGAAGCTATGGTGGCTGATGTCGTTATGGTTGGAGAAGACCTGGAGAGTGGTCGAAGGCGGGGTTTCGGTATACAGTAAGCGTGGTGTAGCGCGGTTGTAATGGGTTACCTCCTAGGTGAATAGATGTGTCCTCAAATCGAGTGGCCGAAATGTAAGTGTCATGTTTAGATCATGCTGGTGATGATCGTGAATTCGAGCTTTCACGATCCCCATCGCGTCTATGACGATGCGGGCAGGCCATCGAAGGGTTCTGGCGCAATTGGTGCGCAATGTGGAGACGATTAGCGAAGATTTTAGCTGACAATTGATTTAAGACAGTTAGACAGCAGCAATAGGGCACGATCACTGGGTGCCCTGTGCGCGAGAGAGAGCAGGAGTTGTATAGGAAGTATGATTTATTAGAGCAGCTGTCGTACATTATCTACCTACAAAGGTATGTACCTGTCAGGTACCTAGGTTCGCATCTGTCATTCTGTTATTATTAGGAGGTACTTTTACACGCCGAGAAGCACGCTGATCTTTTCTCAACTTCATTTCGCCTCCATTACCATTGCCTTTCATAGGCCCGTGGACGCATTGCATCGGCGACAAAGAAAAACAGCCCGGTCCCAAGCTCTTCTATCGAAAATTTTGCTCCCTCAATTTCATCCGCCACCAATACCATTGCATTTTGCAGGCCCGTCGACGCATTTCGACGGTGACCAAAAAAAAAGCAGCCCGTTTCCAAGCTCTTCTATCGAAAATGCCGACTTTCAGTACATGCTGCATACCGTCGCAAAAGGCCGTCATGCAAGCACCCGCTAAGTCCACTGATTCTCGCCGGTGGTTGGTGGAGGCGTGATATCCTCACCAGCATCACGCTTACGCGAAGAGCCCTGCTTCGGTGATGAGAGACTCTGCTTCGTCGGAGAGTAATCCTGCTTCAGTGGAGAGCGCTCATTCCTCTTCTTTTTGTCCCGCTTGTAGTAATTGCTCTTCTTCTTGTTGAGCGTCTGGTACTTCATGGGTCCCCTAGCAATGCGCTTCGCCTCCATCTTCTCAACATTGAGCTGCTTCCAGTCTGCCAACTGGCGCAAGAAGTGGGCCTTGAAGTTGTGTCCAGAGCCACAAGCAGTGAGGTATACCTCCTCGGTCCACTGCTTAGCTGCCACACCAATGCGCTCAAGATCATCTACCTCCAAACCAAGGATGTTGCGTTCGATCTCTTCTTCGATAAAGGCATACTCGAGCGCTCTGTCGTAATCGTAGATGGCGAGGCTAAGGGTAGAGGCAACGCGGTAGGCCTTGGTCAGTTCAACGGTCAGAAGGTTCTCATCCATCAGGATTCGGATGCCATCTTCCGCCTGGGTAAGAGCCATTTGTGGCGAGTCGGGAATGAACCGCTTGTCCGGTGAAGTGCCAGCAGAAAATTCATTCAGACCATGGAAGATTCCGCCAAGTATTTCACGTCTCTGGTCCGAACTTCCAGTCGCGTCGGTGCACGCGATGCACTGGCAAGTGAAATTGTAGTGGAGGCGAAGTTGCGCAACACGAGTGTTACGCATATCGTATGTTGCTTGGGGTCCTAAGTAGTTGACCAACAGCTCCTCGCCAGCCTTAATGTTGTGAATCGTGTGAATGGTCTCGGCCTGCAAAGATGGGTTGTAGGTATGGTGGACATTTGGCACACAAGAGTGGTTGAAGCGCGAAGCGATGGTGAATACACCGAGGTGGCCGTCGGCGAGTTGAAAGTCGTTGCACGCAAAGATGCCCATGACACGGGCATGCTCGGAAATGTAGCCTGCCAAGTCATCCTCGCTGATTTCGACTCCGAGTGCGCACACTCTGGCGGCTTGCTCGGCGTCGATGTCTGAGGGCAAGTAGCACTGCAACGCATCAAAGGCGGCCTTCTGCTCGTCTGTGAGGCGCAAGTAATTGTGGTATGCGAGGTCGAGGTTGTTCTGCGTAATCTCCAGGAGTGGTTTCTCGCGAATGATGCGGGTGCCCTGAGGCAGGTCGCGACAGGCGAAGAGCCCGAAACCCTTGCCAGCGATTTTGCGCTGCTCGAACACAGGGACCGCAACTGTCTTCATTGGTACGAAGGCCGGCACGTCAGCCTTGAGTGGCGAGATAGGTTTGGAAGCACCGCTGTCGGTCTCGTGCTGCGATACTGGGCTCGATGCGCGAGTGCTCTGAGCGGGAACCCGAACGACATTGGACGTGCGGCTGCTCTGTGTGGCTGCGGTCAATGCGCTTTCATTTGATGTAGTCGAATCCGTGGGAGAGGGAGCCTCGTCCTGCTTCTGCTCGTTTTTCTCGACGAGGAAGAAGAGAACGTGCCTCAGCGTGTTACTGCAATCGGCGACGGCGTTGTCCATGATGCTGATATCCTTGAACGAACACGGAATGAAGCTGCTAGTAAGTGCGCTCTTGTGCCGCAGGTGTGGTGGTTGTTGTTTGGCGACGGCTGTATTCAAGTGCAGATGGTGAAGAAGTAATTCTTAGCGCGAAATGCCGGCAACCGGCTGCCTGGGTGTCAGCGTTGGTGTCACACGCGAATTAGGAGCGCAAACGAGACAACGCGAACATTCTCGAGGAAGAAAGACTCACTGGAAGATACTGACAAACGACAAGGCCGTGTTACTTGCGCGGCCATGTTGTCGAACTACAGATCAACGCACCAAGTCCTCGCGCCCCAGCTTTCCACTACCTTACCAACGAGGTCGTTTCTTCTATCAACAGACCGATATGCCCATGCCGCTTTGACCCACCAGAGAGAAAGCGCCGGTTCAGATCGCCCATCCAGTCGCCTTCTTCTTCGTATGCAACTTTTCAGCGACCACGTCGGTCTCTTGTGACAACTCTATTGGCTGAAGGCCAAAATCTGCCATGGTGCGCATCTTCATCCTCGCACTATCATCAACAGACAGACTCTCAAGCCCCTCAGCGAGTCCTGGGTTTCCAGTCTGCACATCTGGCCCCTCCTCAGCCTCTTTTTCGGCCCCCTGCTCGCCTAAATCATCTCGGTCATCCTCTTCTCCTCCTTCGTGGTCCTCGTCCTCGTCCTCGTCCTCGTCCTCGTCCTCGTCCTCGTCCTCGTCCTCGGCGTCAACGACTGATTCAGCTTGAGTCCCATCTAGAAACCTTTCGCTCTCCTTCATCATCTTCTTCGAAAAGCCACTAGCTTCGACTTCAACATCTAGCCGCCTCTCGGGATCAGCGCCCTTCAGGGCTTCCTTGAAGGTGGGTCCCTTGGCATCACTCGTATACTTGAATCTTCGCTCAAAGTATCTCTTGACGCAAGCCACATCCCGATCGAAATAGTATTGAGCATTCGCGTGATTCGTACTCACCGTCTGCGGGAAGTCAATCAGGATAGGGATGACTTGGACAGAGCCATCTGCTCTCGGCTTCTCCTTGATCAGAATGTTGAATTCGTTGAAATCGCCATGTATTAATCCCCGTTGCGCAAGTCGCACGATCAAATCCATCAGCTCAGCATACAGCGTGCCAGGGTCTCCGACTTCATCGACCATGCGCAGGGGAAATGAATCAATGAACTCCATGACTACTGTGTGACGGCTCCAGGCCAGTGGTTCTGGTATCGGGAACCCTTCTCTGTGGAGTACTCGCATGAATTCATACTCCTTGTGAGCTGCGAGACGGGAGAGATACTTCCAGTCGCCTGTGCCAGAGGGTCCAGATTTCCGTAGATAATCGCGATTGGCCTTGACTGTGCGGAATGAGATCCGACCTAGACGATGGAGTTTGAGAACTTGTTGGCGGCCTTCGGGTGATGCTGTGATGTAAATGTCTGACTCTTTGCCGACACCAATCTGGTTGCCGAGTGAGAAGATTGTGTTGGATCTACGGTGAGCATTGAGTGCGAGATAGTCGAGTCCCCCGTATGTGAGCCGATAGCCGTCATCTGAAGAGAGTATCAGCAAGTGGTCTTGGCGAAATGAAGCTGTTTGTCAATCCCGGCGTCGTAGCAGGGTGCAGTGGACCTTACATCTCGCGTTTTTCACTTTCGCGATGAGCCCGACTTTCGCTAGATTCGAGATGTTTTTGTGGATACCGCTGCCTCCTCTGAGGCCAGAGATAGATTGAATCAGAGGCGTTGGCACTACTTCATGATTTTTGCTGCCTTGTTCGAACTATCGTCACACTTTTTCTCAGCATACCGAACATCACGAGTGGTAGTCAAGAAGACCTACTGCAGCCAATACGCGCCAATCGTCACTTGTGAGGTAGCGCAATGCGCTTGTATCGAGCTTCATCGGAACAGCGTGTGCGTCAATAGTTCTTTTGGTGAACTGTGAAATGTCTGTGACAGAGCCAGAAATTTGCAGTGATGTCGCCTGTCCGGCGTGTCCGCTAAGAGACCCGGGAAGAGCCGTCCGTAGCTTCCTTTCGGGAACCTTGAGGCTTGAGGCGACAACGCGGTCGTAACCATCATCCGCGCTGCTTCACCCATCGTGCAGACAACTCCATCCACGAACATCGACTGAAGTGCTTATCTTGTCTCTTCCTCGATCAGCTGCCACGACTCAGTTTACGTCTCCTCTCATTGCCTGACCGAACCTCGATAAGCAGCGGCGTCGACCAAACGACACTCTAGAGCTCCCGTGATCTTCGAGCATGGCGAAGGAGGCGGAGAAGCCCAAGGCCGTTGACAACAAGGGCAAGGGGAAGGCGGAAGATGGAAAGCAGGCAAAGAGCGTGAAAGGCGCAGCGGCCAAAGATGGCAAGGATGGCAAAGATGTCAAGAAGGATGGCGACCTCGACTTGCCGCCAGAGGAGTTGAGCGAAGAGGACCAGAAGCTCAAGGACGAGCTCGACATGCTCGTAGAGCGATTAACAGAAGCAGATTCATCGCTATATGAGGCGGCTCTGGAAGCCATCAAGACCAGCATCAAGACATCGACGAGTTCCATGACGGCCGTGCCGAAGCCGCTCAAATTCCTGCGACCGCACTACGATAAGCTTACCGAAGCCTACGAGAAATGGCCCAAGAGTGCCAACAAGGACTCGCTGGCAGACACCCTTTCCGTGCTGGGTATGACATACTCTGATGATGAAGGCCGGAGAGATACACTTAAGTATCGGTTGCTCGCGCCGGGCACAGATATTGGTTCGTGGGGCCACGAGTACATGCGCCACCTGGCGCTGGAGATCGGGCAGGAGTACGAGATTCGACAGCAGGAGGAGAAGGATTCCGAGGATATCACATCACTGGCGCTGGTACTTGTACCATTCTTCCTCAAGCACAACGCTGAGGCTGACGCGGTCGACATTCTCTCCGAGCTCGAGATGATTGAGCACATCAAGGAGCACTTGGACGAGAACACATACAGCCGAGTGTGCCTCTATATGGCATCGATGGTGCCACTCCTCACATATCCCGATAACGATCGCTTCCTCCGCACCGCGCACGACGTCTACCTGCAGTACAAGCAGTACACGCAGGCCATATCTCTCGCTATCAAATTGAACGATCTCGAACTCATCAAGTCCGACTTCAACTCTGCGCCTGACAAGCCCACGAAATGCCAACTTGCCTTCCTCCTTGCGCGGCAGCGGATATCGATCGAGCTCGACGATGATGATGCCAACGACGAGGAATTGCAGGAATGCTTGAACAACACAAAACTGCCAGTCTACTACAAATCGCTGGCGAAAGAGCTGAACGTGCTGGACCCCAAGGTTCCCGAGGACATCTACAAGTCACATCTAGAGTCAAACCGGACTGCAGGCTTAACTAACACTGACTCTGCGCGACACAACTTGGCCTCCACCTTTGTCAATGCGTTCGTCAATGCTGGCTTTGGGCAGGACAAATTGATGCTGGTTGAAGGAGGTGTTAAGCAGAGCTGGGTATGGAAGGTCAAAGAGGAGGGTATGTTGTCTGCCGCGGCATCTGCGGGAATGCTTCTATTGTGGGACGTGGAATTAGGGCTAGACAAGATCGATGCGTACACATACGTACCAGAGGACAAGATCAAGGCCGGTGCTGCGCTAGCAATGGGTGTCATGAACGCTGGAGTCAAGGTGGAAGGTGATCCAACACTCGCACTCCTTGGTGACTTCGAGGGCAAAACTGTCTCCGACAAGGTCGCCCGTATCCTCGGTCTTGGCTTGGCCTACGCTGGCTCGAACAACGAGAGCGTTCTTGATGTCCTTTTGCCTCTTGTCAGGGATACTGGTCTCGATATGCAATTGTCTGCCACTGCAGCACTCTCGCTCGGTCTGGTATTCGTTGGCACCGCACACTCTGATGTCAGCGAGGCGATCATCGAGACCTTCCTCGACGAGGACAGAAACAAGCAGCTGAAGGACAAGTGGACTCGTTTTATGACTCTAGGCCTCGCCGTGTTGTACTTTGGACAACAGGAAGAAGTCGATGTTATCCTCGAGACTCTCAAGGCCATTGACCATCCAATGTCCAAGCCCGCGTCAGTTCTCATCGAGATGTGTGCTTGGGCGGGTACGGGCGCCGTGCTCAAGTTACAGCAACTTCTCCACATTTGCAACGAGCATATCGAGGAGAAGGAGGATAAGGACGACGATGACAAAGAGGAAGAGAAGAAAGACGGCGAAGACGAGAAGAAGGACATCGCTGGTGAGCAGCTTGTTCAGGCGTACGCTGTACTTGGTCTGGCTCTGGTGGCCATGGGCGAGGACATCGGCCAAGAGATGGTGCTTCGACAGTTTGGCCACTTGATGCACTACGGCGAACCTAACATCCGCAAAGCTGTGCCTCTTGCTATGGGTCTGATCAGTGTATCAAATCCTCAGATGAAGATTTACGACACATTGTCAAGGTACTCCCACGACAACGATGTGGATGTCGCGGTCAACGCCATCTTTGCCATGGGTATGGTCGGAGCCGGAACAAACAACGCGCGTCTGGCACAGCTGCTACGCCAGCTTGCCTCATACTACCACCGCGATCCAGGCGCACTCTTTATGGTACGCATCGCACAGGGTCTGCTGCACATGGGCAAGGGCACCTTGACTATCAGTCCGTTCCACACGGACCGTACAGTGCTGTCGAGGGTGTCGGCTGCGGGTTTGCTCACTGTCGCCATCTCGCTCATTGAGAACCCGAAGGCGTTCATTCTGGGTGATCACCACTACCTGCTGTACCATCTGGCGATTGCCATGAACCCGCGTTTCCTCATCACTCTGGATGAGGAGCTGAAGCCCATTCAAGTGAACGTCCGCGTTGGTCAAGCAGTCGATGTGGTCGGTCAAGCTGGGCGGCCGAAGACCATCACCGGGTGGCAAACACAATCTACTCCAGTTCTTCTTGGCCATGGTGAGCGCGCCGAGCTTGAGGACGAGGAGTGGTTGTCGGTGGCCAACACTATGGAGGGTATCTGCATAGTCAAAAAGGTGAGCTAACTCCTTCGCTACCAAGTTTGCGTCCCAAGTGCTAATATCCTCGCAGAACCCGGACTGGGAGTCACCGTAGGGCATTTTCGACCCTAGCCAAGATCGGTCTCGGCAGTAGACAGATCAAAGTAAGCAGTACAGGGCCTTTGAGATAAAGATTCGATGATACGCCAGGGTTCAAGAGGAGAATCCTTACCAGGCATAGATGGCGACACGCTTTTCCCACCAACTAGATGTGGTGAGCATCCATGCAGGCTAGCCGCGACGCCGATGTATTATATAGTGTATCATTGATCACATGCATTGGCCCAGCGTCCCAACTACTTCTTGCCGCGTGTTCCAATCACGCTATATCGCTTATTTGCAGGAAAGAAACGCCGACACTTGCCTAACAGGAATCTGCGATACGATACACGAGCTTCTGGCGACTTATACGACCATTTTTCATGTCCTCGAGTCCCTCCAAAACGCCTTGCAAGCCGCCCTTTCGTATCGTCGTGGCAGGTGCCTTGATGCTACCACTCGTAAGCAGCTTCTCCGCAAGCGTGCCCCAGCGTTTCCCAAAGTCAAAGTCCTGTGGTTTCGCAGGCTGGTAATTCCCAAAGAAAGTGAAGTCTTCCCCATTCACCGAGTAGCCGACGGTGAAGGACGTCTTGACGTCTTTGCGTGGGAATTCCACGGGAAGTAGAGCGTTGTATTGAGTGCCAGACCCGTCGCTGCTTAATGCTTTGGCACAAATCTGAGGCACAATGTAGTAGGTTAGCATATGCATCTTCTCGCCTTGGTCTTGTTGTATTCTGCAAGGGAGGAAAAGTGGTCTTGCTTGGGGGGGTTGGTTATCAGGTATAATGCGGACCAAGACCGCTGCTGCCGATGATGATGATGATGATGAAGAAGAAGAACAACCTACCTCCATACTGTTCCCCTCGGAAACACAATCGAACGCAAATTTCAATCCATCCTTCGTCACCTCTCGTATCTTCTCACCGCACTTTTCATCACGATAATCGAAAACCTCATCCGCCCCTAGCGCTTTCACAGCTTCGAAATTCTTCTCGGAACAAGTCGTAATCACACAAAGTCCACTCAATTTGGCATACTGAATCGCCCACAGTCCCGTATTCGTCGAACCGCCATAAATCAGAACAGAAACTTTCTCCCCCCTGGCAGGCTGCTGCTGCTGCTGCTCGGGCTCGGGCTGAGGTAGTCCCAGACCGTCAGGACCATACATGCCTTGTCCCGTGGTATTGATACCAGTAGGCCAACTCGCAGCCTCTTCAAAAGAGAGATTCTCTGGAATTTTCAATTGAATGTCGGCTTTGACTTTTGCATATTCGGCAAAACATCCAGATGAAGGGTCTTCGTGTTTGCTGCCATGGGAGAAGCCGGCGATGCGATCTCCAGGCTGGAAGCTTTTCGTGACGGCTGAGCCGACGGATACGACAATTCCGGCGTAGTCGCAGCCGACGGTGTGGTGGTAGTCGGGCTGCGCGATGAAGTCGATGTGTTTCCAGTCGGTGGGGTTGAGTGCTACTGCGATGACTTTTACTAGGAGGTAATCTGCTGGGACTTCTGGGACGGGAGCGTCCGGGATGACTTTGGCGTTCTTGGGGCCGAAGCATTTGATGGCTTTCATGGTCTTGGGTGTTGCGGAAGACATGGTGTTGGAAGAGGATTGGCGATGGGCTTGTTTACGGAGATGGTAGTCTGGAAGGACGTGAGATTCGTAGGTAAGGTAGGTATGTACATACATGTACTCGTAGAATGTGATTACGGAATTGGCTTCAAAGTGACGTTAGAAGTACCCACCAGTGTGAGCAAGCCGAAGAGGTAGCGGAAAGGCTGCAAGTCGCTGCTTGATTGACGGAACCACTGCAAGAGAAGAAGCGATGCCCGGTATCGTTGAATTGGCTTTACCTCATAGGCGATAGATGACACTGCCATGAAAGTGCTTAACTGTATCTCCAAACCCAGGCGCAAGACAACTTGAAGGAGATGCCATGATTGCCAAGAGCTATGATGCTGATTGCGGAGTGACATAGGACAAGCAGCAACTCGGACTGCTACTAGGATGTCCCCTGCTCCCGTCAGAATCATGTTCCGAGTGAAGTCCGTCCGCAGACATTACACCGGCTCATTCGTGTACTGTGTTGAAGACTACCTGTACTTTCTACTGCTTTGCAGAATTTACAACTTGGAGTCGCGCCGGATCTGCAGATCGTCTCTGCTCAATTCTTGTACAGATTTCTTGCCCAGATTGGCAAGTGTGTTATCCGTATCAGCCATGATACTCTTGAGAACGTGCTCGACACCTGCTTGTCCTTTGATTGCGAGGCCATACATGTACGGTCTTCCCACCAAGACTGCCTTTGCTCCAAGAGCAATTGCCTTCAACACATCGGCACCGGTCCGAATACCGCTGTCGAACAGAAGAGTCAGGCCAGATTGTTTGATCTTCTCGTCAGCGCCGATTTCCGCCAGTGCGTCGAGTGATGCAATGGCACCATCGACTTGACGCCCGCCGTGATTCGAGACAATGATGCCGTCCATCCCGTATTCGATTGCTTTGTGTGCATCCTCTATCGTCTGGATACCTTTGAGCACAATGGGACCATCCCACAGCTTCTTGATAATTTCAAGATGGTGCCATTCTCGGTAAGTGCCAGAGTTCATGACGTCGAGCCAGGCTTGAGATTTCTTGAGCTTCGAGGCATTGGCCAAGATCTTCAGGGCTCCTAGAGGAGTGCCAGGTCGTTTGACAAGGTTCCACGCCTCAGCTATCTTCTCCGAAGCTGACCGGGTGTCGCCCGCGAGGATCTCAGCGTAGCGTTCTTGAAACACTGGGTCAGAATGGCCAATCTGACAGCCATCGCCCCATAAGAAAGGCAGGTACGAGTTATCGAGGTCTTCTGGCCGCCAAGCCAGTGTAAATGTATCAAGAGTCACGACGAGCACCTTGTAGCCATTTGCTTTGGCTCGATTCAGCAAGCTGGCGGTGATGGCTTCTTCCTGTGGCTTAGGCCAATATAATTGATACCATCTATCGCCGTCTCCATTCGCAGCTGCAACTTGCTCGATAGTCCTGGTAGCAGCAGTGGAAAGGATCATCGGTACCTTGACATTCTGACATGCTTTTGCTGTGGCTTCCTCAGCATCCGAGTGCATGATATTCTGGACACCCACAGGAGCCACGATGATTGGAGTCCTATAAGTGGTGCCGAACAGATCGACACTCGTATCTCGTAGCGTGGCGTTGACCAGCATGTGAGGCCTCAAACGATACCGGTCGAACGCCTCTAGATTCTGACAAGTAGTCAGTATCACAGGTTCACCCATTGCAACTCAGACCGCTGTCTAAAGCGAGCCGCAATAGGAATCATGACGGCAAACAAACACGCGACTCATCAGGACCTACCGCTTTGTATGTCTTGAAGCTCGACGCCGAGCCGTAGACATAGCCAAAGTTCTCGGCAGGGACTTTCGCCTTGGCCAGCTTTTCCCATTCTTCTGGCTTCGTTGAGAAAACTGGCTTCGAGAAAGAGGAATATATGTCGCGTTGGTAGGCAGATGGGGCCGTCGGGTCAGGAGTATCATAGGGCTGATTCCATTTCCTGGCCTCTGCGAGCTTTGTCATCTTGTCAGTTGTGCGGATGGGGATGCTGTAGCCTGAGTGGTGTTGGGATTCTGACGATGGATAGTTTTACTTCCTGTTGTCCTACAGTTCGCCCCCCAAAGCCACACAGCACGGGAGCCGAGGTCCCGTGTCAGGACGCGAAAGCATTACGTGTAGACGCGAAGGTTGCGACGACAACAACGAAGTCATGTCATGGCACAGTGAGGAGTCTCTTCGTCGAGCAGGAACAGCAGCAGCATCAAGTCCCGACCTCTCCCAGACACAGTGAGGAGTCTATCACTTTTCTTGTGGAGTTGTGGCCTCCTCTGCAAGGTGGTACACTGGTAGGAGGTACCTTACTCAGGGCCTCAGGCTTTCAAGGTTGTTCAGCCTTGGCTCAGCCAAAAATAGAAACGCCACATCCTCCAACTACCGTACGCTAAGGTGCCTATTTTTATGTGACACCGACCTTCCTCCTCTGTACCTACCTCATTGAGGTACCTACCTTACCTTCTAGGAGCACATAGCCACATACCGGTACCTGTCTGCGTACACGAATAGAGCCATCAGCACCCCATACGGACATGTGGAGTCCACGATCGCGAGACTTGTCACCTGGAGCACCTGCGGACGATGCAACGTTGCTTGCTGTGTCTCACCTCAAGGTTGCATATGCTTCACACCCGGAATATTGTACTCCGCATCAAATGGCATTCGAGCGTCACCCAAGATCGCAATACGAAGAGTGAAGACAAGTCTGCTCATTAATTTAGATTAAGCAGACCGATCGTCAGAGGGCATCGCCGCACTGAGCTTAGCAACCAGCGCATGGTTACCCATTGTAGTGATGGTCCGTGGCTACAGCTGACCACTACTACCTCCTAGCCCAGAGACACCACTATACCATTGCCGGTGTGGTGTCGGCACGAGAACATTGTACCGCCTTATGGTCAGGGCGGCCATGCGAGACCCATCAAGGTCGGTGCTATGGAATAGACATATAAGAGCAGATTGATCCCCTCGAGATAGGCATCATCACACCGACAACTGCCAACTGCCAACTGCCCAACAAACAAGACTCCAGTCAACCAACATCTCTCCCACCGAAGAAGAACTTCCACATTCAAAGCAACCAAATCATTCCGAAGATGCAATACTCAACAATCCTCGCCATCCTGGCTACAGCCACCAGCTCTCTCGCAGCGCCTCTCGCTTCCGCCCAGACCACTTGGACTATCCAAGATTTCCAGCGCACATGCGCCGCAGATGGCACTTCATGCAACTACAGCTACGCCATCAACACCAACGACGGATCAGCGGCGACGGGGTGCACGTACACCGTCACCGGCACCAGCGCGGATCCAGCAGCACGCAAGAATTACCAGGACGTCTACTGCGGCAACTTCAGAATTGGCAGCAGCTGGTCGGGACAATTTGGAGCGGATCACGGATTCCAGACTCTGAGTGTTGTCAATGGCGCCCAGATCGTATATCCTGCATACACTGATGCTCAGTTGGCCAGTGGAGGAGTCGTCAAGCCGGACCAGAGCTACGAGGCCCAGCCTTTGCCTTAGACGACTGTTGTGGGAAGAGGAAATCTTCAAGAATGCATGAGTTTGCGAATAGGGGGTTTCGCATGATAGTATGATGAATGGATAATTGATATAATGTAGTTCAGTCCTTAATGATAAAACCTGATGTCCACATACCTTAACTCAGTCCCAGTTTCAAAATTGGCTTGAATGAAAAACAGCCGTCTTTGCGGAACTGACGCCTGTCTGCGCCTATCAGCAAGCAAAGAAAAGAAAAGGATTCCATGCGATGTGTTCTAGCGGGATTGCCTAGTGCTGGCTGACTTCCCTTTTAATCATACAGGTGGTATAAAAGCCGCAGCCTCGTCTCTGTGTATAGCGCAAAGCACGACGAGGTTCGTTTGGCCGGCCTTCTGGTACTACATATATCGAGACTACCCGTAGGCTGTAGGTACCTTGACATGACTACATATGTATATTCTGCTCTCTACATATACTACTGGCGCGGACTACACTCCTTTTTCT
>JH792478.1:243692-281671 GCA_000291705.1 Sphaerulina populicola P02.02b
CTTCCCCCTTCCCCCCTCCCCCCCCCCCCCCTACGAAAATTAGTACCTTGAGCATTTGATTGCTAGGTACCTACGTTGGTAATGTTTACCCTAGAAGCCTGGCATTGGCTTCACTGTACATTTGCTTCTCAAAGGATACCCTATCTTGATTCATTTTAGGGTTTAGGAGGGCAATTTAATCCATCATTATACCTTTTCGCTGAAGTTTGCACGTTTGGAACGACTCTAGAATCTAGATCTCGTCGTCGAGTGAAGTTGTTAAGCAAACTTTGGACTCTTGGAATTTTTAGAACATCAAGGTACCAAGGTACCTGGTTTATTATTAGAATAAGATGTTTACCTGATGCTTACGTACTTGATGACTCAGATAAGGGGATGCCTGCAAGCCTCGACCTGAGCTGACTTTCAATCTTTTAGTACCTACCTACAGTACCTCCTACTAACTATTTACTATAATCTATATACCAACAAGCGTACTAATCGCTACTGTCTTACGCTCTATATCTGCTACTACTAGTACTATCTGTTCGCCTTTGGCTGCTTTCCGCTGCACGCTACCTAGGTAGCTTCTTTAAATATAAGACCGAATGTTGTCGATGAGACTAGAGTGGATACCGATAAGTATATCGAGTAGCACAAAATGTTGACGGTATGCATCATTACCTAGTATACATATATGCCGGGCGGTAGCACAAGACTGAAGTGCTCTATGTACATACATGGTACTTCTGCCATATACCCACTAGGTACTAGGGATGACTTCCCAGGCCCCATGTGTATTGCTAATCCCACAACAGGGCCCTGGTTCCCCGTGGCTTTCACAAGGTATACAAATAAAATTGTACCAACAGGACCAGTAACAAACCCTGGGCGTACATAGATCAGGAGAACAAACAAAACATCGCTCTGCTCCGCTAAGTCTGCTTTGCATCTACTTTCACTTCATCGAAATCCCGTCGTTCGTTATCATTCCAGCAACACCACGAATACTCAGTCACTGCCACCATGCTCCTATCATACGCTCTCTTCGTCGCCTCTGCTGCCGCTGCAGCTCTCTCTTCTTCCCAGCTCGAGGCCCGCAAGGATAAACATGGCAGTTCTAAAAAACACGGCAATCCTGCAAATACTCAGCCATCGGATCAAGACATCCCCAAGGACGAGCCATTCTGCCTATGCATCGATTTATCAGTCGATCCCGCAGATGCGGTAGACGAGACTCTGACTGAGAAAGTCTGCGGTAAACAAGGAGGCCAGTTCGCTACTTACAAAGCGGGATCGATGAAGGACACATTACTCGGTGGTGTAAGTACTACGAGGAAGACATATCTATATATCAAAGAAAAACGATACGAATTTCGGTCTTGAGAGAGAGAGAGAGAGGAGGAAGAGATTATTCCTGATACATGGATTCGACTCATGCTGACCTTGGCGACTCACCATGTATAGTGCTTCAGTTACAACTTCTTCTGGACACAGGAAGTTGTGGACTCTTGGACCAACGACTGCGTGGCCCAATCCAAAAACCAGTGCAAATACGTCGCGGCCTGTTACGACAAGGATGGCTACGAAATACGCGGCGAGCAACACACAACGGATTGCGCATAGCGATGATGAGAATGTCGCTCCGGTGAGTAAGATCCTCCCCGGAGGACAGATTGTATGGAGAGGGGGTTCAAAGAAGGAGCCTGTGTTAGTGTGCTAATAATTAGTACTAGTCCATGCCGATTATTATTCTCCCTGATAGCACTTCCTACCCCAATGAAGTTCCTCGTCCTAGAACAGTATGTTAGACATGCTAGGACAAGACCTCGAATGTCGAAGGCATCTCACGGGCAGTCGGGACAGCATAGCAGCCGGATAGACGCAGAATGTCAAGCCCTTCCCCAAATCATATGATCGACTCGTGCAGGTGGTTTTTTTATCAGGTCGTGCATATTCCCACTGTACATAGTCATCCATGCCCTTTGATGATGATATTGCGTTGTGTGCCGTGCTGACTTGGTATGCCTGCCCATGCTATCGAAGCTTTTCAACATGGGATCATCGTGGCAGCTTTCCGGGGTCGAAATTGCAAAAGTTTCCCCGTCCAGACTAGGATTCGTTCCACATCCATGATTGGAATGTTACTGGAAGTCTGGCAGACAGTGGCAGTAGGAGCCTAGGACTCTAGGAGGTACTGCAGTGAATTGTAATGGCTCCCTGCACTGAACCAAAATTAAGTCTATGCAATTCGTCCCATTGGTACGACGACTACATATATCGACTACCGGCTTGTCCAGAGCTGAGAGAGCTACGCAATATGGTCAGCACCGTCAGCTACCTCCTCGAATGATATTTTTATCAAATTTGGAGGCCATCAAATTTGTGTTGGTGTTAGCGTGCAGTCCGTGCATTGTGAACGAAACGCCTGGCGCTAATCCTCTCTTGGCGGCCCAACTCGACCTCATCTGCCTCAGTGTGTAATAAGATACTTGGGTACCTAGGTAGGTACTAAAGCATTCTTCGACTCGTGAACCGCCGTAAAAGGCCACTCACTGATCCAAGTAATAATATGGTCCGGAAGTAATGTCTCTCCTCTTCGCCTTGAAGCTAGGAAGTAAAAAATCTTCGCGGCACCAATCAGTGGAACACTCCAAATGGCAGAAGAATTCCGATGAACAAGCCAGAAAGCCTCACACATGTCATCATGTCAATATCCTCGCCTAAACGCCGCTCACTTCTCAACGCGCCGAGTTTCTCAAAGGTATATGAGATCTAGAAGCCAATCCGGAACACCGCTTTCTTGGACAGATCGAGTGCATCTACCAGACTCAGCGCCAGAGACGAGTCGGAGGTTGCTGTTAGTGTTAAGGGCGCTGTCGCTCGAGAGTGCCGATGCGGGATGACGGGGTTGGATCGACAGATATCTTGGAATAAGACGCGGGGCTCGGTTGAGATGGAGAGGAGGCTGAGGAGTACATTGGGGAGTTGATGGGATGGTTCTGGGAGGCGAGCAGTGTGTGTGTAACCGAGGCACAGCGACGGAATACGGAATGCCACTAATAAATTCATGCACTGCTATAGAATATCAATGTCGATGGGTATCTCTGTCGAACAAGTACACATACATACGTCGTAATCATAGTTGACCTCTGGCCGCAACGCATAGATTGGAGCGATGTGCACACCTTCAGCACCACTCCTCCTTTGCAAACACAAACATCGAGGAGTTCTCAAGCCATCACTCTGGCACTTCATTCCACTTAGCCTCAAGCTCGGCAACGCTGGTAATGGTAGTCACACGAGATGCGTCTTCCTTGCGAGTCCTTGCGTCAGGACGGATTATCTTGAGCAATGGTTGCACTCGCTGTCTGCGTCCCAAGCCCACACGATGTATTCCCTTTGCACTCTTTTTGATTGGCGAATGACTGTTGGGACTGGGCTTCACATCTGGCGCGGGAGTGGTATACTTGGCTTCCGGCTTCGTGGCGGGTGCGTCGACCAACAGCGCAGGCGTGAGCACTTTTACAGGGGTTGTAGCTTTGTTTGGCGCAGTGTTTGCGTTGGCATCCTTCGGCTCAAGAGCAGTCTTGGTATTCTTGGAAACAGGCTCCTGTGTTGCACTGCCCTGGGTGTTTTCCTTCGCTGGCCTGCCAGGAGCTTTTCTCGTCTTCGTCTGACCCTCGAAGTCCTCATCATTATCATTGTCCAGCTCAGGCTCGGTCTCGGATTCAGAGTGCACCTTAGCCTTCGCCTTAGGTGGCCGGCCTCTCTTCCTAACAGGTTTGACAACCACCTCGTCCAAATCAAGTGGCTCAAGCTCGTCCTCTGAGTCATCATCAAGAACCTTCTCTACCCTTCTAGGCCTCTTGCCTCGCTTCGTGAATGGCTCTTGTGCATCTTCGCGTCTCTCGGGCTCCGAGTCTGCCAGTTTTGCTGCATTAGACCTTGACTTTCGCCCATTCGTGGTAGGCATGTCATCTTCAGACTCGTCGAGCACCTCCCGAGCAGCCTTCAGACTGCCCACATTCTCGACCTTCGAAGGGTATCTACGCTTCTTAGGGTCGGGCTTATGAGCAGCCGATTCCTGTCCGAGCTCATCTTCGTCGTCTAGACCATTCTGCATGATAGTGCGACGCTTTCGCTTGTTCGACAGAGTTGGCTGAGGTAGAGCCTCAGCAGCCGCGATTCTCCCCGCCTGCAGCTGGCTCAATGTCGGCGATCGCCCAGAGGCATGGTCCTCGAAGATGGTAGTATGGCTTCGACGAGGAGAGCGTCGCGTAGAAGAGGCTGGTAACGAGGGTGGCAGCATCTTCACTGGAGATAATTGTATAGCTTTTGGCGCAGACTGCGAAGGCCTTGCCATGTCCTGTACCTCGTCTCTCGGCGCGGCAGACGAAGTCGCTGTTATCTTACTCCTCAACCAGTTAGGAGAGCTAAGTGGCGATACATCCTCGCCACTCGGCCTGTCTGGTTCCTTCCAATCTGCCGGCTTAGAGGACTTGGACGTAGCTGCAGGCGGGTCGTCAGCCTCAATGACTATCGGCTTGCTCACCGAAGACTGTTCCATGTCGCGTAGACTAGCTGCGATGGCTGCCTTGAGATCTGCATCCTCATCTTTCCGAGCACGTCGGCTGGTGCTAGGAGTATGCCTCGGACTGTACGATTCAGTGCTTGTTGTCACCTTTGACTTCAGCTTAGCATCTTTCTCAGAAGACGGAGGAGCGTGAACTGCGCCATCACCAGAAGCCCCTTCCGTCACGCGGCGCTGCTTCGCTGCCTTCTTGGGCAGGACAGAGTCTACTGGATCTGCCACAGCTGTAGCTCTGCGTCGACTGAGTCGTGGCACATACCGCTCTTTGGGCAGTCCCACGTCACAATCGTCAGAATTTAGTGACTCAGAGCGTTGGTGCCGGTCGTGTTCTGGCTCCGACCCCACCACCTTCCTCTTTCGACTTCGGGATGGCTTCTGCATACTAGCCATCTGCTCTTCGCGTGGAGTTTCTGGATGTGGGATGATGACCATGGGGCTTGATTTTGGCGGGGGCTTCGAATTGCTTGCCTTGTGCTGGGTCACAACGACTGCAACTTGATCCTGTCTCGAGTCTGAAGCTTGCTCCGTTGTAGAGATCGATGGTATGTTAAAGTCCAGAGACTCAATTTCAACGTCATCCCTCATCTCCCTGTGCATTTCACCAGCCGCATGAATCGCGGCAATTGCCGGTACAGGAACAGTGTCAATCTGACCATGTAGGAGCACGTCTGTCGTCTCCGCCGCGCCCTCGTTGAGCTCATTGTCAGTCGGGTCGTGTGACAGGGGTGGGATGCGCTGGTCCACTTTAGGCGTCTGTGTTTGCCGCCCGGACGCGGACCATGGGAAACTTGAATGCTGCTCTTGCGACTCATTTGAAGACTTATGAGCCCCTGGGCCCGCGTTCATGCGCGGCTGGCGTACCATTTCTAGCATGCGCTGCTGCGAGGATGCATTATTCTCGATCGTGCTCTCGGAATTCGTTGGGAAAAGAGCATTGGGATTGTGCTCCTGAAAGTCCTGGAGTATAGAACCAGCTGGGAGGCCACTTATGGTCCTAGGCGTGTCGGAGTCTTGTAGATAGGCCAACGACTCCTGAGATGCTCGCTCATCGTTTTTCAGAGCCTGGAAAGCCGCTGCTTCGGCTGCTGGATTTGGTAAGCATTGGATCTTGCTTTTGGCCTTGCCATAGGTCGTTTGCGTTCGTTTGAGGCCCCTGGGAGGCATCGGAGACGCCGCAGAGGCATTGGCATTTGTATGCCGTCTGCTCAGCTTCTGCTCAGCAGCGGATGCCGGTGCAGCCATCTTCGAATTTTCGGTGGTGGAGCTGAAGAAGCCGGTGGTGTCGGCAATCCGTCTTTTAATCTCGCCTACAAGTTGTCAGCATGCACGCGAGAACCAATGCTCACTGTGACTGACCTGTGGACAGGCTGCTGTTGTTGTTGGCTTCCTCGAGTGGTTGCGTGCTTTGCAATATCTGGTTGGCGAGGTCTAGTGTCTGGCTGTAGCTGAAGTTGCTGCTTTTGCACTGTTCTTGACTGGGCTCATCGTCTTCGACCAGAACTTCTTCCTCGTCTTCAGAGTCGCATATTGCTGGAGGCATGATGGCCAACGGGTGCTACGACATGGCAGTTGCCACCCAGACCGACGCGACGCGACGCGGCGTTGATGCCTGAAACTATATCTCGTGACGCACCTGCAATACGATTTCCGTGCTTCTCAATCCTCGAGTGTCCAACAGTCCAGTCCGATGACAGGTTGTCGGGAGAGCAGTACAATGTGTGGAATGTGTAGAGACGACCTCGCCGTCGCCCAATGTTAGCACCTGACTTCGCGCGTTAGTCCTTCTGCGGCAAGATTCCGAATGAGGACTAGTTTGCCAAGCAGCAAGGATGAGATGGCCAGGAACGCGACGCGACTTCCCAGCCATTGAACTTGCTCTTGCCTTTGCGTTCTCTTCTTTCTCTCTGCACCAACAACCTCAACGACA
This sequence comes from Sphaerulina populicola P02.02b, assembly GCA_000291705.1. NCBI lineage: Eukaryota > Fungi > Ascomycota > Dothideomycetes > Mycosphaerellales > Mycosphaerellaceae > Sphaerulina > Sphaerulina populicola. Next base: position 250,193 of record JH792478.1, read on the forward strand.
CCCTTCGAACATCATCACCTGACTTTGGCTCCGAACTGCCACCACTCGATCCCACCACGTAAACCGCCGCGTATCTGGTGTCCTTCCACCTCGCTTCCACCCTCGCCTCGCACATGCATCGACTCCGCTCCCATATACACACCAACAGCACATACCCTCCCTACAGTCCTCCTCGTGCCCATCGTCCCGATTGGTGAAAGCCCTCGCGGCTTTCTCCCTGAAAGACAACTGTTTTCGGACAGCGCCCTCTCCTTCAGCCCATCCAGTCGATTTGCCTGACGGCAACATGAATCACGGGGGACGGCTGTTTGGGAAGGGTGGATGTATACACTTGGAATGGCTTAACCCTAAGCGATTTTCTCGGTTCACACAAGTTTCGCGGACCTGTAAACCGGCCTTTGTGCACGGTGGAAGGGAGCAGCTGGCAGTTTGATTAGTCCACCCTCTGCTCGGACCTCGATACCAGCCCCGGTGCAATGTCGCTCACGTGGCTGAGCCTGCTGGTGGAAGGGTTCGGATGGAGGAGACAAAAGAACTGTTGGTGCATGTCCGGTTGCGGAATCGAAAGATTCGTAGCAATTTAACACAGTGGCTTCATGCGTCGGTTTGGTAAGATTCTCCGAGGAGGCGCGCGTCGAGGCTGCTGGCTGGACGATTGCTCTGATCAAGAACGGACAGCTGAACAGGAAACACGTTTGAGGCGGTAAGAAGGAGAGAAGTGGGCGAGAATTGTCGGGCAGTTGTGCTTTGAAACTGTCTATAGGGCTCTCTATATGCTGTTTCGATTGTGGTATGGCTTTGTGGACGGCGTAAGAGATGGCTATGCCGAGGACCAGATCGCTGGTGTTCAAGACTGCTTGAGCTGTTTCACTAGCACCTTGAGTGGTGTCTGCAGTGAGTGGATGATTTGGCGGCGAATGGCTTCGAAAAGAAACACTGGCAGAGCATGACATCGCCCTACATACAGACAGCGCAGCTTGGTGGCTTCTTCTTACGCTTCAGGTCACACTCGTCAGCATCGTGTCAGCCATTCGAGCGACACGTAGCGAGGTGACTGGGCTTACACACAGAAGCACGCCATTCTGCGCCGTGCTATGGGCTTATCAAAGCTCCTGCAACCCAGTGCGACCGAACAAGTCAAACCTGCCTCTTCTCGACCACTCGCTGCAGGTGTCTCAGTCCTTGTATGCCCTCATCATCCTGCAACACGATCAGGCCACAGTACGCCATCAGTCTCTCGCGTCGTTTCCTCGCCTCAAATATCCTATCTACTCAGCGGGGGCTCTGCACATTTCTCCTATCTGCTAGGCTGCCTCAAGCAGAAAGCAACCCACTCTCTACCCTTCAACACCTCAAGCAAGCACACCTCAAAGCCCACGTCGCAGCACCAGCTTCAGACGCGGTTCTGTCTCTCGAGCGGAATTGTCCGATCAGTCGCGTTAATCATCTCCTTCTATGTTTAGCATAGAGGTCGACTGGTGAACGCCGAAACTACACCGCACTGGATCCACTTGGTTCACCAGTGCAAACCTGACACTCATACCGTCAGATGACGAGCGGCTTTTGTAGATGTACTTTGTCCGTTTGGGAAATTGCCTCCCGACATCTCCATTCTCGCCAATGTGGATCGAGGGAAGGAATCAAAGACTTGTCTCTGAGCGGAAGTGCTGGCCTACGTACTGGAGCGGAATTGATGCATGCACACCATGAGGAGAAGCGAGCGAAGTATCACTGGCCAAACGACAGAGTGGGATTCTTGTGATCTGGTTTCTGGAGTTGAGGGAGGACGGTCGTTTTTGGCGTTGGTTGCAGAGGGCGTACATTGGTCCTTCCGCGGTCGTTCTGAACTCCGAAACTTTGGATTTCACTGGACATTCGCGGATGTGGATGGAGGGTGGCACTGATGAAGGCACGCTTACATTCTATCGGGCAGACACATATCTCGAGTTGCTGAGCCACAATGTTTATTTCATTCGACTAACTGGAGGTGTTCGGGAGATGTGCTTTACTGGCACAATGATCGGACCAACAAGCTTCAGAGAGACGGGACCTCTCTAGCGTGAGGATCAAAGTTTTGTGCTTGTCTGAATTTCTGGCTTGCTGGTCATTGGTCAGCATTGCACATCTCTCGAGCATTCGACGGTTGTAGTTTGAGACTATGCTAGCTTGGTGACATGGAAACGATGTGTTCATGGCTTGTGGTCGAGGTGCTGGAGTTGGGACTGCTCGACCTCTGCGAAAGCGTTGCTCGAAGGTGGATTTTGGAGTGAGGAGGGAGGAGGAATCGCGCGGTCTTTGGATCGCGTGAGCCGTTCTCTTGCAGGTCTTTACTTGCGGAGGCTTGTGGGAGGCGGCTCTGTTACTTTTTTATAAGTGTCCCTGTCCATCTGGCGAGAGGAGAAGAGCTAACTATTCTTCTAGCATCTGGCAGGATCGCACTTCTCTCCCACAGCCATGTTCGAGCTTTCAATGTGATTGGCAGAAGGGCACATGCCCTGATGATGCCCTTGGACTTGGGGGCTTCTTTCGGCGATGTGCTGCAGTGGTTTGAGTGCTCATGACGTGCAGAACTGGCTTTCGTTGAAATGGTACATCACATGAGTAACCAGTGGAATCCACAAGGACGAGCCTCACTCACTCATACACACACATTCTCTCTCTCTCTCTCTCTCTCTTCATAACTAGGTACATCCATTTCATTGCGCCACCAACGATGACCACCAGATTCCGCTTGTATGTGTCATATTGCTTGCCGTTCGGTCTTGGTGAACCTGAACGAGTCATACCAAAGTGTTCGCTCCTCACTACATGTATTCTGTATCTGGGTGATCACAATTCCTGCACAGCATTCCACTGCGTCGGTGCAGTATTTAGCAATTGAAGTCTTGTAAGCAATAAATCCATATTGGAGGTACATGTATGTAGTACAGAGGGAGAGCCGAGAGATTACCCGACCCAGTAGATTTGAGCTTACTCAGCTTTTTGCCAAGCCGCGCTAGAGAATCTCGTCTATAAGAATTTCTCGACGCGCGCCTCCCTCTTCCTTTCTCTTTCAGTGATCTTGTAAGTCTTCAAACCACCCCATACACTTTCCTTGACCATCTCTTCTAACATATCCGCGCAGACTTCATAGAATCTTTTCTATAGTAAACATTCACAACTGTATTTCTTAAATGAGCTACAGACTCCAACCTGGCTGATGAGTCGAACCGCGGTGCCCAAGAGTGAAGCCACTGTATTCACAGCTTGCTGTGGATGGCAATGATCTCGCCCTGCTTGCGCGTCTGGCTTCGGCCGGCTCTTGCAGGTGGGTGCTGTCGGTCGTCTGACAGGTCAATTTTCATCAAGAGCTTGGCCATGTTGACCGAGCATTGGAGAAGATGTAAGAGGATGACATTCGAGGCGGCGAGAATTGGACAATGCGGGTCGAAGAATGAGATGGACATCTCGAGCAGGCTAGAGCGAAGCAGAAATGTCGAGGCATTGCGGGTTGGTACATCAAGCACGAGGAGATGCTGGTCGGCTTTGGAGGGAGCATGGTGTCATCTCTTTGTGTTCTCAACTCGCTTTACACTGTCAGCGCACCAGATCTTCACGCTCATCTTCGAAAGACTGCACATTCGCACTTCGACAAACCGGCATCGAAACCAATGGCCACCGCATCAAGCGGTGACATTTTCCGCTACTACAACAACGAGTACCAAATCGCGAGTAGACCACCTTACCAGGCCGGCCCTCACAACGCTGATTTCCCTCGCAGGCTGTGAACCTCCATAGAGAGTGCAAAATGGAAGCAGCAGAGCAGAAGTGCCATGAACTAATGTTCAACTTCGAGTGTCCGCGCCTCATACAAGTGCAAGCATGTCAGCTCGGGTCTAGATGCGCCATGGACTACTGGCGCCGCAAAGAACATCTCGAGCACGGGATCTTTCTCCTGCGACAGATGAATAGCGGGGATCAGGTGGTGATCAACTCGCGGCAACACACTGTAAGTGGTACCCTCTGGCACGATACCTGCTCGGGCGCTGATTCTTGTTTGGAAGGAATCAATGATTGCGGAACTTGAAGAGGATTGGACAAGATACTGGGCGGCGAGAGGGCTGCCAGCACCCACGAAGGAGGATGATGTGGAAGACCATGTTATGTTGACTGTGGCTACACGCACAGTTGGTGAGGATCCGGAGCAGGAGCTTGATTCGAGATTGCAGAATTTGGCCATTTGAGTTGACTTGTACACTACCCTGTAGGAGTGGGCATGAGTCTCTCTAGCTAATTACATCGTACCTCCTATGTAGAGGATTCATTCGTCCTGCCTAGACCAGGCGATGGCCAGGTCGGCTGATCTAAAACCGATGAAGAACGCGATCCGATCACTGCTCAGAGTCAATGAGCCGCTCGGGATAGATATGTACCTTCATAGAGACTCCAAGTCACTGGGTGAATGTCCATGTATGAGCCATAGTCACGCGCAGTCTCAAGCTCCACCTCGACAAATCGGCGAATTGCAAGAACATGCAACATCGTGATCTTGAAAGAGCACTCTCAAGGATTCCAGCTTCTCAGTCTCCTCCTTCTCCCCGAGCCACGCGATATGCTCTTCTTCGAGGTGCCACGCTTTTCCTCCGGCTTCGTTCAGATCCCACCAGTCAAAGTCAGGCCAATACTCGACCCCGTACTTCTGCGCGATGAGTTCTCCAATCTCGATTTCCATATCCTTTGCCTTCGCAAATCCTTCTCGACAGCTGCACCCGCATGGTTGGCCTTTCCCACACCGGCCGCTGAATTTGTGAAGGCAACGCATGCACCTCGCGTGGCTGATTCGAACGAGATTAGCAACAGATCTTGCAAGATTCTTCTTCGTGATGTTCGGGGCCAACACATCAAGTAGCGGCTCGAGATCTTTGACGAAGCCAGAAGCAATGGCGCCAACTGCGTCAGCCGTGGCGGCGCAAAGGCTAGGGTGGCAGACTTTCAGACACGTGAGATTTTGGCACAGTCTGAGCTTAGGCATTGCGGACGAGAGCGATCGGCCCATCAACGCGTCGGATTGCAGCGTCACGCCGGTGATGTGTGTGACGCCAGGCCCGATGGTCTCCAGAAAGCGGCGGAGTGTGAGGATGTCTTTGGCGACAAATTTGTTAATGCTGTACAAGAAGGCGATAGTCTCCGTATGAACCTGTCTGTTGGTCCGAAGGAGACCTGTATTTGGTGGCTCAGCGAACATATACTGCTTGGACCAATGGATGTCCGGATTGCGCACAACGCGAGACGACTTGGTTCGGACTCCTTCAGTTGATAAAGGAATGGCTACGAAGTTTAGGAGAAGCATGCTCCAAATCTCGTTGCGAAGCTCCAAGGGCAGGCGGAGCAGCGGTGCCGTCAACGTACGGTCATTGGAAGTCATGGCCGCCGAAATTTATTCGGGGCGTCTTGCTGGAGCTGAGATGAGGGAGGTGGCGCGCAGGTACCACGCTGAGGTTCCAATATCCGAGAAGTACATGTAAGTTGTCTAATGTGCACGATGCGTGTTAATGGACGTGGGGCAGGCAGAAAGGTACCTGTAGGTAGGTGGTGGAGGTACGGAGGTAGTGGAAAATTGGAGGCGACCTGAATGGCACACTGCATCCGCCCACCATTTGCCGTTTACCGTTTGAGGCCCGACCCACTCACACACTTCTTTCGAAAGATCAGTTCAGTTTTGGGGCCGCTGGGAGACATGCTATGCAAAACGTACGAATATAATGACTCACGTTCGATTCGAGTACGACGACATTACTCTCGCATTGCCGAGTGATATCAAGTGGTGTACACGCACCGTTCATCGTCGGCGGGTGATGGCGCCTGAAATTGCGCCAATTGCTTCACAGCAAACGGCCACGCGTGCTGGATTCAAGACTTGCAAGTAGGTAGTCAACGACACGACCGAGAGAGATACCGAGTCAACGTAGCATTTCTCTGTCATTCATTCACCCTGCCTTCTTGCTCCGTCTGCTCCCCGTGGTCTTACTGTCCTTCTTGCCAACCTTCTCCTTGTAGTCCTGCATCTGCTTCACAGCCTCCTCTTCGTCCTTGGCCTCTTGCTCTTCCCTTTTGCGTTTTGCCCGGTACTCCGCGCCTCGTTTCTCTGCCTCTTGCACCATCTGCTCACTGTACTGCCAAAGTTTCTTCTGCGCATCCTCATCCTCAACATCTTTTCGAAGATAGGCCCTCTCCTTCACCTCTTTGATCAAGACACCCCCCGTTCCACGTGCAAATTTCTCTTCCATACACGCGTACAAGAAACTCTGAGACCCAGAGTCAGGTGATTTGAGGACCAGAAGCCAGAGCGGGTACGTGATGAGGTACAGCAGCAAACCAAATAGCGAACCACGAGTCAACCATCTCCTCGTCCCAGGCGTCCTACAAAGACCAGGGTCCGCGAGCAGCACCTTTGCATTATTAGGCGACCCATCTGGTCTTTTATAGACAGCCAGATGCTTTTGGAAGGCCAGGGCGAAAGTGGTCAGAGCAAGCTTACTCGTAGCGTATGCATTGCCCGGGCTGAACTTTGTTGGCGCTGAAAACGACTTGTCCAGCTTCTGCTTGCTATCCTTGCTCTTGCTCCCTACACCCTGCGTAATGTGCAGTAGATCTCCTCCCAGATACGAGTTGCATGTCCCAAATACAACCCTTACGTCCCTGTCAGGCGGCTGAGCCCTCAATGCTGGACTCAATATGCTCAGCAGATGGAAGTTGCCCAGATAGTTGACCTGCCAATTGATCTCAACTCCCTCGCTGGTGCTCTGAATATCACTCGTCCCTGGTGTGATCGTGTTGGCACACAAAATGACCATGTCGAGCCGTCTCGGTGGAGCATTGTCTATCCATTTCGTCGCAAACGTCCTTATGCTGTGTAGCGAGGCTAGATCGACTTGTTCGGCCGTGATCAGCTGATTGTTCGTCTCAGCGCGTAGGTCCTGGATGAAGTCGACAATGAAGGGATCGTTGAGAGCGTGCTGTGTGAGGAGGACAACCTGTGCGCCTCGTGTTGCCAGTGATCGAACTGTCGCTTCCCCTACGCCTGATGTGCCGCCCTATATCGGACCAATCGCTTAGCAAACCAGCCCATATCCAACACATAACAATTCTTACTGTCACGAGGACGACTTTGCCATGCATCTGTCTTTCACTGGTGTTCTTGGCTCCTTGAAAAAACGTCTTGAGCAGCCAAAGGAAGAAGAGCCATGGGGCCGTCTTGAGAAGCGGCCACATCCACGGAATCGACTCAATGCCATCGAAGAGCGCCTGGACGGCGATGTAGATAGCCATGGCGTGAGGAAAGTGCCCGCGACGGGCGAATGTGTGTGACAACGCGAGGTGGAAAGTGCGGAAGTAAGTGAATCCACCTGAATCCACCCTGCATGGGCTATCGCCGTTAAGACCGAAACGAAGCCATATTTCAGAGGAGGTCGCCATTCATCAACATCAACAACAACCAAAGATCCTCACGATGTCATAAGAGTCTCATCTGCAGAGATTCACTTGGACACAATCTATGTGTTCCGAATACGTCCCTTGGCAGCTCACCAGACTCTATGGAGGTGGGCGCACGAGCGCCAAAGGAGCATAGAAATTCTATTAGAAGGTACCTTGTCTAATGGTCGATTTGTTCCCAACGTGTAGGTGTCTCCGTAGTATTGACAGAGCTAGAAGGTGAATGCTTCATCATGAGTCTTGATGACTTCAACACCAATTCTAGCGCTTCTCATACCGTACATGTAGCCTTCTCTATAAAGCGCACCATGGTGAGTCCTTGGCTGATACTGTGGATCTAACGTGTACCATGCAAAAAAGCTTTTGGTGCTTGAATAGTCCTGGCGTGAGTAAACAAGCCGCGTTCTACTATGAAGAAATGGGAATCCCACCGATTCAGTGGCTAGCGGGAATATACTATAGCCACAGGGAAAGATGGAAGCTTGCATGGGAGATTGATGCCGACGAGTGGAAGGTGTTGTGCAATCTAAACCATACAGAAGCTAATTCGTGCTCCCCTCTAACAGCCTCTAACAGTAACTCCGACTGGAGTTCTGAGATTGGCCGACGCCGACCGTCTTGGCACAGCTGCAGTAGTGTGCTGCCCCACCGATGGGAGCAAGAACTGCGAGTATGCCGCAATAGCGTCGTCAGGGAGAAAGAAGACCCCTTAATGAAGACACATCCGACGACCATCGAGACACCGTCTCAAGCACAAGTCTACTAGTTCTCTACTAATCATCAGCACGAGAACGGAGATACCGGCGAGCATGTGTCGAACTCACTCCTCTTGCGGTGGCTTCGCTTCTTCGGTTGCTGAACCTCAGCAGTATTCTGGAGCTCTGCGTTGAGTTGCTCAGTCTGCTCCTCTGAAAGTTCTTGCTGCCTTGGTAATGGGGCATTGACATCATCCTGAAGCTCTCCATTGCGTTCCTCATCGTACTCGCCGGGCGGCGGAGGACCCGAGGCTGAGTCGCTATTGAGCAGGTGGCTGAAGTCCATGGCATTAGTGTAGTGCTCGTTGGGCTGTTGGGCTGTGGTGGCAGTAGGGTCGTGTGTCTCCAAGGTCTCCTCTTCATGAGATGTCACGTGCGCCGCAGCAGTTGCTAGAACATTGAGGTCGCCTTCGCCAGTGTCGACGGTCCACACCTGCGACGGATTGACTTGATATGAGATGCTGTTTTCGGCAGGAGTCGGCACTCCTGACTGCTGATAGTTGCGAGGTGAGGCATGATCGCCATAGATATCACCAGTGATGGTGTGCTGAGCCCCATCTTGAGAGTTCATGCGACTATATGCGATAGGTTGATTTCTTCCCCACCCCCAGCGCATACTATGCTCTTCCGAGGGGAGGGGGTGTAGTACGCTGTTACGACCGTCGTTCACAGTGCCTGTCTGACCGTGTACCTGCTCGTCGCTGGGATCGGTACAAGAAAGCACGCTACCTCTCTTCACCTTTTGTGCGGTTTGGGGCGTGACTGGAACACCGAGCGCCTGCGTCGAGGGTGGAGACGCAGCTGTGACCACTTGCTGCAGGTGGTGCTGTTGATTGGCGAATTGTGGCAGATATGCACCTTCGGACTTGATGTCGCTGGCACTGTACGGGTGCGCTGCGATTCTGGTTATAGATCCAGCTTGAGGAAGAGGCACGTGATGCTTGAGCAGCGCCAATACGTCCTCGCGCGAGTGGGTGGTGAGCATCTGGGTCAGCCGACCTGCCATGTGATGCTGAATGTTTCGGACGAGAACTGAAAGATGTCAGCATGTTATAACGCACTGAGCACGGATACTTGCGTACCAGGGTGTACATGTTTGATGTCCAGAACGGCCAATGGAAGCTTGACCATCAACCTGTCCTGCTCGTCGTCGTTGGGACGATGGCGCTTGCGGCTGTGTCCCGATGACGCTGGCTTCGGCGGTGGCGGGAGCTGGAGCTGGTAGGTCTCGCCGACGCGTTGCGAAGGCCTCGCGACTGGATTACTGGGGCAGTGGACTGCGATGTGGCCGAAGCTCCCACATTGTCCGCAGTGGTGCAGTGGAGATTGGCACGGGTATGGGAGATGCCAGAGGTCGCAATTTGCACAGACCATCCAGAACTTTCCAAGTCAGAATCGTCTTCAGTGCTGAATTAGGAGACTCATACCATCTGTGCTGTTCCTACAGCGCCACGATCATTCGTCGTGCCCAACGGGCAGAAGTTGGTGTTGTGTCCCAATTGATGGCAGTGATCGCATCGACGCATCGGGATCGCGCACGGAATCGCCGCGACGCCCAAGTGGCAAGAGCCACAGTTCTTGCAGAGGTCCATGTGGACGGTGCGTGGCAGCGCGTGATGGTACTGTGGCGTGAGGCGGACGATGTGAGCGTTGCGAGACGCGGGCAAGAGTGTGTGCGTGGCGTTAACGTGTCAGTCAGCGAGGCAGAAAGTGGTTGACGAAGCCATCCATGGAAAGAATTGGAGTGGGCTCATAATGGAAACGCGCGGGGCGTTGGGAGGAAGGTGCGCGAACTAATGAGGAAGGAGACAACGAATGCTTTTGGCTTCACTTCATGCGCAATCCATACGCTTCCTACCTTACTTGTTTGCCACGCCTCTGAACAGCCAGTGGGTAAGGTAGTATATGCCCCCGCGTTAATATTCCCAAGTCAAGTTCTCAGGCTTGCGGTCGTCCCTGCCACGCTGCTGAGCCTTGCACTTATGGACCGTGTTGAGCAGCCGCCGTGTGCGCTCTCAATCTCTGCCAGCACGGCGGCAGGATTGTATCTCCGTCACAGACCCGAATGCCTCATCGTGGTTCGGTGGTACGAGCTTGACGAGCTGTTCTCTAACTCACCATTTATCGATGATTTGTATGCATCGGCTGTGGGTCCGTGAACATTTCGCGAATATCGCCATTTGCCATTCCTTCTTCATCGCTGTTGGTCTGCCAGAGGATTGGCGTGTATCTGCACCCTCTGGATCTTGATAGCTTCCTGCGGCCTGCTCTTCTTATCCACCGGTATCTCTTCAATCTTGTCCAAAACGTCCCAGCCCTCCAGCACGCGTCCAAAAACGGTGTTCTTTCCATCGAGATGTGCGGCTGCTGAAAGCGTGAGGAAGAACTGGCTTCCATTCGTGCCAGGTCCCTTGTTGGCCATCGAGAGCATGCCTCGTTGGTGATGTCGTAGGCTCGGTTTGATCTCATCTTCGAAATTCTCGCCCCATATTGACGTCGACTCCTTTGTGCTACCTTTTGCTGGCGATCCTCCTTGAATGATGAAATCCTTCACCAGTCGATGGAATGGAGAGCCATCATAGGCGCCGCTTGCACATAAGGCTAGGAAGTTATATGTCGTCTTCTCGCACGCCTGGCAAAAAAGCTCTAGCTTTATGTTGCCATGGGTTGTGTACAGCGTGACAGACATCTCAGTCTAACTGCTACGCGATACCTGCAGCTGCGCACTCATCACACGTCGGCGTGATTATTCTAGCTTCGTTCTGCTCAGGAGCTCAGGAGAGGGTCGCCTCGTCAGTCAGCTAGCTGAAGCGGCGGCAATGGGACAACGAATATCAGGTGAGATGAGGGGATCCGTGATAGAAGAAGAGTGTGGCCTGCACAGCTGAGATCCAGACCGGAAGACTGAAGTGTTGTAACTTGTACAGTAAGCAGCGCAAGGTTTGCAGGACACGATCAAGGTTCCCTCCGCATTATGGACGCAAGTGTCTTGGTGCAACCTCCCGTCCCGCGAGATCTAGTTGCGGCGTTACCGTTGTGAGACACAGTACGGCATTTCTACGCTCTTCATAACATCGTCACTGTTCTTAGGTACTCTTTCAATTCGCCGACTTCATAATCGCTCGAGTCGCACGAATCGCCAGCCGCATTTATACTCACCCTTTTGTGCGTTGTATCCTTCGTTGCTGGACATATGCACCTATCGCACCGGCGAGGCCGAACCACGAAGCTCTTCGCCTAGGCTGTGGGAGCCTGCGCTGCTCTAGATCTCTCGCCTGGAGCACTGCTTCGCTTACTGTTCTGGCCGTGACATCACAAGAGCAGGAATAAAGCAGGTCGAGCTCGACCCCTGGAGCACACTGAATTTGGCAGCGTGGAGGACGTATAGATCTAGGAGGACCACCAGAGGCAGAGGCGGCCAGCTGCCGCAAGAGGACCACATGCGGTCAAGACGAACACGCTGCACTTTCTGGGCCTACGTGAGCTATGGCAGCATTCGTGAGGGTATCGGGTCCACCCAATAGTAATTTCCTGGTGGGATATCCAGGCATATCTGCGACTTTGGTAGGTAATGGAACTATGCGCCCAGGCTGGTAGCTCGCGAGGGGGGACCACCATGCTAATGTGGTCTTTTCTGTAGCCACGAATAGAGGGTCGCGTCGAGATCAGGCCAGGAGTGGGAGTGAGCGCGCCTGTGAACATCTCACTCGTCACGGTGTCGCTACAACGGCGGGAGTCGATACAACCCAATGCCGACTCATTTGTGCGAAATCTCAATTCCTCGAACCGAAAAGAGATCACGGATATTGTGGGGAAGGAGATGCTTTTGTTCAGATGCGCGCAGGGAAAGGAGTCAGAGTCTATTCTATGCATGGATCTGCCCTTTGTGATATTCATACCCTATGGCCGTGGAGGAGAGGAAATAGCAAGGCGCGTACCTCCAGCAAGTCTACAACTGGACAAGAGAACGGCAGAGACGTTTTATGAGATTGTGGTGACGGTCCAGCAAGGCCATCAGGAGCAGCGGAAGTACCCTTTCCCAGTGCCAATATCGAGGTACGACACATTGAGCACATTTGGTATGTACAACCGACCGGAAAGTGCGGAGAGAGTCACGGATCATCTCGTTACGCTCGGTATCAGCCTGCCACGTTGGAGTTACGGGCCACTGGATCCCGTGTCAGTGTACATCAAGCTCTCGCCGAACCCAGACTGGACGAGCAAGGCGAAGCGAGTGACTATACAGGACATTACTGTCGGTATCGACGAGGAGATCATTTACAATCCTGAAGGGGATGAGCCTGTAAGGAAAACGAAGACGCTGGCGAAGCACAAGCAAAGCGTTGGTGTGAAGTTACCGGAGGCAGGCTACTTTACAAACCTGGGTCTCGTATTCCCGGCGCGCGAGCTGCGAGACAGCGAAGGTATTCTGCCCAGAGGGCGAAAGGAATTCCCGATGTATAGCGTGGGGGGATTTACGACAACGGGAACGCTGTATAAGATTGAGTACTATCTTACAGTCAAGGTGAGTGATGAGCTTGATGTTTTGTACCTGTCGATGCTAATAGACTCCCAGGCAAAGCTGTCGTCTGCGCGCGATATCTTGCTACGGCAGCCCATTGTTGTATGTCCTTTCGACCATGCCGGTTGCAAGGAGGAGATGGAGGCTATCGAACAGGCTGCAAAAGATGCGGCCCATATTTCGCCCGACAATCCTATGTTACCAGCAGCGTCTATCATTAGGGCCAATGATCCCGCCGGACTTCGTGCTTTGGGTATCACGATGGTGGGCACGCAAAGAAGGCCACTGATTGAGTGAGCGAGAGACTGGCGGATGAAAGCTACCTACAATCACATTGCGACTCCTCGATGCGCACACGTACTGCGCACAGGGTCGGTTGGCGAGGGCAATGCTTGGCAAGCTTGCTTGACAGCTCACCTCGCAGACTGCCTGACCTGACGTTAAGGGGGACTCAGCTTGTTGCAAGCTGCTGCCACGTGGGACCTGGCGCAGACTAGCCCGAGCCGGTGCGTGGCCTACGACGCGACGAAGCGACGAATAAATGATGAAGCAAGGCAATCATTTTGACGCAGATGGAGGTTGAATCAGGATGGAGCTCTGGATACCCATTTGCTGGAATTCCGCGAGTACGATATTCCATTGGCGGGGACTGGTGAGCCGGGTCCAGGTGTGTGCATGGAAGCCGCTTCTTTGAGAGAGGCGAGCGACGTGCGCTTGTATACATATGTAGTAGGTAGGTAAGGTAATTAGTAAAATGCTGTCTACCACAGCCACTCAAGCTCAACCGGAAGTACAGGAACAACGTATATCCACAGTTCCATACCGACCCCATGCAGTAGTCACAGCCTAATGTGGCTAAAACGCGCGAAGATTCGAGGCGTACAAGCTGTGCCGAATATTAGGCTCGTCGAGCGATGACTTTAGCCTAGGATCTAATGTACATACAGTTAGCACTCTCTTACACGACGAACGATGAAGAAGAGTTCTAGTAGATAAGATATGATGCCGAGACTACTTTTATTACAATGTATATACCTTGGTAAGGCAGGTACCTACACAGGTTCTCGCACATTGTATAATGTGTCTGTCCCCCTCTCCGAAAATTTCCAAGGCGATGAAGAAATTACGCTGATTACCACCTACCAAGTCTACCTTAGTACCTGACCTCTAGGTAGCGGCCCCCCAATACTTAGTACCTGAGGTAAGTAAGGTGGAGGGTAGGTAGTCACACAAGCTAGGTACCGGTACGTGTATACCTTAGGTACCTACCTACCTACCTTACTCTACCACCAACCAAAAAGAAAAACAAAAGCGCCGAGCCCGGTTGGAGGACGCAAGGGCTTACCTATTATCATTTCGAATTATTTTGCAGGTCACAGACACGTTTTTACACGCACACGCACACACACACACACACACACACACACACACTCCTTGATGGAAGGTTGTGGTCGAATGTTCTTTTTTTCCCCTTTTGGCCCTTAGGTAGCGTTGAAGCTACCTAGACAGACCGAAAGTCTATTTCATGAGAAAGTGAGGACAATCCATGAAGAGATGGATTCTGTAGAACAGATGGATGGTAATGATGAAGCTTATAGGACACACTCTGAAGGTACCTTCAAAAATAATGAGGACAGGCTGGAGGGTGGGTACCTGTATATGTTACTCGGTTTTCTCTGGACAAGAGATACGTCGTACATTATTCTGTTCTCGCCTCGAAACTCCAGCACTTCTTTGCAAAAGAAGAAGAAGAAGAAGAACGAAAGACCATCTTACCTTACTCCCCCACGAGGAACTTGGAAGTCGAAGTTAGACTGCTACAAGATATCCGGACCTGATTAGCTTGAAGCGAAAGAGCTGTATTACACATCGCTAGACACTGCAACTCTCCACACAAGAACGATGTCGCAACAGATACAACAACAACAACAAGGCCACGAAGGACGAGGTCGTCGTTCAGTCTCTCGAAAGGCTCTGGATGCCTTCGAACAAGCTCTTGATCAGATTGAAGCTACTCCGGCTGCAGAGACGCCCGAAGATTCCGATGGACCACCCACGCCTGCCTACTCCTGGATTCTGCCTAGCAGTACATCAGCAGCAATTCGTGCCACCAGCCCTTCCACAGCTTCTTCGGCCACAAGTTCATCAGCAGATTCGGGCGATGTCGACGTTCGACGATCCGAAGCAGACGAGCGTATGCGAATCGGGGTAGAAGTTCCTCACAACGAGAGCGGCAATAATCACCAGGGTGGTGTGAAAGACTCGACGTGGAGTTGGCTTGCTGATGTCGAGGCGCAGCAGCCTGCGCCAGAGGATCGCAGAAAGAGAATTGCGAATGCCAGAATGGCGCTCTTGAGAAAACAGAGAGGTCGCGAAGTTGGATATGGAACTTCGGATAGTACCGGGGAGGTGTATGGCGACACGCTTGGGAAGGGAAAGTGGTTTTCTGTGGTTGCGGAGGTTCATGAGACGGAGGCGGATGATGCCGATAATGGGGTGGATGCTTGCAGGGACTGTGGAAATCCGTGGCAGGCGGGATTGTTAACGTTGGTCGTGCTGTGCTTGCTTGCGATGGCCTTGTGGGTAGCTCTGCCTACCCGCTGACCGGATGTGGATATGCGGGTCGATTTGTTTTTATTCTGGATGGCTCGGCGCGAGGAGAACCAGACGCTCGTAGAGTCAGGTACATGTGTATTGTGAAAGTTTTGTT
Source organism: Sphaerulina populicola P02.02b (assembly GCA_000291705.1). NCBI lineage: Eukaryota > Fungi > Ascomycota > Dothideomycetes > Mycosphaerellales > Mycosphaerellaceae > Sphaerulina > Sphaerulina populicola. The sequence goes on from JH792478.1 coordinate 265,653, forward strand.
GGAAGTTTGGCTGTGTGATCGTCATCTTGTAGCCCGATGAATGTGCGCTGTCACTACCTCCTCCTACCTTACACATGCAGTGAGCGTCTTTTCCCAAGAGGTGCCGCACTCGAGACTGGTCTTGAGCAGGTCTCATACCATGATTCTCATCGCTGACTCGGCCTTCTGAAAGAGGTCAGGTATAGTATGTACATACTCTTACCTCCTACCGTGGCCAAGGCCAAGTTGTGGTTCCAGGAGGTAGGTCGATATCGGACAATCGGACATCGGAAGATCGGTACGTCTTGCCACGAGGTTTCATCTCTCGGCTTCAAATGTTGAGCTTGTTTCAAGGTGAGATACATACCTCAGAGGTTTCGACTTTCAAGGAGAATTAAAATAGAGTCACGGAATACCTATCCGTGGAGCTTTGACAAGCACCACCGCAAGCGTACCTAGTATACACGGTGACAGCGACGGGTGTCAGCATTGGCACCGATTCCCAATCCCATCTGTCGGGAACTTTTTCCAGCACCAGGCTTAATGCCGGCTGTATGTCATGTCTTGTAGTCAGTCACTCTTTCGGTATTCACTGCAGTGGTCCTGTTTTCCAGCAGATCACGCACTCGCAACTACAGGGACGACTGACTGGACAGCGTGCTTCGGATTTCAATCTTGATATGAGAGCAAGTAAAGTATGTACCTGGTCATGGCAGGACAAGTGGCGAGCAGCAATACAGTAGGAGGTACATACATGTAGGAGGTAGGTAAGTTACCGTAACCTAGGTACCTCCTAGGAGAAAGCCGAGTGTTTAGGGCTCTTGAGTCTTGAGTTCATGCGATCGCCCCGCCTCTCGCTTTGTGCAGACTGCAGAGGAACTAGAAGTCTAGAACGAACTACTGCCTTGTCGTGCATTCTGTCGATTACCAACGTCGAGGCTGAGCGGCGCAGCAAAAAGCACTCTGAGTCTCAGTCCGAGGATGTGTGTGGATGGGGGGTCAGAAGCCGATCAGGACCCTGCCGCATCTCCGATCGAGACTCTCCGATGTTGTGCCATAGCGGTGGTAGGTCGATTGTGCTCCAATTATGTGAAGTGAATCGTTACTGGACGAGTAGGTACCTCCTACCTCCTAATAAGAATGCTGCTGTATAGTGTGTGTAGGAGGTATACCAAACCGAAGTGGGCCAGGTCCAGAAGCCTGTCTGGACCTGCCGAGCTGCTTGTCGGTCTCTCTACCTCCGCTATACACACTGCCGTAGGAGCCTGAGGTAGAGGTACCTCCTACTGTTACCTCCTACCTCCTACTGTACTGACCTTGTTCCTCCCATCTCAACAGCGACTGCTGTATCTCCTCCTCCTGCCTCTCCTCCCGTCTGCACTCCCCCGCCCCGTTGTTGCGGCAAGCCTGTTCTCTACCTAAGGTACCTACCTACCTACCTACCTACCTTACCGACCTACCTTACCTACCTACATGTCCACTACCTTATTGTGCCACCATCACCTCATCCCACACTGCTTGACCACACAGGCTACAGCCACCTCGCGCTACCTCCAGAATAAACAGCATTAGCCGAAGCACCACCACACACGGATAGGGCGCGGGAGCTTGCGGTCCCCACTCCTTGGCCTTCCACGACTCCGCTGACATATCATCGGCTCTCCCTATACCAGACTACCTACCCTACCTCACACCACACCACGCCACACGCGGACTGCTTTGTACGGCAGCGGGAGTGAGCGAGTACATGTTCGGTACGGCAATGGCATGACGGCTCTCACAGCCTCGCGACAGAACTCGCCCAGCATGCCCTCCGCCTCCTCCGAGACTGGCAGCACGAAGCGGGTCTTCAGCAGCGCCAGCAAGCACTCGGCCAACGGATCCCACACGACTCCAGGCCAGAAGATCAAGAACTTTTTCCGCCTTCCCAGCAAGACGCATAATAGCAATGCCTCCGACTCAGAAAAGGCGTCTCTAGGTGATGGGCAGCACGATGGGGCCCGCACACCTCAGTCGACCACGAACAACAAAAGCAGTCTGCGGAGCAGCCGCTTCTTGCCTCACATTGGTCGGAGTAGGAGCACAACAGTGGCGAGTGAAGGAAATCCACTCGACGACGGCATGAGTCCCACAGCGCATGCCAATCCATACTTCCAACACCAGGGCCCGCCAGCACTGCGCCACCATGACGATACCAGCATTCCGCCCTCCCCTCCTGATACACCGCAGATGTCGAGAAAAATGTCGCCGGGAGCTGCTCAAAAGGACGCCAATGGCACAAGCGGGAAAGAGGAGTTGGCGAGGAAGCTACGCAGAGTTGCGAGTGCTCCTAATGCCCAGGGACTCTTCAGCAAGGGCAAGGGCGGCAGCGGAGATAGTAGGCCAGAGACAGCAGAGGATTCGGATACGCCGCTGCCCAAGATGAACGGCATCGCTTCTCATAGCAATGCCAGTGCTTTGAGCATGGTAGAGACAGTTCCCTCGAACGGCGACCTACTCCCCGTGCCTGGAATCAATGGCGCCATCACCCCCGGCAAGCTGCGTAACAGCATCGCCTTCAGAAGGACCTATAGTAGTAACAGTATCAAGGTCCGGACTGTGGAGGTCGGGCCCAGCAGCTTTGACAAGATCAAGCTCATCGGCAAAGGTGATGTTGGTAAAGTGTATCTGGTCAGAGAGAAGAAGAGCGCTAGATTATACGCCATGAAGGGTGAGTGCGAAGACATCGGCGGTCTTGCGTTGAAGGAGTACTAATTCTCTGCAGTCCTATCGAAGAAGGAGATGATCAAGCGCAATAAGATCAAGCGCGCGCTCGCTGAACAGGAAATCCTGGCAACGAGTAATCACCCATTTATTGTAACATTGTACCACTCTTTTCAGTCCGAGGATCATCTATACCTTTGCATGGAGTACTGCAGCGGAGGAGAGTTCTTCCGAGCCTTGCAAACGCGCCCGAACAAGTGTGTCGACGAGGACGCGGCACGATTCTATGCAGCTGAAGTCACTGCTGCGCTGGAGTACTTGCACCTGATGGGATTCATTTACAGAGATTTGAAACCTGAGAGTGAGTAGCCAAGGAATCTCGCAGTTGATTCGACAACTAATGATTGGTAGATATCCTTTTGCATCAATCTGGACACATAATGCTTAGCGACTTCGATTTGTCCAAGCAATCAGACCCAGGTGGAGGACCAGTTATGATCATGGGCGGTGGCCGAGGCGCCAGTGGCGGCATCTCCAGTCGCCCGGACCCCAGCAACATGCCCACGATCGACACGAAGAGCTGCATTGCCAATTTCCGTACAAACTCATTTGTCGGTACGGAAGAGTACATTGCACCAGAAGTGATTAAAGGTTGCGGACATACGAGTGCAGTGGATTGGTGGACGCTTGGCATCCTGATCTACGAGATGCTGTTCGGAACAACACCTTTTAAGGGCAAGAACAGGAACGCCACCTTTGCGAATATCCTTCGCGATGAAGTGCCATTCCCAGAAGGCTCTGGGTCGCAGAGTACCTCCAAGTGAGCTTCATCCCTGGTTTAGTTTACGTATGCCACCTCGTGCTAACCCTGCTGCTAGTCTGTGCAAGTCTTTGATCCGCAAACTCTTGATCAAGGATGAATTACGCCGCCTGGGCTCTCGTGCGGGCGCCTCTGATGTCAAGGCGCATCCTTTCTTTCGCACAACTACATGGGCGCTACTGCGACACTCGAAACCTCCCATCATTCCAAATCAAGGCCGTGGTGTGGATACTGTCAACTTCAGGAATGTGAAGGAGTCTCACAGTATAGACCTGGGTAGTGGACCCGCGGGTCCGAATAAAGGCTTCGGTGTGGCTGCGAGCAAGATGAAGGGTGTGCCTCTGGACTCTGGACTCGAAACTCCAGGTGGAGAGATTGCAGATCCATTCGAGGAGTTCAACAGTGTGACCTTGCACCATGAAGGAGACGAAGCGCATCATCAGCACGAAGAGTCCAATGGCCATCGGTAACCTTGGCGCTCGCAGACCATGTGCACGCGTACACATGGACTGGCCGGGACGAGGTCAACCATCACAAACATGCTTCTTGATAGCATGATAGTATTCATAGAGCTGAGAGATGGGCGTTTGTGGAGCCATCGGCTCCCGGATAATGTAAATATTGCATACGGATAGGAGTTTGGGCAGGCTGCATTGGAATGAATTGTGGATGCAAGACTACTGGTCAGGCACAGCAGCAGGACCGAAAAGTGAGCTGCTCTGAACAAAGCTATTGATGAATGATGCGAATGAAAGTAGTCCATATCACTTGATTATGTTCTGTCTCTTGGTCGCATACATGTATCTCATATCCGATGCTCTCGTCTCATCACGGTTTCACGTGTTCTTGCTTGCGCAATCGCAAACGCCAAGAAAGACGCGACTTCAGTCTTTCAGGCAGCTTGCGAACGCGACTTGGATACAGTACCACTCGCCAATTAGAAGTACATGGGTAACCGAAGACAACCACAACCGTAATTTTCCAAGCAAAGCAAAACATCAAAACCAAAGATACCTGTACCTCTCTTACCTGCCACTCGAATGGACGACTTCCGCCCCACCTCGTCTACCGCTCACCATCATCCCCACCCCGAAGAACTCCTCTCTCCACTCGAGCAAGAAGTCCTCGACGAATACGCCAAACTCGTGGGCAATTTAGACGACGTATTTCTCCCCCCTTTTTCTTTTCTTTCCTTTCCTTTTCTTTCCTTTCCTTTCCTTCATCCACTTTCTTCAACCTACCTACCTACTACCTACCTGCTTACCTTTCCCGATCGTCTGTCTTTTTCCTTTTCTTTTCTGGTTTTTTTCTTTTTCCCCTACTGACGGCAAAATGTGGTTATGATGAGACTCTAGTTGGCAACGATCCTCAATGATCTCGCGGCGAAGCCTTCGGCGGAAATTCTGGATAGTTTGAGGGGATTGGAGAGGAAAACGACGACGGTGTTTACGCTGTTGAAAGCGAGCGTGTATTCAATTGTGTTGCAGCAGGAGATTGCAGATGGGGATGCAGATGCGGAGGGGGGGATGTGATTCTGTTCTGCATACACCGCCGTTATGTCCTCACGTGGGGAGGCGTTGTCTGTTTCTTCTTCAAAAAAAAATGTGAATCTGTACGGGATTCAGGTTCCGATTTGTTTCCACAGGTGAATTTGAAATACCACGCGATCGCAAGAATGATGGGGTTGGGTCTGTTGCGTTTGCCCTCGTCAGCAAAGTACCTAGGTGGAGGGTGTTCTGTTGTACATGTTTAGTACCTACCTAGCGCTACACTGCAAGTGCCCGAATTCGAATTCGAATTCGAGCCGTGAAGAAAGCGTGATCGAAGACTCACTTCACGGCGCCTTCTGCCTCCTCCTCCTCCTCCTCACGATCGCTCTTCCGCGTCATGAATCTTATGGCCGATGGGACTACATACACATACTTAGTAGGTAAGGTAGGTATGTACCCAAGGTTAGGTAGGTACACTTACTTACTCCTCTGGGGGGCGGCGCACATATAGCAGCTCGCGACGATGCGCCTCTCGACCCGCCGGACGCATTTTTCGAAATTCCGATACTTCCAAGGACAGCATGTAGTCTCTCTCGGCGGGAAGTGATATTGGCAACTTGCGCAATATATTTGTTGCCACGTGCACATTGTTGGCAAAACCTGGGTTCACTTTTCTATTCCGCGCATAGCAGGCTGAGAAAAGGTGACTGTTTATAAGCATTGTTATTAACGCGGTGGTGGCAATATGTTTGCTACTTCAAATATTCGTCACGGCGTTGAGCAGGTACAGTAGTGAAGGGCCCAGCGTAGGGTTCGTTCGTTCTAGATGCTGTCTACTGTTTGTTCCGCAGTAGTGCAAGAGGCGGAGTTTCAGAGCAGATCAATCTGCCAGGCGCAGTGGCAGTGTCAGCACGAACGATAGGTAGCAAAGATTATCATTTACAATTTTCTTTCTTTACAGGATCTCTGCTGATTCCCATGCGATCGAATTTATTCACTTTGTCGGCCTTCTTTTGTACAAATTTGCAGCTGGTCGCAGTGGAAAGAAATCAGATACCTAGGCGAGACCCGTGAGCATGACGATATCGCGGGGACAGCCACCACATGCATTCGGTTGGGATTTCTATGCTTCTATGCCTTGATGGCGACTATGCGTATACGACTCTTTCTGGTAGCCTGCTAGCCAGCCGCTTCGGGTTGCGACACAGGTTCAACGACGATTCAACTCGATCCGCCTCGACATCTTCTGTGCTACTCTCCTTAGACTCGATTGCACCTCGCCTTTCGGAAACGAATCGATATCGTAGTAGTTGGGCGCAATGTCCAGCAGCCACTCCGGCTTCACGGCAGTCACTGTTCGAATGTAGTTCTTGCTAGTGAGCACGAACTCGTTGTACAAGACCCACTCGCTGTCTTGTCCAAGCACCGTCGATGGATGCAGCAAGACGGATTGACTGTCCTTGACAGTGACGTACGTCTTGCCAGACGTATCTTTCTTGGCGACCTGCATGAAGAAACCTGTGCACAGTGCTTTGCGGATGTTGGTGTAGTAGTCCTTGTTATCGAAAGGTGTGCTGACAAGCTCAATTTCTTCGCGCTCCATGATACGCTTCAACTGCATGCGCACGTTGTCGCACTGCTGTAGAGCGCGGTAGGACAGGTAGTGATCGTGGCACCACTGCTTAGGGTTCCCTTGCGCATCCGGACCCTTGAAGGCGTGGTACACATTGAGCATTGTCAAGTGATCTCCTTCTTCGTGAGAGAACATCTGCTTCATCTCGTCTGCCTGCTTTCGCTTCGCTGCAGGGCGGGTGAACACTTGTGGGACGCTCAACAAGGCAGTCATTGACAAGATCTCGTTCGAGCAGTAGAACTCGGGCGAGCTGATGAGCATGACTGCAAGGGATGGATCCAGGGGAAAATCCGAGGCAAGCTTCCCAAGTGCCGTGAGTTCACCTTCGTCGTCCAAACAGGCGAGATAATTCAGCTCTTCTAACGCACGCATCAATGTTTCTGGTGCGGGAGGGTCCATAAGATCAAAGTGCACCAAATCGTCGATGCCAAGCTTCTTCAGCTCAAGAACGGTACTGGCCAAATTTGAGCGCAGGATCTCTGGGTACGACTGCTCAATGAGATCTTTTCTGAACGCTTGCTCGGTATACAGTCGAAAGCACTTGCCAGGCCTCGTACGTCCAGCACGACCGGCTCGTTGCTGTGCCGATGCTTTGCTGATCGGAGAGACTAGAAGCGACTCAATTCTGATCCGCGGGTTGTAGACCTTCTGCTTGCTGAATCCAGGATCCACTACGTAGACGATACCGTCGATAGTAAGAGATGTCTCAGCAATGTTTGTAGATACAATGATTTTGCGACCTGGCTTCCCGCCTGGCTGATATGGAGGCGGCGCGGGCTCAAAGATTCTTTGCTGATGTGCCGGCGGGAGGGAGCCATAAAGTGGATAGACCTTCAAAGGTCCAGCATCGGCCTCCCGTATCATCTCATCGGCCTCCATGCTGATCTTACGACACACGTCTTCAATCTCTTCTTCTCCTGTCAGGAACAATAGTACGTCTCCTTCAGGTTCTGTTGCGTGGATTTGCAGTACTGTTCGTAATGCCGCTTCAACATAATCTCGCTCCGGCTCTGGTGTGTAGAAGATCTCTACAGGATGTGTTCGTCCAGGCACAGCCAGCAGCGGTGCATCTGTCACCTTTTTAGGATCTTGGGGGTCAGCAGGCACAGCAAAGTACTTTTGGAACTTTTGCGCATCAAGTGTGGCCGACATGATGATGATTTTTAGGTCAGGCCTCCTGAGAACGACTTCCTTCAAAAGCCCCATCAAGATATCTGTAGCCAGTGTCCTCTCGTGAGCCTCATCGAGAATGATGCAACTGTATCGCTTCAGATCGTGGTCATTCATGGCCTCTCTGAGCAGCATTCCGTCGGTCATGTATTTGAGAATGGTTTTCGGACTCGTTTTGTCTTCGAATCGAATGCTGTAACCCACTTCCTCGCCCAGCCTCACATCCAGTTCGTGCGCCACACGCTCTGCAACAGACATGGCAGCAACACGACGCGGCTGCGTACAAGCGACCATCTTGCCTTGCAATTGTGGAAGGTCGTCGTACAGCACGTACTGGGGAATCTGCGTAGTCTTTCCAGAACCCGTCTCTCCAACGAACACCAGAATCTGTGCCTTATGGAACATGTCCAAGAACTCTTGCCGCTGCGCATTCACAGGCAGATCTCGCCGGGTTTTGAGGATGCCAAAGTAGCGCTGACTGAGCGGATATCCCGTGAACGGGTTGTTGGGTCCATCTTCAGCAGCCCGTGCCATCGTCGCCGTCGTCTTGTGCCGCCTCCATTTCCTCAAATCACTCCCGCCGTCGCCGTCGCCGCCAGTCGAATTGTGGCCGTTCGCGCCACCATTGAGTGCCACGCCGCTCGAGGAATCGCTTTCGTTGTACATGTGCGCCAGATATGGGTTCTCGCGGTCGTCTGACGTCTTTACTCGCTTGAAGCGAGACTTGCGGGGCTTCTCGTCTTCGGCCATGGTCTGATGGAGATGCTGTTGTGTTGAGAGGTGCACACCAAAAGTCGGGGCAAGAAAAGTTATGTTTCGCGGCCGCTTGACTCGCTTCTAGTCTTCTACCGCTTGTAGCTGAGTCAGGATTGGCTAGTACAAACCTTAAATATTCAATAATTTATTTCTGCGAGGACCATCCATTAGGAATTCCACTTCACTTCACTGACCTGGACATTGACATTGCAGGAACATTGAACACGCGGATATCGAAGAAACAATAACGGCGAGGAGAACAGAAGAGGTTGTTAACGGCTGGACGAATGGCAGACCCCGACCAGGCTCAGGCATCACTGCCAGAGCTTCCAACGACAATCTACATTGCCCACCATGAATCGCAAAGAAGTGCTGTGGTGACTCCCGATTTCATTGGCCATGCGCACTCGTGTGGCTACGACATGCTAACGGCACCTCTCACGACGTCTCGCTTTCAATCGCGGGTGTTGACCCGGCTTCAAGGCTATGTTGAAGAAGTAAAGACGGCCAAGAATGCCGAAGCTGTGCCACTTCCCACCATCTCCCCACTGACCCCGGACGACACCGACCTGGGCCCAGACGAGAGCAACATAGCCATTATCGGGGTCGTCAGTCCTTGGATCGATCTCGGCTCGCCAGATCCGCTGATTGCTCACGTCAGCAGGCAAGTCTTCAGCTTAGAGGTTGCTTTTGCTGCATTTGTTGGTATAGGCAATGTGCTGGTTCACGGGCCCATCGAAGGATCCGATCAGGTACAGTATGCCCGCGCCATTCTCGAAGGACTAGGGCTGGGCCCATATATTCAGCTGCAAATCCTTCTGCCAATGAATGGAGAATTGGAGCTTGAAGGAGCAGATGGTGCACATCTGTCCGAGCTGGCACGGGAGAAGTACTTGCCTGTGCCTAGCGAAGACGATGATGCGGAGCCTGAGCTGTTCGGAAGTTGGGACACCTGGGACACGATCCGGACAATGTCTCAGTACAGCAATAAGCTGACAGTAGGTATGTGCGATGCCTTTTTACTCTATACTTTTCTTTCCTTATTCCATCCGTCACTTCTCTTATGTATCTTCATTTCGGACCCCCTTATCAAGAAGTATGCTCAACCATACTTTGCTTGCCATGCAAAGCATAGTGATCGCTAATTATTATAGCCTTGGAACTTCCACGCCACCTTCCTGACCTCAAACTACAGTCCAGATGGTTTTCGGAACCAGTACGATCGCTTGTGTTGCCAAGAACGAGCTTTCTCCGCAACCAAAGTGGATATCCCGTTCTGGACAAGGCACATCAGCAACTGCTTTCTCGCTTCCTGCGCCTCAAGTTTGCGCCGTGGGTGCTGCTAGCCGATGTAGACCCCATCGAAGGTGCGCACTCGACTGACTCGAATCTTGCCTGCATATGCACTAACCTTTTCAGCCCCTGACGGCACGCGAAACAGCCAGTTTGTCACAGAGCCGACACCCGCAGAGTCTGCATTGGCAGTGTCGAAGGGCAAACCAGCAGATCCTGTAGCTCATCTTCGATATGTGAGGCGTCTACAGCAGACGCAGCCTGCGCGACCTGCGGTGGAATGCTTCGGTCAAGGTTACCAAGATTACGTCCAATCGCCACTTCAGCCTCTCACTGACAATCTGGAGTCCGTGACATATGAAGTCTTTGAAAAGGATCCAGTCAAATATGAATGGTACGAGCGTGCTGTTGCGGCAGCACTCAAGGACATTCGATTGAAGCTTGGGGACGACAAGAGGCCCATTGTTTGCGCTGTAGCCGGGGCTGGAAGAGGTCCACTGGTGACACGCGTCCTTCGCGCCAGCAAGTCTACTGGCATCTCGATCGTGCCTTGCGCGGTGGAGAAAAACCCAAATGCCCACGTTCTCATTCAGCGACGGAACGCTACCGATCCATTATGGAACGGACAAGTGCTGGTTTACAAATCTGATATGCGCAGCTGGCCAGGTCCTACCATCCACGGTCAAGTCCACAAGGTCGACATACTCGTTTCGGAACTGCTAGGCTCCTTTGCCGATAACGAACTGTCGCCGGAGTGTCTTGACGGCGTGCAACATGTTCTCCACCAGGGCCACGGAGTCAACATTCCACAATCGTACAGCGCACACTTCACCCCAATTGCGACACCACGTCTGTACAGCGATCTCCTCGGCCGCAGCGGAGATGACAAATGGGAGCTCCCAGCGGTCATCATGCTACACCAATACGACGATCTGTGCCGTATCAACGGAGGCTCGGGACAGATGCAGTCAACCGTCTTCCCAGAATTGACGCCGGACGTCCAAGACGCATGGCTCTTTTCCCATCCTCTCCCGTCTGCCATCCTCGACCAAGCCGAGAAACGCGCTGGCGGCACTCTTGACGCTGGCGGCTTCACTGGCGGCGACGGCAAGAATGAGCATAATGTCCGCTCCTGTCACGCGACATTCATTGCTGAGAATCGCGGTGTCTGTCATGGACTAGCAGGCTACTTTGAGACTGTTCTGTATACGCCGCAAGACGAAGATGCTGTGTCGATTGAGCTGAGCACAAACCCGCTGACGATGGATCAAAAGAGCAAGGACATGATCTCTTGGTTTCCCATTTTCTTTCCGCTCAAGACGCCTCTGTATGTTCCTGACGGCGGAGAAATTGAGGTCTGGATGTGGAGACAGACGGATGATAGGAAGGTGTGGTACGAATGGAGTGTGGAAGTCCATGCAAAAGGCGAAGGCAAAAGGAGGAATAAGGTTGGGGCAAGTGTCCTGCATTCAAGTCGGAAGAATGGGTGTTTGATGTAGCCAGCTCACGCGAGTCGAGGCGTACATGGCAAGGGCCATTTTTTTAGTAGTGCTAGATACAACATGCCATATATACGCATCTTCTCTACCATGCCAGGCGAGCTAGTGCTTGGCGATCGGATGGTCGGTATAGAACGAAGGCTCAACCAACCTGTTACCCCTGTAGACTTGGCGAGCAAGACTTCCAAGACTTCACTCCCATTTCGCTCTTGATATAAAACAGGTACATAATTGAGCGTGCCTCACTCCCAGAACTCGGCCCGCTATGTCGTCGCACGTAGACGATTACGCGCCACGAACGATGCGCTCAAATCCCCTCAGGCTACCACTGCCATTGGGAGCTCTCCGGCTCAGGGCGGTGAGATTATTACCTCGACGCACCACACAAACTCTACCAACTACGAGCCGATCATCATCATCATCATCATCATCATCATCATCAAGCAGCCCAACAACAACAACAAGAACAACAGCACCGAGCAGGTCTCAGGGCTCATCAAATACGTTGCTGCCCCGCAAAACGGCACAGTCCAAACTAGCACGTTTGATAGAGGTCATGGTAAGTGCATACCTCATATACATACATATACCTCATATATATATATACATATATACGCGCGTGCGCTGGGTTAATCAGTCCGACTAATGTACACTCCCAGGCCATGCCACCTATGCTCTCAGCGGCGCCGATGGCTTCATAATTCTTGGACTGCTCCCCAGCGATTATGCTTACCTATGCTTAAGCTTAAGCTTATATGCCCGTTGATGTAGTTGGGTATACCACTACCTCCCATACTGTATGTAGATGGTGGTGGAGAACTTGAGAACTTAGCTTGAGGGACGAGGAGGGGTACTTGCTACATACATGTACATGTACCTACCTACCTACCTTACTTACAACTATCCCGGCCGCAGTGAATTCCGACTTCAGTCGAATGAATGTGGAAAAAAAAATGAAGACGACTGGGGCGCCCAGGCTCTGGATTCAGGCAGAGTTATTATTTCGCAGTCAAGGAAGAACTTCGCTCGTCACGCAGCAGATTTGTAGTGTCAAGTGTCAGTGTCGTCGGGTCGGACGGACGGTAGGGGTACTCTTGCTTGGAGGAGAATATAGCATTTCGTTTCCTCCATTTCTATATATTCTTGAGGTACCTTGACTGCTTCCCAATGGCTACCTAGGTATTTCTCGCACCTTCTTCTCGCACCTTCCTCTTTTCTTTTTCTCGTTCTATCTCCCGAGCACGAGAGACGTTTCCTGTACACAGAGAAGAAGATGCGCGAAACCCGACCGACAAAGTTTTCCACCCGAGCTCGGACATTGCCTATTCTCTTCAGACCGGACTGAACAAAGTACATCCTACCGCACTTGTCAACTCGAACCAACCCCCCCGCCCAGACCCCATTGAGAGGAGGGATACATCCCCCTTCAGCCGACACAGGGGCAAGCAACACCAAACTAGACACCCTTCAGAATCCCACCCGGATGCTCGAGCATCTCTCGATAAATCACACGGTCATCAATCGCGTCACCAACCGCGTTTTTGCACGTGAGCAAAAGTGCCTCACAAAGGGGATGAAACTTGGAATTCGCCGCGCGGCACTTGGATGCCTGTCGCAGCATTGGCACACAGAAAAGAGGGCCCTCTTGAGCCTCAGAAGCTTCCGACAGAGTCCCGTGCTGCAGTGACTGGGCGCTCTCAGTTCCTGATGCGAGAGTAGAACCGGAGAGGGAATGAGTGTACGTACTGGTCATGTTCGATTGATGGTCTGGCTTTGGGGCGACGAGGAGGTTTCGAGTCGTCAGTGCTGGCGGGAGGAAGGCTGCGAGCTTGTTCTGAATTGGCGCTGCATGGGGATCGACGTCTGCCATGACAGGTCGCGAACATGATGGTGCTTGGCTGTTCTGCGCGGTTGGAGATGAGCTGCGCACATCTGGAACCTCAAGGATGTCAGTGCCGCGACTGGAGTGGCAAAGCACGGGGGTGAGTATGGGGGCGTCCATCACTTCTGTCATGTGTTCTCCCTCTGCGACGCCCAACTCTGCGCTGTCGTCGCGGTGCTGTTCACCATTCTCAACTTCTTCGTCATAGTAGCGGTCGAACGCGAACAGATCATCGTAGGAGAACTCCAAGCTGCTCTCGTCGGCAGCAGTCCACTCGCTCATGTCGAGCGCCTCGTCCGATGATCGCACAAGCTCGACCGTGGACCTGTATTGAGCAAGCTTGATGGAATCCATGTTGGCATCAGGCCACATGTTTCCGAAGCGCACATACCGCTCTGTAGAAGCGACGAATGGAGGGATGGACAGAAGACTCGTAGCATGTCCACTCCAGTCCATAACCAAGCATCTAACAAATAGCGAAAGATAAGCAATGGTCACAGCTGGCGCGTCTGGAAACGAGAATGCTCAGCTCACAAGTAGTCATCCATATTTCGTGTCCTCGTCACCCGCTTGCGCCACGCTTCGCGGCGTCTCCGTCTGTGATACAAATCGAATGCGGGCACTTGGTTCAAGGGACAAGCTCCTTGTTGGCAGAACGTCCTCCACCAAACTTTACTAAAAGGTTCGTGGTGGGTTTTCCAGATGCGTTGTGTCTCGAAATTCTGCAGCCGAACCTGTGAGAGCGCGATGTTGGCGCCCATCTCCGTAGACTGGTCATGGAGGGCTGGATATTCGAAGTCGAAGTCTGCTGGCATGATGAATGGGCCCATGATGTCTGATGTGTACCGTATACAAGCGCGCGTTGTTGATCTCGTGTGGTAGAGAGAAGCTTGAATACCTATGTACATGTGCGGGCTGAGTTGTCAACTGGGTCTCCATGACAGAGAGGCGCGTCGTTGCCATGACGCCCCCCCGTTCGCGTTCGCTTCACTTGAGAAAGCGCAACCCACGCGCGCGTAGGCATGAAGGGAGGGCTTTGCATCTGATGGTTCCCTTGAGAAGCCGCTTGCATGAGAGATGGTATCGTCTATTCGCGGGGTTCAACGAAATAGTGAAGCTACATTAGGTACCTACCTACCTACGCGTGCAACTGGCGTCCATACAGGCAGGGGTGAACGCGTCGAGTGGACTTCACGTCAACAGCAGACCAGCTCAGTATGGCTGAGGGTGGGCTAGAGACACAGGTGCGTGCTGTCCACACCGTGATCGAGTGAAAGAAGCCTCCCTCTTGCTGAGAGGGACGTGGAAACTGCGACTTGAGTTGCTCGCACAGCACAACGCGGGTGGGAGGGTCGGGTCGGTCAGGACTTTCTACGCAGCTCTCAGATCTTTTCCTCGTCCCGACATCACGAAGACGCGTCTAGTTGTCTACAGGACAAAAGCTATCAGCGAAGGCGAGGCTTACGGACCAAGAAGGAGAATTCTTATGGCTGCGGCGATATCTCGATGACACAACCGGAGGGACAATGGTGGTTCTCAAGGCATGAATGCTAGGCTCTGGTTGCTGCTGGCTTCAGTTCACGATGATAACAATAACAATCATGAGAATGAGAATGAGAATGATTCCAATGTCGATAGAATGCACAAGAGGTTTGATAGATGGAGTCTGACAGGAGAGCCAAGACCGACTCCTCGCAGGACAGCCGGCTTACCTTATTCACCGTCGTCTCTCGGCTCAACTGACATTGTCAAAATGTGTAGTCGGTCCATCAAGGTCGTCTGTCTTGTCCACCAAGTCTACCTACCACTACCTATATAGACCTCACCTGCCCTCCTACGAGGTACATTCTTTGATACCACTTCTTGTGCCTTCGTGTACCTCCTAGCGACACAATCGATTGCCCTTCCTTTCCTCGAGATACCGGTTGGTCCCTCGGGTGGAGATATGTCGCTGGACCTATTGACTCTAGTCAGACTAGTTCTACTCGTTTCTTAGCCTACAACACTACCTCCTACATGTACCTCCTAAGGCTCCTATCACCGGTGACGACGCCGGACCATGAAGACCGCAAATACGCCATAGGATGATGACATCCCAAAAATCTCGCAAGCACGGCAGTCAGCAGTATCAGTAAGCTGCCATCAGTAATTCCGACTATTCCCGGCCCATTCCTTGACTACTGTACCTCCTACCTCCCTTTCCTCTGCGTTCCTTGGGGCCTGGGCTTCCGGCCAAGCACATCTCACGTACATCCGACGTGCCTCACCAAGAATGTCTTGGCCACTTTGCCGCTATGCTTCCGCAAATCCCCTCTTTTGTATGCTCACACCGTGTTTCAATGAAGCACACGAATCAGGATTAGTAAGCACTGCGGGCAAAGCGGGGAAGGTGAAGCATGGATTGATTGATATGGAAAAGGGTGAAAAAAGGGTGATAATCAATAGAGGTAAATAGTCGCTTGTTCTTCTGTTAATAGGGGGGAGTTAACACTCCTTATATATCAAGAATTATTAGAAACAACTGCCTTAAAGCGGCTATCCGGAGTAGCCTATATCCGAAATATATAGGTTACTAAGTAGGGGTAATTTCGGCTTTAATAGTAGAACTATTTTAATATACCTCCTTTAGGTTTATTAAATAGTAATAGACCTAATTCTATCTATCTATCAAAATTAATAAGTAGCTATAGTAGCTCTTACTCTAATACTCTCTCTAAACTCCTTAAAGGATTAACTAGGTAGTAGCTTTATTAACCTATTAGCTCTCTACTAGTTAGTAGGAATCTATTCTACT